>JAKTUE010000001.1:0-451738 GCA_030556525.1 Wickerhamomyces quercuum
TGGTTCCTATGTTCTCAATCTTTGTTCTGATTTGAGATGTTTATTCCTGTCAATGACTTGAGATGTTTGTTTCTTGAATCTCGTCTTATTGCTCTTTCATACTATCTTATTTTCTTTATATCTTTGTCTGGTATGGGATGTTGGTACTGATGCTTGACTCCGGTCTTTACCATTTGCGTCCCCTTTCTTTTTGTGAATCTTTTATTATCATTCTATTATTCTTTTGGTCTTTATTATAAAATTTTAGTTCTGTTTTTGAACACTTAACCATTCATTTCAGAAACGAAGGGGTGATTGTGGTTTACGTAATTGCTTACTAAATGAATGGTTAATTAGCCCTGGTGTTCATAACTATATGATTGGTTTACTATTGATTATCAGCTATCAGAACGGTCGTCGAGATCCGGCCTTACTCTTGATTGGTCAGTTCTGCAGAGATCGTCAATAGCTCCGATCCATTTCCTAATTTAGCTAGTTACTTGGAGTCTATAGGGTGTTTAGTGAGTGTCTCTCGTCCGAGTGGACTTTTCCTATATACTGGAAGATTCCCACTTTTCTACATTCATTAAATAGCTTTTAATAAGATAACTATTCCTTTTGATATCTAATTGTAGCTACTGTTAATACTTACTCTAGTGAAGTTGGATATCTTACGGGAAAACCCATAGCAATATCACAGTCAAACTCTATCACGTGAGAATCATATGATACTCACGTGACAAAATCGCGCTCTTTCAAAATTCCGCTTTAAACAGTGTACAATAATAAACACAGAACGAAACTAGAACTTGATTAGTAAAGCCCCAGTAAAACCCCAGCAAAGAGCACCAAACATCACGATGAAAGTGGGAAGCATATGGGGACTCTTCTCGTTTCTCGTATTGGCACTCTGTGTCAGTGCGGAGGAGCACAAGAAAGAGACACAACACACAAATAACTGGGCCGTTTTGGTGTCAACATCACGATTCTGGTTCAACTATAGACATATGGCCAATGTGCTAAGCATGTACAGAACAGTTAAGAGATTGGGTATACCCGACTCGCAGATCATCTTGATGTTGAGTGATGATATTGCGTGCAACCCAAGAAACCTATTCCAGGGCTCTGTTTTCAATAATGCGGATAGAGCCATTGACTTGTATGGTGATGACATTGAAGTTGATTATAGAGGCTATGAAGTGACTGTTGAGAATTTTATCAGACTGTTGACTGATAGATGGGGACCAGACCAACCAAGATCAAAGAGATTACTAACTGATGAGAACTCAAATATCTTCATCTATATGACTGGTCATGGTGGTAATGAATTTCTAAAGTTTCAAGATGCTGAAGAAATTGGTTCTTGGGATCTAGCTGATGCTTTTGCCCAAATGCACGAGAAGAAAAGATACAATGAGATATTGTTCATGATTGATACATGTCAGGCTAACACAATGTATTCTAAATTTTATTCTCCAAACATCCTAAGCGTTGGCTCTTCCGAACTTGACGAAAGTTCTTATTCACATCATAGTGATGTTGAAATTGGTGTTGCTGTCATTGATAGATTCACTTACTATAATTTGGAATTTTTGGAGAGTTTAGAGAAAAATTCTACGCTGACGTTGAGAGACTTGTTTGACTCTTACACCTTCGAATCAATCCATTCACATGCTGGTGTTCGTACCGATTTGTATGGAAGAGATGCTAAGGATGTTTTAATCACAGAGTTCTTCGGTAATGTGCAAGATGTCGTTTCAGACGAAGTAGAGAGAGATATTTTGTATCTATTGAATCATAAAGAAGAAAGCGTTCTTGAAAATGATGCAAAACATACAAATACAGTGAATAGCTCAATTATTAATCAGTTTTCATCAAATGTTATTAAATTTTCAGAAGACAAGAAGACATCACTGTTTCAACAATATGGTGTATCTGTCTTATTACTTGCTTTGGGGGGCTATATTATGACAAGAAAATAGTATGATTTTTTGAATATACTTAAACATACTTGGAGCCAGGATTTCTACAGGTTTAAAGTTTTTATTGGCAAAACGAAAAGTGTAAACTGTAAACGCATTAATGATATATGTAGGTGTTCATTCGAATTGAGATACATTTAATGGAATGTCATCTCAAATCGCAAAAGATGTTATGCAGGCATAAAAATAAAGGTCAGACATAAGTTGAAAGATCAATTAATCAGAGGAACAAAAAAAGAAAAAAAAACCCAGATAAAACATATAAGTGAGGGGTGACATATGTTACGGAAGAACTCGGATCTTAAACATCAAGTGAAGAGGAACAGTCAATTTCCCGAGTAAGTTCTCTTACAACTGCTTGTTTTCCTCTGTTAGAGTTTTTGAAACCTTCACTGATGTGAGTATTCTTCAACTTTTGGGATGTTCTGTCACCGAACTCTCCGACTCTTGACGCGAAATTTCGATAAGTTTCAGACTGCTCAAAGTCGTCCTCTTCTTCATCATCATCATCGTCAATGTCCAACTTTGTTGAGTGGAACGAATCAAGCTTATGGCCTGGAGCTGAGGTGGAAGTCAGTTCCCTTTTCAAAGAAGATGTAGTCGAGTGTCTTCTACCATGATGATTGTACTGTCGATGGTTAAGGTGATTGACTGGGCCTTGGTTCCTTTGACTGCTGGCATTAGAGTGATAAGAATTCCAAGGCTTTTTCAATGTGGTGTGAAAATTTGATCTGTTGTGAGGTGGAACGTAAATCTTCTTCGAGGTAACGACACCTTCAGACCCAGAAGACGAGGAAGAAATTAGGTCGATGCCGTTATTCTTGTGTTGTCCATCACGAAGAGTGGAAGATGTAGATTTGTTCTCGTTATTTGTGGAACCAACAAAAGAACGTGTAGATGAAACATCACTGAGGTAATGATCCTCCAAGTTCATAGACAACATACCATTAGATATAGCATTAAGGTCTTGGTGATTTCCAGAAGAGCTTGAATGTTCGGTCTTTTGACTGGTTGTTTTGTCGTCGAAGGCCCGCCCTAGTTGTAAAGTTGAGTCCATAGAAGTCTCTTCAAGAACAAATAACCCATCATCATCGTCAACATCATCGTCATCGTCTTCAAACTCGACAGCCTCATTGTAGCTAAGATCTGTATGTAATGGAGATTTATAGGCTGGTGATCTGAGATTTGGTGGTACATATTTTCCTGAGTTACTCGAAAATGAATTGAATGATCCACCTCTTTTTCTACTCTTCTTGTTATTAGACGAATAATTAGAAATCAAATGATTGTAACCGCCAGAGGCGTGATAGTTAGCATGACTGAAAGATGTGCTAACTAGCCCGGAATTTTTAGGAGTTGAAGGTCTTTGATGTGGTGGTTGATAAATTCCTTCTCTAGACTTCCCAAATTTTTCCATATAGTGAACGGCAACAGAAGGCGGGGTGAAATAGTCCTTTCTATTGAAATCTTCTCTCTTGAAGTCTTGAAAATGTTTGTTGATATGAGAATTTGGAGTTGGAATAGCAAATGATTTTGCTGCTGAGGATTTTAGTAAGCTGTTTTCAATATTGATAGGCTTAACTTCCAAGAACTGTGGGGTTTGTGGGTTATCTGCTTCCATCAGAGCAATATCATCATCGATAGTTAAGCTTTGTACTTTGAGTAATTCTTCCTTCATCTGAGAGAGATCTCTGTTATCTGGATCTAATGTCAAGCAGTATCTTAGAACGGCAAATAAATCCATACTCATTGAAGCAAAAATATCAAATAAAGCTTCACGATTTGATGCAAAATAGCTGAAAGATTTATCAGATCCCTTAGCAGCATTGAATGGACTTTTGCGGAAAACGAGGTTCAATATGCAGATACCAATTGACCAAATGTCTACTTTGGAAGCATCATAAACATGGACATTAACTTCGTCAAACAACTCTGGTGCCATGTATCTTTCACTTCCAACACCAAAATCATTACAATACCTTGAAGTTGAGGCCAAACCCCAATCTGATAATCTGATAGTCCAATCATCTGCAATTAAAATATTTTCAGGCTTGATATCACGATGATAGATGGATTTTGAGTGAGCAAACTCAATGGCACTTATTAGTTGAACAACAACGTTTATGATATCTCTAGTTGAGGTTGGACCGAGACCATCCTTGATAGCTTCATAAAGATCGCCGCGAGGACAATACTCTAAAATGATAAAAGAGTCGAAGCAATCCAAGAATGAGACAATATTTAAGTGACTTCCTAATTTCTCATGTATCTCAATTTCATGCAAAGCCTCTTCGCAGATATCATCATTCATCTGCTTGATTGACTTAGAAAAGCGGTGTTGTTGATTTTTGAATCTTGAAGGCTTATCATCATCAATTTTGAAGATATACTTAACCGCAACTAACCTGGAACGAGTAATATCTTTGGCTAAAGAAACTATTCCATAGGCACCTTCGCTAATGTCTTCAAGCTTTTGATATTTGGACTTTAATAAGCCACCCTCTTTGTAGATCTCATAAGCTGATGCCATTCTTGATATTGTTTGGTGAATAATTTATTATCTTGTCTTGCGATAGGATAACAATGAATGATTGAAAAAAGGACGAGCAAAGCAAATTAAAAAAAGTAAATAGAGAATAGGAGATTGAAACTGAGCCCCTAGAAAGAGAGTACTGGACGAATAAAATTTCTAAATCTCTGAGGTGGATAAATCAATCATGAAATGCAAAACGGGGGTTCTAATAAGATGACAAAGATATAGCAAGATTCTCCGTCCTTTTTATTCTTCAAAATGGTTGTTGCCTTTCCGATAGGCCAAGTGTGTCTTTAGATCTAATAATAAAATGCAATTGTATAGCAAAATGGGGTTATCAGATCCTCCGTTTGAGGATCTTCAACTTAGCTGGACGGATCTGAACAGATGTGTAACAAAAAGTCAATAGACCTCGATAGACTGACGCGAAAGACAATCAGTAGTAATTATTTGGTTGCAATTAGCTTTCAAGAGGACTCTCAGAGTCTTACTATTATTTTATTTAGTCTTATCTTCTCCTTGAAGGCCGAACTTGGTTGGGTCTACCTGGAATAGGAGTAGCTAAAAGTTAATCACAAACAAAAAAAAACCACAACAATTGGCAGATGACAATATAGGATGACTCTAATGATTCCAAAGGATATATCGTGGGGCAAAACAGAGATGGGACTTCTAATTGTAGGTGAGATTTGAATGTCTTGATATTGGGGCAGGTGAAGTTACTCATCCTCACATTTTGATTTTGGAAAGCACAGGAATCTCTAGAAATCTAGAGAATCAAAACAAAAAAGATACAAAATCACGTGACAGTCTATAAAGGTCAATATTTTGACCAAGGCCTAAAAAAGCATAATTCGCGCAAGTGGTTTAGCGGTAAAATTCAAAGTTGCCATCTTTGAGCCCCCGGTTCGACTCCGGGCTTGCGCAATTTCTCTCTCTTTTTTGCCGAACTATCTTACTGAAAGTACCCAACATTGATACTCTTTCCCCAGTTTATGCCCAAGAATACCTTATAAAGAAATAAGTTCAGAAGCTAATTTTACATAGATACATCTTAAAATTTTTCTACAACGACTTATACTAAATTAATGTATTGAACTTTTCTGTTGAAAAAGAAATATTCGTGAGAGATCTAGAGAGATATCTCTCTAGATCGAGATACTATCGATAGTATCTCGCTGACGCACTGAACTGGGGAGGCTAATGGTTCTGTCGTCAAAAGCCTGCTTCGAATTCAATCAATAGAAAATTATAAAGTTAGTAAACCCACGGATCACAGTCTACTGAAACGTCCCTAGGCAATATCTGGAAATGAAGATAGTATAACTTGAAATGCTGAATGATCAGCAGTTTATGATAAAGCTATAGCTTTAAAATACATCTATTCACACAATTTATATGAAAACTGTTCAATAGTTTCACATCGAGTTGTGGAAAACTAAAACATAGAACACCGAACAATTGAAAAAAACAATCCAAAAACAAAAGAGCAGAACAGCAAATACTATTAGCAATTAGATCAAATCACGTATCTTTATAAGTCATTCGTTAAGTAACGCACATAAGTAAAGGTTCACCGTCAATCATTTAAACTCACCCGCTCAAGTTGTGTCTTTAGAGTGCTGCTCATGAGCAGTTGACTCAGGTGTAGGCAGAGAATTATATTCGTCCTCATCACCTTGGTTTCTTTGCTTTTGAGGTTGAGAGTTATCTGATTCCTCACTAACTTTGTCGGATTCAAGAGCCACTTCTTGATCATCTTTGAACTTAACGGTTCCTTTACCCTCATTTATCTTTTCCAAGCTTTTTGAATTTATATGTTTCCTACTCTTCCTCAAAGTTGAAGGTTTTGTAACTCTGTGTTTCAAACTAGTGACAGATTTAGGAAATTTGAGACCTTTGGAAGATGGTGGATTTGTAGCTTCAAAAGACGGGAAGAATCTGGCAAATGGGGAAGATATTTGATGGTGTTGTTGTTGAATAAATTGGTGATACTGTTGTTGTCTTTCAAATGCTTCATATAGTTGATCATCTTCGTCATTATCAGCCTTATCAGGATCAAATGGTTCATAATAAGGACCCTGCTGATAAAACCCATCATATGAATAAGCAGCCTGGGGCCCAGGGAATGGTTGTGCTGGATGTCCCCCATATCCTGAATAAAACGCATGCGGAGGGGCAGCAGTCATTGGGAGAAATTCATGTGGATAATTACTAATATCAATAAAATCTCTGTCATCCTGACTATCGTAAAACTGGCCGTTTGTAATATGAGGGCCATAAGAATGCTGTTGGAAAGGATATGACTGGTATGAAAAACCATTAACCAGTATAGGCTGAGCAACACCGGTGAGATGCGAAGAATAACCATTAGAAATCTGGGATACAGGAACCCTTTCATAATTATCTTGATCATCATCATCATCATCATCATCGTTTTCATCGATTTCATTGCCCCTCTCATTTAGAGTTCTTATATCAGATGTGTCTTGAAATGGTGTTTTTGCGTAGGTTTGATCGATCAGTAGTTGGTCGTCAAAAGTATCTGGAGGATTGAAGAAAACGGAAGGATCTATCAGTAGGGGCTCATTATTCGGAACAAAGTAGTCTAATGGGAAGTCGTCATCAAAGTTACCTGGGGTGATAACTGGTGTATTGTTCTCCTCTTTTATGATAAAATTCTGTGCAGTGTTCTGATCTTCTCCTGCTGAAGAGGACGTTAGAGGTATTGTTGAATTATTTGGGGTACCAGAGATATCATCCAGTACATTGCTAACCAGATTATCATCCTTTTGTTCTTTGATGTATTCTAATAATTGTTCATGAAGGTTATTCCTCTGTTGATCGTAAGCAAAAGAGAGTGCAGGATCAACAACAGGCCTCGTAGTGCCAACTTGGTTAACAAGTTCCTTTTTAATATCTCTTTCTAAAGCATCCGCAAACAGCTTATCATGAGGCACACTGAACCAGAAAAAGACCTTCTGCTTTTTTTGTGTTCTAAGACATTGATTCTTATACAGAAACTCTAGGAAAGGTGATTTTGAGGCTTCTAAAACTGCATCATTTCCGCATTTAAGACTTCTCAAGTCAGAGAAAATACCTTCCTCAAACTTTTTTCTATCTAAGATCTCTCTTCCAAAAAGCTCGAATCTGTAAACTATGCAACGAACAATATCAGTACCTGTGATGAAATATAAGTTGTTCCACATGACACAGGAGACATATCCTTCTTCATGATCCAAATAGTACCTTCTTATAATTTGATTTTCTTGCCAGTTAGCAGGGGCTGTAGCCAAAAAGTATTTTAGATCTTCTATCAGTCTTAAGCTCTCTTCAACTGTTGGCCTGGTCTTTTCAGCAAGATCTCTCTGGGAATCTGAGTTTTCGGAGGACATTGGGTTTGAAATTTGAGTGAAGTCTAGCTTAGTTCAGCTGAAAAATACTTTAGTAGCAATCTTATCTCAGTGGGTTCTTCAAATCTATGTGTCAGAGTCAACGTTTAGCACCAGTGTATTGGCAATTGATTGACTTGTTGAGCTGCGATTTAAGTGAAACGAGAACCAGCCAAAATCGTAAAAAGGGACTTTTTGACACTTTCTGAACAAGGAAGAAAGCACCAATATCAAAAACGGTGGTTAAGTGAGAGTATCGTTACGCAAGGAGTGTGCTGGTGTGCTCTTTCACCAGAGTTTAGCAGTTATTTGCAAGAGATAGAGGTTGTTGAAGGAGATAAAAAGCTGAATTGTTTCAAGATTGAAGCCTTTCCCGTTTTGTTGTTTCATATTGGAAATCTGAAACATTCCGACCGTTGGAGTGAAAATCCGGTCGTCTCCAGTTTTTGGTTAAATGAGGCAACATAGTTAATAGAGTTAATAGCTAGTACTGTCTACAGCTAGAGCAAGCAAATATTTAGCGAGCTGTATGGGATTAAATGAAGGGTGATAATAACCACTCTTTTGGGTCTAGGATCTTGTTTACACTATTTTGTATCCAAGTGTGGTCAATTCAGAAATAAATCTACTGTAACTGGCGATTCACACTAACTTTTAACAATGAAATTATATTAGATGGCATTATGAACAATGGCTGATCACGTTCTGCCCATGCTCTATCAGAAGAGGGTACTCGTTTATATGGGAGCCAAACGCTGTAGCATCAAGGTACTTCTTTCCCAGTATGGTATAGCTCGCCAGTTTAGCATCTAACAAACCTGGCCTATCACCATCACTGGAAAAATATTTATGCTTTTTTTTAGTCAATATACTGTCCAGGTTACCCAATGCTTGCTTAAACTCATGAAGGTTTCTGGTTCTCTCAAATTCTACTCCTCTTGAAACTTTTGAAATCAATTTGTTCATCGGTATGGATGAGTATGAATGCGCAGAATGAAACATCGATGCGATGTTTGGGTTTCTTATGTTAAACCCATATCTAGTTACTAAGCTCGATAGTAAGCCATCCAACCCATAGTTCTTAACCAGGTCGTTTCGAGTATAACCTTGGTATATCTCTGATTGTAGTGGGCGACTGATATCAAATAATATAGAAGTGATCCAATAGTCATAGAGCGCAATATCGATCAATTTTATCAACATTATTTCTGAGCTTGATTCGACCCTACTTTGATTGATCTCATCAATGCTTATGCAGTCTTTGACAAACTTCTTCTTACCAGCATCATCTTCCTCGATAAACAAGGGTAGGAAACCTTTGGAATTTGAATGGTGTGATAGCACAAATAGCGAGTTCTTCTTGGATGACTTTTCATTGTTTACTTTAGGCAACTTGATCGAATTCTTCAAAGTGATAGCCAACTGAGCTATCAAGCACAGTGGATCTGTAGCCAGAATAGTGTGATCGTCCAATTCAAAGACGTTATAGACACCAAGCTTAAAATGGACCGAAGGACATGATGATACATCATAACTGAAGGAGTATAAACGGTCCTGAATTGCCTGCTTCTCGTCAGAAGTGTGCTGCTCAGTAGGCGCATAAGTCTTTATTGGGAATGAGTCAAATACCTTTCTAACAGGAGCAGGAACCTTGAGGAAAGATGTCATTTCTTGATTGTTCTGACAATGTCTTAGTGCGAACGAAAGGTTCTAAAAAGATTCATTTTTGATGGCAATAAAAACATCAAAAGCTCAACACCAAACGTAAGCACATCTTCAACCCAGCAGGAACCATCACCAGAATGCCTCCTTCAAGAGAAGAAGATTACACAAATATACCTAAGTCACCACTTCATCCGGATCCAGACACTGAGATTCAATTGCCGTCTGAAAGCATCAGCTCTACGCAGCTCGATTTTCTAGACCTGAACCCGGACCTTGAAGCAAGAACGTTGCCTACAAACAACAAAGTACGCACACCTGCTACTCAGTACGATAACAAAGATGATTTCCAACCAATAATTACGCCATCTCCCTTAGTGGCCACTTCCCTGCGACCAAGAAGACTCTCAGCTGTCCAGCAGACAAAGTTCGGCTCATATGTGGAAGAGCAACTGCATCATATTCAAAGAAACTTCATCCAATCATTAGGGTTAGGCGAGCACGGCTATGACAGTCTAATACCACTGCTATTAGACATCAAGAACTTGATTAATTTTATATGGTTGTCAGTTGATCCTTCAGATGGTACGTCTGTAACTAACTCGGAGTACACCTCAACATTGTTCGGGCAGACAAGCTATCTTATTTCAATTTCCAATGACTTGCTTGACTACCTTGTAAAATTCAAGCTAAACACTGATTCTGCCACATTGTTACTCAAGGTGTTACAGTCCTTAGATTCGAAATTCTCAAGGCTCATAGATGGCGATATCCCTGGCAATAGTAGGTTGCTAACGACCGAGAATATTAGAATTCATGGCATAGCAGAAAGATCTAGGGTGTTCATTGCAAGTTACTTTGAGAAGAACCAGGTAGAAGGTTTTCATTATGAGCTAAGTAAGATATATGAAGGGGTCTTAGAAAGAACTGGTTGAATCAAGAAGAAAAATTGCTGCTTCATGACTTCCAATTTATATGCTAATGAAAAAACTGTTTATTTCAAAATCTGTATAGCAACTTTATTTGGTTAAGCAATGGACTTTCAAAAGTTTTTGTACAGATTTGCTCGTTATATTGTGTTACAGCTTGATTGATTATTCCACTACTGAATTAGTATGTCAGCTTGTGCACAAAGATTTGGCGCAAACAAAAATAAGAGGTGGCTAAATGAGCTGAAAAGGTATTCAGAAGTACTGAGACTAAGGGGGAAATGGAAAAGATATTATAGATGCATTCCTAAAAAACCAATAATTATAATCGTATTGATGCGTAAAAGTGACAGTGCACATAACCAACATTTGTCCGGGTAACACACTATTTGATACTGATAATTACTATAAGTGTGATAGAAGAGATCACATTCCCTTTTCAACAACCTGACGAAGGGTTGACTCGAAGGATGTCTAAATCCAACTATAAAAATATCCCACAAACGGATACTTCAGGTCTGAGCTCCAGCAGGGGCGATGATGAGTCCTTTGAACTGGATAATTTTAGTGATCTGAATTCTCTGGATTATGACCTCGATCAGGATCAGCTTCAAGAATTAGAACTAAATGAAACGCATTTCCAAATAAATGAACTCTTCAGTGATAAATCGAACCTTAAAATGGCCTTCATGAACATGGCGAACTCGATTCTTGGTGCTGGTGCTATTGGTACACCTTTCGCAATGAGTAATTGTGGTATAATTGGTGGGGCTATTGCTTTAATATTCCTAACTATTCTTGTTGATTTTACCCTGAGGTTGATCGTGATAAACCTAAAACTATCCGGAACTAACTCATATCAGGATACAGTGGAGCATTGCTTTGGCAGAACAGGTAAGATCGTGATTATTTTAACACAAGCTCTTTTTGCATTCGGTGGTAGTATTGGGTTTTGTATAATAATTGGTGATACAATTCCTCATATATTGAGGGCATTTTTCCCTGGTTATATCAATCATCCTTTTTGGACATTTATTTTCTCAAGAAACTTCATTATTGTCTTGGTAACAGTGACAATTTCATATCCACTGTCCTTGAGCAGAGATATCTCAAATTTGGCAAAGGCTAGTGCTTTAGCGTTATTGAGTATGCTTGTTATTATTGTCATTGTTCTTATCAGAGGACCCCAACTCCCTTCAGACTACAGGGGATCTTTCAGATTTGCAACTCTTTTCATTTCTCCTAATATATTCCAAGGTATTAGTGTTATTTCATTCGCTTTAGTATGTCATCACAATACTAGTTTCATATTCCACTCAATGAAAGACCCTTCCCTCAATAGATTTGCAAAAGTGACACATGCAAGTTGTTTCGTTTCTATGATAGCAATTGCTTTGATGGGGTTCGGTGGTTTCGTAATCTTCAAAGACAAAACGAAAGGTAATATTTTGAATAATTTTCCAGGTGATGATAATGTTGTTAATATTGCCAGGTTTTGCTTCGGTTTCAACATGATGACAACTTTTCCCCTAGAAATTTTTGTTTTAAGAGATGTTTTGAAAGATCTTTACTATCTAATTATAAGGTCATCTACAAGTCCAGACCTTGGAACAAAGAGTCATGTTGCCTTAACTTCAGTACTAGTGTTGATAACGATGAGCATCTCCTTGACCACCTGTAACTTGGGTGCTTTGTTTGAATTGATCGGTGCGACAACTGCCTCGATCATGGCTTATATCTTACCCCCGTTATGTTATTTGCAAATGACGAAGTCAACAAAGAAAAGTTTAAAGAAGAAAATAATGTACTACGGGTGCATAGTCTTCGGCTTTGCAGTAATGTTCATATCATCAACTCAAACCATAATAAAGGCAATCAAGGAAACAGATGGTTCACATTGTGTTGCGTGAGGATTATATGAGCAAACATTTTGATAGAAATTGTACAGGTTAATAATTTAGGTCTGATTTATTTGTTTATTCATCGTCATCGTCAATAATATATCTCCTTTTACGTTTGACTGTTGGTACAGCGTACTGCTCATCTTCTTCACCGTTATCATGCCCCTCTGCAGGTTGGTTTGATCTATTGTCGGCTTCTTCTTCTCCATTGTAGGCTTCTTCATCTCCAACAGACTGCTCATCAGATTCGGACATTGTGCCAGATTTATTTACCTTATCTTCAAAAATGTCAGATTCCTTGGGCGATATTTTCTGACTCTCAGATTCCTCGCTGATGGCATCTTGATTACTGAAATTATTCGAAGAGTCATAATCATCATTATCATCCTCAGATTCAGGTTCAGGAGATACTTTTTTCCTTTTAATGAGTGGAGATTTCAAAGTTTCGCCGACTCTCTTCAAATCATCAGCATTTTGGACTCCGTTATTTGGCGGTTCGTCATCTGCAACCTGTTCAGTGTTGTGAACATCTTCGGAAAGAAGTTGCTCGATCTCACCAGCTGTTTCTGTGCTATGGGTAAACCTTTTAATCTGTTCTTCATTTAACAAACCGTTGTTCTGGTTCAAAAGTTGGCGTAACAGTTTCTCCCTAGCAAAGAATAACCGGTCGGATTCGTCATCACTTTCATCGTCAGAATCCACTATATACTTCGCTGAAATTGACTGTTTTGCTTTTTGAGATCTTTGTTCTTGTTCTTCATTGTCTGACAAGTCGTACATTGGTAATGCACCAGCATCATTCCTTCTTAATTGTCTCTTTTTCTTGTCACGTTGGACAGAAGATTTCGATTTCTTCTTATGTTTGGATCTAGCGACACCTTTTGGAAGAGAACCATTACCCTTTTCAATAGCATCCTCCATTCTATCCAGCTCATCGTCAATAAAACCAGTATTGAGTAAATGGTCCATAAAATCGACGGTTGTTTCCTCTTCTTCGGATGAATAGCCTCTACTGATACCTTCGCTTAGTCCGTCATAGTTTTCTGATAAGCGAGAAACTTTGATATAATCCGCAGCAACTTTACCTTCTTCAAATGGAACTGCTTCGATCAAGAACATATTGATAAACTGTAAAACTTGAGTCAAGTTATCTATTCCTGTGTCTTTGGCAAAGTAGCACTCTGCATTTGAGCTCTCAGGTACCTCAAAATCAGCAAGCCTTAAAACATACCTGACTTTTGGTTCATTGATAAGAGAATTCATGAGCTTTTCGCTATTGGTTTTAATGACAATTTTTGCCGTGTGTGGTAGTCTAGGGGTCTCTTCTAGTTCAATTGGTGGCACGTCATAGTTCAGCTGTTGCATTCTAATTTTTAGCACTTCTTCTAATTCTGTGGATAACCACTCCACGATGTCCCGTTTATCATCATCTAAGAGGGATGCAACCATAATGGCAATCTTCATCTGTAAATCCATTGATTCTCCGTTCCTAATTTCGACTTGCATCTTAGGATAGATAGTTTTTCTTTCCACCTCTAATGTTTCACCTGTATTCAAATAGTGATTAACGTCTTTGTCAGATATATCCGGGAATAGCATTTCGATGTATAGAGGAGACGTTGAGTCTAACATGGTTCTCAACTTTCTCATATAGTGTGTTAAGAATTGAGTTAGATGAAGTCTCATTTTGGAGTCTCTGGGTAACCCTTGGTCTGATAGCATGGAATGAATGATGTAAAGGAAATCTAATCGATATAACAAGCTGTATCTCTTGTTGTCGAAGAACGTTCTATGAATAAATTTGATAGCTCTTTTGATCTGTATTTCCAATAAATCTTGATATCCTGATAAATACTGTATATAGGCATTTATGCATCCCTGGTTTGAAAACCTTCCTTGTATTCTTTTGTAGTTGACCCCCCTCTTTAGATTCAACTTTCTGGCCTCTGCCTCGATCGATACATCGTCAAATGCAATCTTATCGATAGCGAGCTGTTCTTCTGTAACATTTTTCTTTGTTTCCCTTGATTTCTTATCTTTGATAATAGCAACTAGATCTTCCTTTGAATAGGCTTCCAAAGTTTTTAAAAGAATATCAATTAATTCAACACAAGTTTCAATGAACTCAGGAGCCCTTTTCGAAGCTTCTCTTGTAAAAAAAGCAATCGTATCAATATAGTCTTTATTATGGAATAATCTTTCTTTAATATTAGTTGAAATATCTCTAAAATCGGTATTACTTGACAATGACATGGCCTCAACAACATATACGATCTCTTTGAAGGCGATCAAACTAGCATGAGCAACTCCCCATTGCTTGGGTTTATCTGCATAACTGTTTCTCAAAAATTCGAAGATCAAAATCAAATTTTCTTCCTTTAATACATTTCCAATTAATAAATAATTGATGTCTGCCACATTCTTACCGTATCTTAGCCTTTGTGCTTCGAGAAACCAAGCGACAATGGATAAGTAACAAATTTTGGATTTTGTGTTTTCACGCATTTCTTCACCCCCCGTGAAGTGTTTTGTGCAGATCTTCATGAATGGATTCAAAACACCATCAATAAAATTACATGTAAAGGCATGGAAATATTTCCTGTTGTTGGCACCAACTCTGGTTTCAGGGAAAACGACTTGCTCATCGACTTGGTACTTGAACCGTTGTGCCTTATGCCATGCTTTACGAGCATCAATGGCAGCAAGTGAGTTGTTGGTTGCTAACAGATTTCCCCCTGAAACAGTTAGTCTTCCAATATCAGATGTTTGCAAGGATACCAAAGTACCAAATCTTCCATGCCTGCTTGAATTATTCTTTTGAAATTTGGCTCTCATTTGCTTTTCTTTGGAAAGCAGATTGCTTAGACCTAAATCAGTATCTGATTTCTCTGATTTTTCGGTGCTTGATTCTTGTGTCATGATATATTGTGGTCGTAAACATTTCGTAAAGCAGTATATGGTTTCCAGTAAAACTAATGATAAAGTTCTTGTCTCATATTCCTGCTCCAGTGATGCACAAACAGTTAACAAAAAAGTAAAAACCATGTTGTCTTGGAAAGCAGAGATGCATGTAGCGATACTAACATCATCTTTTCCGACATCTTTTGGTAGATTATCAGTTAACTGACCTTGATGGGTTGCTTTTTGAGCTACTTTACTAATAGCCGCAGGCTCTATACAAACAATGTTTCTGAAAAGAGTGATACAGAATCTTAAGATCCCGTTTTCTGAAGCTCTTCTTTCTTTTGTTTCAAGAGCAAGAATTGGTAACGCAATTTTGATAACAGCTTTCAAGGCAGAACCCTTCTTATAAGTCAATAGCAGTTTTTTGTATACCAATTGGTATTTCTTAAGTTCGTGATACTTGCTTAACTGATCTGTGTACATTCCATCTGCTAACTCGATAGGCCATGTTAAAGCTATAAGTAGCTCCAAACACAAACGGGCAATCTTAGCATCGTATTCCTTTGAGTAACCAGATATGTTTGATTTCTTGTCAGTGATATCATTCCACATGGATAATATGACTACTAAATCATTGACTAGACCACATTCAGCACAAGCAACAGCCACTGTCCAGCTATTTCTATCATTATCATACGTTCTCAACCATTTCTTGATATCTTGAAGACACAACAATGCCTCATCTCCCAGCTTATATGGCGGAGGATAGATATCTGAACTATGATCAACACCACCTAAAGCAGAAGTCAATATTGCAATGTATGATTTGATCTGAGTTGCTGAAAACGTTTTCTCATAGAGTGGTTTCGATACTTGAGGTTCAACTGGTTCCTCTTCAAGATCTTCAATGTTGTCTGCCAACTCTTCTTCCAAACTTTTCTCCACTAGACCCTCATCTTTTTTCTTTGTCTTTGAACTTTTCTTCTCCATTCTCGATTGCAGCACTCTGGTATCTTTGTGCTGGAAGCTAGCTGTAGCGTTGAACAGTGATGAGACGCGTCTGGTTTAGTGATTTTTTCGTGTACACAATAATGATTACATAATAGGGCGTGTCTTACGTAATCTAAATAAAGGAAGAGCACTACATTACAATTTCTGTGTATCTGTCTATCTCTGAGGTATTATAGTGTATAAAGAGTGTCATAACATTTAAGGGGTTCTTTTAAGCTGTATCACTGTCAATCAAGTTATCGAAGTTGAATGGGGCATATGCATAACCTTCACCCTCGAAGAACTTGCTCATCGCTTCAACCCAGTGCAAACGTAAAGAATGTAGCATCGCAGATGTTCCCTCCATACAAACAAGAATGCATACGGTTAAAACGAACCACATACCAAAGAGTAGAACAACTTTAGCGACCTGGGCAGGTGACCCGGGGCTATCACTTGAAAAGGCATTAGAGATAGTCATGGACCATAGGACAGATGATAGTTGAGCGTGAGCTAATGATAAAGCCCATAATCTCAAGTATGAAGCGGTATGAGAAACACAGTTCAAGCAAAACTCAATAGTATGAATAACTTGATGAATCATAATATCACCAAAATTGAACTCTTCCGGTGGTAACATATAAGTAACATTCATTTCAGTACTACCTTCTTCTTGGTCATCAAAGGTATCTCGATGCTCAACATCTTGAACCATATTATCATGCTGTTCCTCGTGGATATCACTATAGCCTTTTTGAATAGCTCTGTTATTCAAATGACGCAATCTCATTGGCTTCAGTAATAACAAGACAGGAACTGACACAGCAGCTAAAAACAATAAGAAGAGCTGAACGTAGGCTTGACCGGAATATAATTCGGTTTCGACTGTGCCAGGAGATAAAACCATACTAATCAACATATTCAGCAACCCAGGAGCTGGTTTTTCTTTGCCAATCCAATCAACACTCCATTTGTAAACAATAGCCCAAGATAAATAACCAAATATTGATAGCATGAATATTAGGCCCGGCAAAAAGTTACCAAAAATATCAAGTTTGGAATGTTTGAAACGATAGTTAACTAAAGAGAATGATAAACTGTATAACATGTGAACAAAACCCATCAAGATTGAAAGTTTCATTTTATAAGAGTTTGTGAAGATCAAATTGTTCTCAGTTCCATGCCAGGCCCAGTCTAACCCAATTGGGTAAACACCAACTTTAGTTGCCTCAATTGTCTGACCGCTTTGAAATTCTTTTGGGTACTCCCACCCTGACTTAAATAATGACATTGATCTTGAAAAGATATCGTTGTACAGTAGACCGGTATACATGGAGAAAATACCCATTAAAAGTAAAATATAGCGGCCAGAAAATGCCATATCGAAAATCTCATCCTTCTTTTGAAGTTTTAACTTCTTTTCATTCAAGACTAATGCCAATGCGACCAAAAATACAATGAAACCATGGCCTAAATCACCAAACATAATTGCAAACATAAAAGGAAACGTGACAATTGTAGCTAAGCCCGGATTCACTTCCCTGTATGAAGCAATACCATAAGCATCAACAATATTCTGAAATGCATCAGTAAACTTATTTGTTCGATGATAAGTAGGTGGAGACATGTTTGTCTTTATAATTGATAACACTGGTGGTGTTGAGCCTTCGACATCTCTTAAAGAATTTTTAATTATATCAAGTTCAGATGTTGGACACCACCCATCAGCAGTTAATCCTTGATATCTACTTGAAAACAAATTCAATGTGGAGAATACCTTTTTCTCTCTTTTAATGATGGCCTTCCATGACTCCAATTGGTCTGCAATCACAAATAACTCAGTGTGTAGTTGCTGATGTGTGCTTTCTATAACGTGATCTAAGTCAGTAATCTGTCCATTGATTTGATCTAGAGACTGTTGGTATACTTCGTTATCTGCAGTGGTGTCGAAAACGGTACCATCTAAAGAGTCTATTATCTTCTTAACTTTCTGTAGTAATAGTTGACCATGTGTGAACACTATGAAGACATCCTTTTCTGTACCATTACCTAGCAAATCCAAAATTGGTTCCCTAATTGGCTGATGGTTGAAATACAAATTACCTCTTAGTGTTCTCCAAAGAATCTTATTCAAAATCTCAATTTTTGCTCTAGGGATAGAACCAACAACATAGTTCAATGCTAGATCATTTAAATCTGAGAGCTGAAGACCTGCTTCAAGGCTTTCCTGCTGCAACAATAGTGGTGCATCATCAATCTGATCGATACTTATTCTTGCTTGTTGTTGAACCCCTTCCTCAAAAAAAACTCTAGAACCATTCAGAACATATCTTTCTTCTAACAAAGAAAACTGCCTTTTCTTTAGATCCTCATAAGACGTTTCCAGTTGAGATACCCTTTTTTCCAAAATATCGACATCGTATGCCAATTTCTCAATATCTGATATTGATTCTCTCTGTAACAATAAAAAAGGATCATGTGCTACTTCTAAATTGTGTTGTCCCAATATTAAACGTTCTAAATATCTCAGTTGACGTTCAACATTGTCTAGCTTTCTGATTTCTTTGACAAACTGCCTTTGAAAAGCACTGATATCTTTGTTTCTGTCAATAAAATGAATATTACCCAGATCACCAAGTGAGAGCACTGCATCCCGTGCAATTTCAGAAGCCATGTGTATTTGGATCAATGACATCTCCGCAGAGCCTATGGTTTCAAGAATTGTTAGTAATGAATCTAGGATAAGGTCATCTTTCAATAATGTAAAGAAGCTAGCTCTCTATTGCCATCGGATCAAAAGAGACATATCTGCCACTGATTTTTCCATCTAGACAGTTTCTTCCATTCATCATCATAATTGAACCATTGAGAAACGGCAAGCAAACATACGGAAAATATTTTCTTCAAACGACATGGCGTACTACTGAATTGTTCCAAATAAGCAGCACCAACGAGTTTATCCCAACGACTCTTGGTCAAGTTTCTGGTCCATATCCACCTCATTAATTTGATGAAAAAGTACTCGAAAAATGTCTCGCGCACCAACAACTTGGTGAAGTCTGAAAACGGAAATAAACGCGAAAAAGAAAACGTCACTCCGTTTCGAGTTGTTACATAATCAAGGCTGCTTTGATTATATAAGCAAAGAGAGAGGGAAATCAGACCGTGCTGCGCCAACTATTGATCATACAGAAACAGAAGGCATAGCGATCAGAGTCAGGTTAGCCAGAAGCTAGACACATTAACCCGCACCCTGACGATGGCCCCTTCGGTGTCCCAGATAGACATGCTGCTGTCTGAGCAGGATAAGTCCACCAAACAGCGACCAACAACCATCAAATCCTCGTCCTCCTCGTCCAATTTGAACTGTAACGATGTGCACTCTTTCTCACTATCGCCCTCCTTATCACCATCCTTCAGCACCAGCTTAACAAATACTTATTTATTTCCAGATTTCAGAGCTCTGCGGCAAATATTCCCCAAGAATCAGCATATTGAAGAGCTGACAATATCAGGTTTTGAGATTTATATTGTGGAACAATGGACTTGCGAAAGAAAATACTCGACTGTTATAACTGCATACACTGGTGATTCTGATCACTCTATCAAGGTTGGAAAGATAGTGTTACCAGCTAACGTGAGCGACTGGTCTAAGCAAATGAAGCACTTCATTAAGGAAATTGAAGAGTCAGGTGCCAAACCGAAAATGACCGACCAGGGTTATCTATTTATAACGAATTTGTCACAATTTCCTTCAAACTTGAATCTGTTGCACATTCAGGACGGATCAGTTCTCGATGTTTGGAATTACTTTTTAGTAAACTTAAATTTAAGAAAGCTCAGATGTGGTGGTAGATCTGCTATCATGCTTTGTTCGCCTGCGGATGCAGCAGAAGACAAGTTTAGACAGATTTATAAAATTCATCCGAAGGTGGATATCATGTATGCTGTGAAAGAACTTATTACCCTTATTCAAATTTGTCTTGTTGACTTCAAACTATTAGATCCCTTTTTCGTTGATGGGTTATTTTGTCAGAAGACAGAAGAGAAAATATCTGAATGGTGGAATCTTTACGGGACAATGTACTACGGCTTGACGCCCAAGGATGGTATCCTAGGACCTAATACAGTTGCTGCGTTATTGGGATTCGTTCTAAGCTGCAATTTCAGACTGGATATTGCTGGGTCTGATTTCCCAAAAGAACCCTTTAATTATTTCAACTTCAGAGTCAATGTTGGGAAGTTCCAGAAACAGTATGGCTTGGCAAAAAGTTATTGCTTAGATCCATCAACAGTGGAAAAACTATTTAGAGTAACATCGAAAACATCAAAGAATGATATTTCTAAGTTCAAAAAAGTGGTGAAATCAACAGTTCATGATATCTCTGGGAAGACAAGTTCTGAAGCATGCGCTGTTGAGGTGTTGACTACTGACCTAGAAAAATCAATCAAATATTTCCATTGCAGTGCAAGATTGGAATATCTGTGGTTGGGTAAGGGTGATGTTAGATACCTAAAAGGTTTTGATTATGATTTGGAGAGGATAACACCATCCAATAATACTTCTATACCTAGTGTGGTTCCAACATCAACTTTAAGATCAGGCGTCGATAAGATTAAGAGCTTGCCAAGAATACTACAATCTGAAGAAACTGCACCACGAAAGAGGGAAAGGAAAGTTACGGGCGACTCAAGTGAACTTATCTGTGACAAACCGTTCAGTGAAAGTTGTGTTGCTGTTACAGATGAAGATTCCTCTTTTTGTGGAAATTCACCAAAGAAGGAGCTATGTGATAATTATATAAATTTCAATCGTTGTTTGAGGAGAAGAAGCAGTTATCCATACCTAAAGGCAGATGTCGCTATTTTTCAACTGGAGTATGAAAATCACAAAGTATGTTTGTTCAATGACGTCGAAAGCAATAATGAAATCAGAAGAACAAAGAGCTGTACGTTCATTGATAACTCAATTGAGCAATGGGATAGCCAAGTTTCTGAGGAGAAATTGACCATTCTTTATAAAAATACCAAGATGAAGCTTTTAGAGACAAAAAGAATACTAGATGTTGAGAACTGTACTTTCAAAGAATTTAAGGCTTCTTTGCAAGAGTCACAACAAAGAACGCTCAACTTAAAGCATCAAGTCAATCCACTATTCAGCAGTTGCGAATATGAGAATGATCAACAAGAAAAGGCTAACGCCAAAATCAAGGATATTCAAGCTAGTGGAGCTAGATTAGAATATGAAATCAGACTTCTTTCGACAAAAATTAGAGACACTGAAGAGAGCGTAGATGGTTTTGTCAGAAAGGTTGAGTCTTTGGAGAAAGATATCAACGAAAGATTTAGGGTGCTTAAACCTAGTGATGCACCGGAGGCTGAAATTATTGATTATTGGTACTCAAGATTAATAACAAGTGATAGATTCTGGAAGTATGTTGGAAGATTACAGCACTTTTCACCAGTACAGTGGGTTACGAAGTACTTTATGCTTCCGACTTTATCCTCTGCTAGGTCTCAAGATGATGCAGAGCTTAGTTCAAATCTGAAATATTACAACAAAGATCAAAATAACGAAAGTACAATTAATGCTATGGAGAAGCTAAAGCAAACATGAAAGGAGTTTGATAATGACATTTTAAATCGACATACAATCTAGTATCAAATACTGTAAATTTGATTCCTATGGGTCTATATGATTATAAGTCGTATATTGTAAGCTCATAATTACTAGTTAATCACATCATTCAGCCCTTCCATAATCAGTTTCAACTTCTCGATTGATCTATCAGCCTCTTGAAGCTGTAGCCATATATTTTCCTTACTACACTCCAAATCCTGCAAAATCTTGCCTGCTTTGGATTTTAGTCCTTCCAAGGAATGGTTCTCTTTTGCAAAGCTTACAGAAGTAACGTCAGACAAAGATAAAAATATCCTTTGTTTCTCAAAGAGCAGTTCCTTCGATTTCTGGGTTAGCGCACCTATTCTCTGAATATCCATCAGCAGCTGTTTATTCTCGTTCGCTATTGCATCGACATGATTCTCCTCCTCTTGGTCTACTCTACCTTCCTGATTCTCTATGACACGCTCTTTGTCATCCAAGTGAAGTAAAGAAGACAGTTGTTGTAGTGTTGATTCGATATTCGTGGCTGTTTTCCTAGAGGATTGCGAAATCTTGGTCAAGTTGTTTGCCGTGTCAAACACCGGCTTGAGGTCTTGGTTCCTAAGCTCCATTCCTGTCTGGATCAGTTCCTCATAGGGACGGCAGGCTCTTCTTCTTCCTCTTCTTCTGATGTGATAGTAATGAAGAACAATTTCAATATCTGATGAGGAAAATTTCGTGATAATCTACAATTTCATGGTTGTCATGGTAACAAAACAAGAAGTGCTCACAAAACAAAAACGAACAAGAGAGACAATAAAGACAAGACAAAGCACTCATCGCCTGGATCCAGAAGCTCAAAAATATGCTGTTTTCTGGCCTAATCACTACGAGAACTTTTGAAAGTGCTCTGAGCTTCCTCAGAAGCTTTTAAGAAGATGAAACAATCGAAGTGGCTCCTCGCTACCTAACCTTTAATGATGTGCCGTCGAAGAAACAATGACAGCATCATCAAAACCTTTGATTACTACTGCGCACGAGAAGCATACTTCTTCCCAGACAGATTGTTTTGGCTTCAAGCATCCAAATATCCAATTTGATGCTGAAATAACACCTGAAGAGATCAAGCAGAAAATAGAGACCTATACCAAGCGCAATGGCACGAAATCAAATGGTTCTACGAATGCCCTTGCCAATGATCACTATTCCAAGAAAGCAGCCCATATTTATGAGTATGTATATCGATAATCTCTAGGAAAATTATGATCTAACAGCGTTAAACAGACAAACGAGCCTCGACTCTTCCATTTTATCACAAACATCGATAACTACTAGAGAGGCATATGACTTCGTTTATCCAACTTCAAAGCATTCAAGTAGTTTGTTTCATGAATCATTTGACAACATTCAGTTGGACTCCTCTCTCTCAAAGTTTTCAAATTTGGAGTCATTGGATTTAGAAACTTCGAGTTGTAACTCGATTAGTGAGTTTCGTCATTTATCATCTAAGCTTCAGTTGAACTCATCAAATAGAAGAAGATCACAAACTTTTCCAAGTGTTGACAAGGTATTGATATGTATCACCTCTGGTGAATTATGTGATTCTTCTGGTGCAAAATTGCTGCCAAATACTGAGAGTTGCGAAACCAAGGATGTGTTTGATAGTAACCCTGATCACACTAAGCCAGTGGTTCGGGATGTTAAAGAGCTAAATCATATCTCAGGGAGTACAGGAGAACTGTCAGATATAGCCCCAGAACCTTCTCCATCTTATGCTAGTAAGGTACTAGTGCCATCAGATAACTGTGAACCTACCAATGAAGAACATGAACTATCTACTGGCGCAATTCAAAAAAACGATGAAGAGCTAAAAGATGAAAAAGTTTTGAAAATACTGAATATAGCAGCTTCCCATATCCAGCCTTTTGAAAGTTCCCAGTTGGGTACCTCAAAGCACTTAGAACGTTTTCAGATCCAAAAAGATCAAGAAGATGATAGAAAGACTCTGGGAAGATATAAAATTTCATGGCAACCAGAGCAGAATTTTGCAGGAATTATAGAAAACTTCAAGGAAAAGATACAATCCTTTTTAAGACACAGTTCAACGCTACTTAAAAGAGAGAAAGTTCGTAACCATTTTGGGAAAGAACTTATGACAGATGAAATGGATTGGGAATGTGGGAAGCTTGATTTCAAATCCAACAAAGTGACCAAAGTTAATGATAAACAGAGAAAAGTTATTGCAAAGTTGCAACATAATCAATACTCGCAAATTTTAAGTATGTTGACAACTATATATCAGAATCAATTGCTTTACTACAATATTTATGTTGAAAGTCCATACCAAACCGAAATTGTGGAGTCACAATATGAGTTTTTGAGAAGCTTCCTATTGTACAAATCAGTTTCAAAGTCATTCCTCAATACAATTCGAGGGGATGGTCATATTTCAGAACATCCACTAAGCAAAAATAAGCCACCACAAGGAGTTGGGGTTTTCTTAATAAATTCTTCGCACTCATGTGCTTCAAAGTTTGTGCCTGAGAGGTTTCTCCCTGTTTTCTTATTTCCTGTCCTTGATATCGATGTAAAAGAAACAAGTGATACTTGGATCAATTATTTCAGCCCGTTGTTGCAAGTCACTGAACCAGCTAACTGGATAAAATACGGATGGGCTCCTGAAATTTGTTATTCTGCAAAACCGGAGTCTCTTAAGTTGATAGATGTTTTACAATGGAGACCTGTCAATACTGTGGTGAATGTTACGAGTCAATTGAGTCTGCTACTACGAGAGTTTTTGCTTGAAAGCTTGAACATTCGTCGATTTCGACTGTTTCAGAAGGACTGCATCAAAGACTTTGAAGCATTTTTGGGGCATGTTTCATCTGGTTATATCAACACTTTCCATCATATTTCCAATTTGAAGTATATCAATGGCAATGTGGATTACTCAAGAGATGAGTGCTACTCCCAATTTGCCAGCTTCTTTTTCGGTTGTCCATATATTGATTTCGGTCATTTGATGTTAAGATCTTTGGGTTTCATACCACAGAGTTTTGGGTTAAGCTGGGTTGAAGCTTCACGACTTGATACAACACGTAATAGTGTTCTGTTAATGAATGAGATAGTTAAAATGTTGAAAAAACAGAAGAAAAAATTGGATTTAGAGTGGAGTATGAGGCAAGGAAGTGGTGATGGTGCCACAAGAGGGAAACCAAGACCTACCGAACATGTTGATTACTTTTATTGCACTGCTTGCTTTTTAATGATTTTGTGTGCCGTATTGCAAAGCAAGTACGTCCATGGGTTTATACTGAGAATGTGCTTATTCTCGATAAATGGTAGGGAGCGTCCATCTTCTTTCACCAAAATAATAAGGGATCTCAAATGGGAGTACTCTTCAGACGGAGGTCGTGGGAGAGTCATTACATGTGTTAGAGGTGAATTGTTGAGAAAGATGAAGAAAGCATGAATGTTTTTCTTTCTACTCACAATATCTACTTTGAAGCTTGCATCAAATCTTAATAAATGTGTCAATTACTTTGGTTTGTAAAGTTAGCACTCCACAATAGTTCCATTTGATATGTTCTTGTTAAAGTTTCCAGGCCTCTTTTGTATCTATCTCCTCTAGCCTAAAATTATGCTCACCCACAGTTTTTTCTTCACTAATAGCAGCAATAACAAGTTGTGTCTTCCGTGTTGAAAGCGAGTAAGTCGTGAGTCGAAGAGAGTGTTTACAAGGTGTCAATTCTACAATTCACTTTTTTGCGTGTTCGTTGTTCGTCTATACTGTAATGACACTAGCAGTGGTTTACACTTATTCAGCCATCTTAGATTGAACAGCCAGGTTGACCAGCAGCAATGGCTAAGTCCTCTGTGGGCGATACTGACGAATAAATAATATTGTCTGTACGATAGCAATCTCCGAGAAATACCAAGAAACAGCCAACTCAAAGATTATCTTGGACGTCATAAAAGTGCTAAAACTAATGAAGGCTTCTATGGTTTAAAACTAAGACACTCCCTGCAAATAATAGTGTTCGGTGGTCCTTAAAGCCCTCGAAAAATGAGGCCCAAGCGCCTGATTATCATCATATCTACTTACGTGTTCGTCACCTTCCAGTTCTTTTACATATATAGGCTTTGTCGAATCAGGATAATCAATGGTCAGGTTACCCGTGGAGTAAAAGAATCCAAAGAAAGGATTTTCTTTAATGATGAGTTATACATACCCCAGATCTACAAGCAACTCATAGAGAAACACAAGGACTCTTTGTTCTCATTGAACCATTTTGCAAGATGTCAGAACTATTTCCAACAGTTATATGAATCTGACCCATATTGGGAAGTGACAGATTTTGCAGACCTACCGTACCTTCGCCACATATTCGAGAGAAAAGAGGAGTTCATAAGTGGTAAGATACATGAAGCTATAAGGTCAAACCCTGTTGTGTCAAAAGAGACCCTTGAGGAGAAGGAAAAGTTCATCAAGGAAAATCATCTTCGAAAGCTGTACGAAATACAGTACCAAGAGGAGGTGAAAAGTTCGAGGACCACAGAGAGGAAAATGATCGATGCAATGACCCATTTACGTGTTTATGGATCATGCTTCTTGGATCAGTATGGACAGGCGGATAAACTAGTATCGAAGAAACGACCAATGGTTGAATTGGAGAAGAAATGTTACGATATTGAAAGAAGAATGTTTCAGTGGTTGTCTACAAAATCTCCAATGTTCAAACGATGGGATGGACAATTGCTAAACCACGCTCCATCAATGAGTGAGTTTCTTGTGCAGGAAGACTTACCAACGACCAAACATGGGCCTGAAACATCATCAAATTGTTACTTGGGGACTATTAGGAACTCGTATAATGGGAAAGGGATTACTTTAACCGCATCTGATGGGCATGCGTCACAACTAGTACAACTTTTAGGAAATCTGAGAGCAATAGGAAATAAGCTCCCCATTCAGATCATCCATTTGGGTGACTTATCGGATCCAGTTCAAAATGCTTTGATCAAGGTTGCCAGAAATTTGAAAGGTCTGAACCTGAATAAAATTGATAACTTGGATTCTGTTATACCGAAAAAGTTCAGTGGATTATCATTGGAGGACTTTTATGCCGAGGGGTATGAACGGTCAGAAGAACATCTGAATGAGTTATTCCCAGTGCAAGAACTCTGGTTCGTTGATGTTTCTCAAGCCATTTCTTCGAAATACCGCTCCAAGTTCCAAGGTTATTACAATAAATTGCTGGCACCGTTTTTCAGTTCATTCCAGCATTCTATTCTTATAGATGCAGACACTGTACCTACTGCTGATTTAGATAGATACATTCTAAATTCTCCCTTCTACAAGGATAATGGAGCATATTTCTTCAGAGATCGTGCAGGGATGGCTAATATCACTGGATCAGATGTATTCTTATTCAAAAGTCTCATGCCAGGATTAGTAGATGAAGTTATTTTTGATATACCCAAAGTTTCCGAGTTGACGTTAGGAAATAGGTTCATGAAGGACAGATTAGCGGACTATATGGAGTCTGGAGTTGTTTCCATTGACAAGAAGAAGCATTTTTTAGGTATTCTGGCAGCTATTCAGATAATGATGTGGTCACCCATTACCAATGAGCTATGGGGTGATAAGGAGTTGTTTTGGTTGGGTTTTTCAATGGCTGGAGACGAAGACTATTACATGAACCACTGGCCTGCTGGTTCCGTTGGACAAGTTACACCTCTGAGTAGAAGGTTACCTGCAGATGGTGAAGATGGCTCTAGAAGACTAAAATTGAAGGGTAATGAAATTTGTTCCACCCACCCAGCTCATCTGTCAAGTGAAGATAACACGACCTTATTGTGGTTTAACTCTGGCGTTTCATTGTGCAAGTACCCCAGAGAGGCGAAGCATGACTTCCAAATGAAGAATTACGGTGGAAGATTGGCTGACAGTGTTGAAGACCTAGAGAGGATTTACAAGGACTACCAGAGAGTGGACACCCTCATAATACCTGAAGGAATGGAGCATTTTGTTAATGGGACAGAGACTGGTGAGAACTCTAGAGGCTGGGAATTGGCCGCTGACAGCTGCAAGAACGTGATGTGGTGTGCTTATGATCTAGTTGGTGGTGAGGAGGACTTTAGAGGCAAGGTTGTGGACTTTGATAAGGACCAGAGAGCGATGTATCGGTATTATGGATCTGTTGCTTTGAATGCTATGGAGATATTTGGAGATGCCTAGGAGTGCATGTATTTATGGTTGATTGGGGTCACTGAACTGTATATTCTTCTGAAAAAATGTGTATACGTATCAGACAAAAAGATAACGAGATAATCGGTAGCGAGTTAAACAACGATACACGCCAAGTCTCTCGACACTTTCCTTTTGTGAGGGAGGTGGACTCTTTCCATTCGTTATTTTATTATTTATATTCTCTGCTAAAACAACAGCATCCCAATAACAAACAAAAACGTGTCTCACCTTTTAAACGTCAAACTCTAGATCTTCTGTGCTCTTAGCGGCGCACCTTTCTGAACGAGAACTGGTTATAATGCGTCAAGATCCCTCCTCAGCCTTAATATATATATAGAGGTCCATAACTTCCATAAAACAGTGAATTATGAATATGCTGATGCTTCCGGGCGCTCATGAACCTTCCTAAACACGTCTGGCGGCCTCGCAACCAGTTGATACTCGCCATTGCTCTTCTATTCTTGTTCCAGCTACATTTTCTCCAGTCCTTTTACAATGTCTCCATAGTAGAGGCTTTCTCCTTCAGCAAACTGCCATGGACCACGCCAGATGCATCATCGGGCAAGGTCTTTTTCCATGATGATACTTATATCTCGCGGCCTTACCAGTACATCATGAACAAGCACAAAGACAAGCTCTTCTCTTTGGATTACCATACGAAGTGTCACTCATATTTCAATGAGCTTTACCAATCAGACTCACAGTGGGAACTGTCCGATTTTGCAGAGCTGCCTTACGAACGCCACATATTTGAGAGAAAGGACCGTTTCATAAATGATCGATTGAATGATGCTATTACTTCTAACCCGAATTTAGTGGGTGCCTCCAATGAAGCTAAACAAAAATATATAGAGAATCATGGTCTTCGAAGCTTGTATGAGTTGCAATTTGAAGAGGTGGCGAACTCAACTAGGATAACGGAACAGAGAATGAGTGATGCCCTGACGAACTTACGAGTTTACGGAGCCTGTTTCCTGGATCAATATGGCCATTTCAACAAAGCGCCTTTGAAGAAAGAATCCATCACCATAGATCAGCAATGCCATGATATCGAAAGCAGAATGTTCCAATGGCTATCAAGAAGATCTCCTATATACAAAAGATGGGATGGGCAAGTTTTTCAACATGCTCCAGTAATAAGTGATTTTATTTATCAAGAAAATATGAATGACTATCAAGACAACCACAAGCATATTTCGCAATGTTACTTGAAAGACCTCAGAAACTCATTAAATGGTAAAGGGATTGTTGTAAGTGCACATGATGGATATCTTCACCAACTTAGCTCATTGATAGGGAATTTGAGAGCCATTGGAAACAAACTTCCAATTCAGATTGTTCATTCTGGTGATTTGACAGAACCAGTACAGCAAAAATTGATTGAAATCTCAAGAAATTTGATCAATTTAAACCTCGCAAAAATTCACAATTTTGATCTCATCTTACTTAAGAATTATAACCTAACAATAGACCAGTTCTATGAGCAAGATCTTGACGAATCGGAAGAATTTCTAAGTCTGTTGTTCCCACAACAGGAACTTTGGTTCGTTGATGTCTCGCAGGCAATTTCATCAAAGTATAAACGCCGTTTTAGTGGTTACTTCAACAAACTTTTGGCATATTTTTTCAGCTCATTCCAACATGCTATCTTGATTGACGCTGATACGGTACCTGCTGTTAACATGGATAAGTATATACTTGGCTCATCGTTTTATGCTGAAAAGGGAGCATACTTCTTTAAAGATCGTGAGGTTCAACATCAAATGTCAGGTTCTGACATCCACTTTTATACGCATTTGATGCCATCTGCTGTTGATGAAGCCATATTTGGGATTCCAAAAATTACTGATTTCACATTGAAGAACAGATTGATCGGGGGAAGATTTGTCCATTTAATGGAATCTGGTCTTGTTGCTGTTGATAAGATCAGACACTTCACTGGTGTATTAGCAACCATACAGATTCTAATGTGGTCACCAGTTCTTGCAAAAATCTGGGGTGACAAGGAATTGTTTTGGTTAGGTATGTCTATGGCAGGGGATGAAGAGTACTATGTAAATCATTGGCCTGCTGGTGCCGTTGGACAAGTCACTCCACAGAATAGAAGATTGATGGATGATACTGATGACGTTCGAAGATCAAAGTTGATAGGGAAACAAGTCTGCTCAACACATCCTGGTCATTTATCAAGTGAGGATAACTCTACATTGTTATGGTTTAATGCAGGGTTTTACCTATGTAAGTTTTTTGAGACAGCAGAGAACGACTTTAAAAAGGTGTCTCTGGTAAAAAACCTTACAGACAGTGCAGAAGAACTCAAGCAGCTATATATGGGTTATCAAACAATAGATACAATGATAATACCACGAGAGGCAGAATTTGTTGCTTCTGGTACAGATAAGAGCGGGGAGAATTCGAGAGGTTGGGAGTTGACACCAGCGTGTAAAGGGTTTATGTGGTGTGCGTACGATATGGTGGGAGGTATTAAAGATTCTCTTGGTGATAATGGTCGTGTAATAAAGTTTAAAAGTGAGGATACAGAGCTTCTTAAATACTATGGGTCGGTTGCAGTTGACTCATTGGAAATATTTGATAAGAAGGATAGAACAAAAGACGTGTAACAGCAGCTTTCTAATTCATAAATATGTAGTTATGAGCCCCCACGCTTTACATACTTTACATAATCTACCGGTCCGACTCAGGCAATTGTAACGAGGTCGCCTTAAAAAACCGACAAAAAGCACCCACAATTCTACTTATCTGAGTACCTTTGGATGAATCCTTCTCGAATTCTGTTGAACTCCATCAAGTCACACAAGTCTAATATGGTTGAATGGTTAGCTGTTGTCTACGATAAACCAGGTGCTGTGAGTATCGGACATGGACTACCCCGTCGTAAGAGCCAATTGAGTCAATTGAGTCAACTAACAAAAATCCACATAGATTAGGGCACCTGTTAGAGCACAACATTTAGCTGGTATTCCAGCCGCTGTCGCTTCTGGAAAAGTCGTCGGTGCCGGTGCAATCTTCAATGAAGTTCCAAGTGCTGATAAACCCCCAAATTTTGCGGGTTCGGTGTTGAATATCATTGCTGATTCAAAAGAAGAAGTGTTAGAGATTCTTTCTCAAGATATCTATGCTAAAGAAGGTATCTGGGATTTGAACAACGTCTTAGTATACCCAGCAGGAATCGCCTATCGTAAAGGTAAAGATCTATAGGTTTTTCGATCTAGTTTTTCAACTGATCATTAATTAGATAAATAAAAGCTACACTAGAGCATTTTTACAATCTAGTTATTCTATTTTGCAGCTTCGTACACTATAAGTCAGCATCAGTAAGATCTCTCCAATATGGTAAGATATACTCCAAATTCTCAGGAGCCAATTGAGAATATCTCTCTCTAATCAAACTCAAAACCTCATCATACATTATCTTGTAACCCTTTCCTGAGAAATGAAGACCATCAATCAACAAGCTTTCCCAGTCTTCCCTAGAGTCAAATAATTGATAAAGATTAACAAAAGGGTAGTCAAACTCCTCTGATAATTTCAACAACGCATTAGAATATTTGAGGTTATTCTCATTTGTACGAACATAACCTTTCTTAACGTCATCGCCAATGGCTGGTTCCCAAGCTTTACCATTATGTTTAGCTGGACCAATAACAATGACTTTAATATCGTGTTTCTTATATAGTTCCAAGATTTCTCTAGTGTTCGAGATGAATTCCTCAAGAGGAACAGTTTGAGGACCAGCTAATGTAGCATCATTACTTCCGAAGAATAACGTACTTAAAAGGATTTTTGAATCTTCCCCATGTTCATTGGCAATTATTCTTGGAAGGATCACTTTTGCTTGTCTAGAATTGTAGCCAGCATAGCCTCTCTGAATGACATCCAGTCTCCGGGTGTAACCTTTCAATTACCTCAGTTAGTGCTGGTTCTACTAGTGCTTCTATCTAGAATAAGGAGGTGGAGCATACTTACTGTTTGTAATTGCAGAGCCAAAAGTGAACTCCAGAGTGGCAGAGGCAGCGCCAGATGGCTGCGAATTATAGGAATACTCTGTGATAGAGTCGCCAAAAAGAAGGAACTTGTCGTATTTTAAGCTATGTGGCATTATCGTCCTTAAAAGATGTTTTGTTTTTGATGTTGATCTCATTTTTTTGTATAGATCAATAAATCCTAAAAAAAGACCGGACCCATGGCTGAAAACGCACACAAAGAGAATAGTGAACCTACGAAACTACTACTATTGATATGCTCCAATAAGAGCAAAAATTTTAGGGGTATATCTCTCTGTAATTAACTATGGAAAAAAAAAGCGGGACATCTTTATCAAAATCAGAAGGGTCTTAGTAACCGACACTGATCAAGTAGTCAGCCAACTTCTCAACAATCGTGGTGGCTTCACCAGGTTGAACGCCTTCTGGATAGTGGCCAATCAATATGGTCTGCTTGGTTCTCACAGCGATGATACCTTCGTTACCTTGTTTACCATAAATACTGCGCTCGTCCGCCTTCAAGAGGAAATATTTAACACCTTGTAAATGTAAACCATTAGCTTGCAATCCAGATGCATTGTCAAAACCTTTAGCCAACTCTGAGATTTCAGGGCCAGAAAGGACCAAGTTGTTGGATTGAGCCCAGACAGCATCACCTGCTCTGGAGTAGATTGCAGATCTGTCGATTTTACCAGTACCGATCAGGTTATCAGTGTATGCTATTTGAAGATGTTAGTGAACTATGTCATCAGGGTTAAGGGAATGTTCCCCGTAGCTGGTGCTCTCATTTCCTGCCTGAAAGGAGGAATTGACTGCACCCCGAAAAGTTGAGAAGCGTACCTTGCCATGACATTGTGGATCGTGTTTAATTGACTAGAACTGAACTTCGGTTAACAACTCAGAAAGTGCTGAAGAAGCACTGAATTCTCTCGTTTTCTGGCTGTTGTTTTTTCGTTTTCTATTCTGGAAAAGTATCGTAGAGCCGGGTAATACACACAACAAGTACATGAGCGAAAAATATGTAAATAGCGGAATGTACCTTGGTCCTTTCCATTCCATTCGCTGGATCTATATAAAGTAGAGTACGTAGACACCTTCTTCACTAGTGTCATTTTTAATGGTTTCATTCATCGTCTTCGTCGTCTTCGATAACGCGACGTTTCTTTCTAACAGTCTCTTCGGATTCTTCCTTACCTTCACCGTCATCCTCTTCATCGTCCTCAATCTCTTGTGCACGTCTATACTTCGTTGCACCTTCATCCTTGATTCTTTTCAGTCTTTCTGCGGCCAGATCATCTTCATCTTCCTGCTCGTCAGCATCTTCGTCATCGAATTCACCATCGTCCTCCTCATCTTCATCGACCAGAAATCCATCATCTTCATCGTACTCATCTCTTCTAGTGTACTCTTGTTGAGAATACTTGGACGATATGCTCTGGCTTCCACTTCCCGCGCTACCTAATCTTTCTTTTTCCTCTTTCAGCTGTAATCTTCTTCTTTCTCTGATCTTTTCATCCATACGTTTTTCCAGTAGTCTTGTTTCCTTTTCTGGATCCACATCAACAAAGACAGCTTTAGCACCAGGTTTGGCTGTTTTTTGTTTTGATTGAATGGCAGAGGTTAATTTCTTATGGATTAAAGAATTAGTCGAAGTTGGAACGAATTTCAAACTCTTTTGAACCAGCCCATCAGCCAAATAAACAGTAGGGGTCTTAGGGTCCTTTGGACCACTCTGAGAAGTAACTAATCCAGTATCGATCAGATCACTTTGTAGGATATCGAAAATCTCATCTCCGACCTTCAGTGATAAAGAACCATCTTCCCATTCAATAATTTGAGCATTTGATTCGGCTTTCAACGAGGATCCTTGGGATTCCTTTGTAAATCTCCATCTGATGGTATTTTCGTCTACCAATCTATTGACTTCTAATTCTTCTTGGCTCAAGGTCTTGATTGAATTTTCCAATTTACGTAAATAACTTGCACCATCGAATCTAACGGGGTTAAGCTTTAAATATTTTGGAATTCTGGCATTGAATATTAGAGAACTTTTATCAGATGTTTCATCCTTCTGAAACTTTGGAGGATGACGAATTATATCAAGGTTACCAACCCTTAGTTCTCTTTTTTTTATATCTTGTTGCGGTTTGAATTGTGAGCCATCGTCATTTCTTATAAAATCATCCTCATCGCTATCTTGGACAATTCCATTATCATCTGCCGGTCTTTCATCTGGGTTTTCTTCTTCATCGTCACCGAACAAATCATTCAACTCTTCACCTTGGTCTTGTTGTTGATCTAGTTCTTCTTGTTCTGCTTCTTCATGGGTCTCAGGCTCATTTTGAACAATGTCTTCCTCATCATCACTGATAACAACCTTCTTTCTTTTCTGCTGTAATTCGCCTTCACTATCAGACATGGTGCTAAACTCTCTGTTGATTTCAATCAAGCGCTGAATGTGCCTGCCTTGTGCCCTTTCTTGTTTGTTTTGTTATTCCAACAACCATATCAAATTTGTTGACTATTTTCGAGAAGAGTTTCGCGAGCATACGGTATCCTCGAACTCGTTATATGCGCGAAATCAATTGATGGTTACGAGGCATTGCGCTTTGCGCTGCAAGTGAGAAGATAATCAGTCTCTTTAGAAAGCTATCCTTGGGTGCTTCTCACTTGGGCCACTGGTTAGATCCCTAAAAAGAGCTTTTCACCATTTATTCAATTGTTCAGATGAAAACCTAGATTCCTTCTTAGAGTATCCTGAGGAAGAAGTACGTTGGTATCAATTGCCCCAAGTTATAACAATAAGTAATAAACTTACACAAACACAAAATTGACTTCTTTTGTTGAATATATGAAGGTTATACCAGAATTTCATTTCAAAAAGAGTAAAAACAAAAGAATTTTGACCCTGACTGCTATAATTTCCTTTGCTGTTCTGATAAGTGTTTTAGCCATGACATTCTCGTTCCTTCATAGAAACAGTCGCAAGGACAATGAGCCAAAAGTTGTGGAAGATTTACTACCGGTGCAGTTCTTAAAGACCGGTAAAAAGAAGACATGTGTCTACTATGCCAACTGGACTATATACTCAAGAAACCATCTACCTGAGAAAATACCAATAAACGAGGTCACAAACATATTTTACTCTTTCTTCAATGTTGATAAGAATACGGGTGAAGTCAAAATCAGTGATCCATGGGCAGATGTGGAAAAGGAGTACAAAGCTGAGAATCTCAACAGTGTCAATGGTCTTTTTGCAAGGTTCTTCGAACTGAAGAAGTTGAATAGAGGTTTGAAGCTCTCGATGTCAATTGGAGGCTGGTCAAATAGAGACTCATTCAAGAAGGGGGTCAATAGAGATGCCAAATTGAGCAACTTTGTAAGATCTGCCATCAAGAATTTGATTACTTATGGATTTGATGGTATTGATCTTGACTGGGAGTATCCAAGTAATTCCAAGGAGGCGGAACAATACTTGTCCATCATTAAGAAGTTAAGAATCGAGTTAAGAAGCATTGAAGAAGAGACAAAATTGCCTCGTGATTCTTTTTTGATTACAATCGCTTCTCCTGCATTTGAAGAAAAGTTGGACTTGTTTAATATAACTGAAATGGATAAATACTTGTCCTTTTGGAATTTGATGACTTATGACTTCGCCGGTTCGTGGTCTGAGAGGACTGGTTACCACTCCAACTTATACAAGACAAAAGATAATGATGATGATGAGTTATGTGGAGATGATGCCGTCAGATACTTCATTGAGAAGGGCGTTGATCCTCAAAAAATGGTTCTAGGAATGGCTAACTACGGTCGTTCGTTCGATAAAACAGATGGTTTAGGTAAGCCATTCAAAGGCACTGGCCCAAACTCAGAAGGAGAATCGGAGGGTATATGGAGTTATTTCGAACTACCACCCGATGGTTTCGAGGAACACTATGATTCTAAAGCTGTATCTGCTTCTGCATATAATCCCAAAACGCGTCGTTTTATTAGTTACGACAACGTCGAATCTATTAAGGCAAAAGCAAAGTATGTTTTAGATAATGGGCTAGGAGGTGGCATGTGGTGGGAATCATCTGGTGATAATTATCAAGATAAATCACGATGTTTACTTCATACGTTCGTTAGTGAAATAGGTGGCCAATTGCAATTAGATCGCTCAGAGAATATCATTGATTGTTACCAGGAGAGCATATATTTGAGAAGCAACAAACTAATTTGATATCTACTGTTCGTCGTCGATTATTCAGTAAATTTAACTCGTTTTATTCTTTTATACTTGGAACATCAGCTCAACAATACATAACTCCAAAATTAACCCTACTGAATTGTAGTTCTTTAATCCAGTATTTTCTAATATACAAGCATTCTAGATTCCCGATTCTATTAAGAAACTTCCTTGGTTATCTATAAGATCGAATCCATCTTTGAGAAAACAGAAAGAACACCAGCGACAACTTCAAGTTGTAAATCAGAGCCGGAGTTCTGCTCTAATTCCTCACTTAGTTCATTGATTAAGTTGATACCTAAACCCAAAGATGATGCTTGCGGTTGAAATGGGTATTCTGAGAATTGAGCCAGTAATTCATCAGCTCTAGCAAACGCCTTATCACGTTGATCATAGCCTAAGCTGACCAAGACGTTCTCCAAAACATTGGCAGCATAAGAGCCAGCAACTAAGCAGATGGAACGCAATAGTTTGAACTTAGTTCCTTCAGGGAATTTATCTGTCGATTCCAAGACTAAGTTTCTTGATGCGACTAAGTTTAGAATTCTTTTAATAATGTCATTCTTAGCATTAACGTCTGATAATGGATGTGTTGGCATATCGAAGATCAAGAAATTTTTGCGTTCTGTTCTTAAAATCCCTTTATCCACTAAACCTTTGGCAAGTCTTTCTCTGACTTGTTTCAATTGATAATGAATCTTTAATAGATTCCAAGTTTCACCACTCAATAAATCGATCCAACTTCCGATACTTAGGTTGTTCTCATCGTTTTTCATTAGATTCAAAGTTTCATCCAAAAGAACTTCACCCGTTTTTTTGTCATCTATGACCTCAATTAATCTTTCAGATAACTCGAATCTTCTTCTTGCTGGGTCATTAACAACAGCAATTTTTCCTCTAAGTGCTAATTCTAGTAGGATGCAGCCACGTAGTGCGTAAGAGATATTATCGTTCCAGAATGATAAATATCCTTCTTTATCCTTGATTCCCATCAATATAACCTCTTCCATCAAGGTCAATGCTGGTTCCTTACTTTCCTGGTGTTTGATCTCGTTTTCTTTTGGATCGTAGCCAACTTTATGGCTCGTCTCTTCATAATTGTCTTGATCTTGCTGTCTTTCCTGCCCAGAGGTCTGTCTTGCCCCTCTTCGACGTTGTAAACCTGACATTTGCTCAATTTTGGTGTGATGATTAAGTATGTAGGGTGTGGTTTGAGTTAGCTGAGCTTACTGACAGGGTGGAATGAAAATGAAAACAAGGAGCAACTGAGACAGTATAAAGTGGTGAAAAGCAGGGTTTTTTGGATTACAGATCTGGCAACAATCAAACTAGCACCAAACCCGAAAGAATGGTAGTGAAAATATTACAGAAAGGAGTAAAACTGCAGGTGGATATACAAGAATTGACCTACTTCCTGGCAGTCTGTGCCTTTGTTGAACACTTTTTGTTTTTTCGTTCAGTTTTGAATTACTGCGACAGGCCGAAAAAAGAAAAAAGCATGGTCCCGCGAACATGTTTGACGTCCTTACAGATAGTGAGTGATTATGTAATATAGACACTTATGAATCATTCGTGCTTATCTAGTACTCTGTATAGTGGTTCAATCTCTTCCTCGTGCCCCTCTTGGATGTACCCCAAGAAGTAAGGGGTAGCAGTGTTGGTAACATCAAAGTTGAAAACTTCTTGCAATGTTACCTCTGACACAATCTCATCATTGTACTTCCTGTACATACCACTTTTCTTGTCCTTAATATAGATCCAGTAGTGTCCGTAGTTAGCTTCACCCCTATGGATAAAGATTGCAAATATAGTATAGCCATGTTTCCGGAATGAATCAAAGAGATGATCAATCTTGGACTCTAGTTCATTTACACGAGTATAAATCATCATTAACTCGTCATCTATCTTTTGAATCTGTTTACCCAAAACCTCAATTGTTTCAGGAGAGGCCAAAGTTTCAGATTCCAACCATTCTTTCGTGGCTTTCAATGAGTCTCTATAGCTCACATCGTGTAAATTTTTACTCAACAAAACCTCTTTACGTTGTTTCAACTGTGAAATTTCGCTCTTCCACGCATCCGCTTGTTCACGTTTAGCAATCAATGTTGGATCATCCGTGTCTAAGTATCTATCCATATATAATGTTTCTGGAAATGGAAGTGGATCGATGCTCTTATATGGCCGCAGCTTAACTCTATCAAAATAAACTCTAGATATTTGAATCTGCAGAATAACAGGTAGTTCTGTGATTCTTTCAGACCGGTTAAAAATCCCATTATCAATAGTGACCTCTTCATTTTTAAAGACAAAATCAAAAGCCTCGTACAGGTTTCTCGGTTTGTCTGCAATATTGACAAAAAGATTTGAGAACCTATCTACTTTATCCCTTTGAACGCTTGGATCTTTAATATCAATCAAGTGTTGAACAGTCTTACCAAAGAATAAGTGCTTGACCAAATCTTCTTGTTCTTTATCATTTTCATCAAACCCATCTGGTTTAAAAGCAGCTTCAACTTGTGATAAAACGTTTCCGATACACTCAGTAACATCCTGTTGACGACCAATTTCATAAGCAGTCTCCATCTCAGTCTCTCGAATTTTCAAAGCTTTTGAGGAGTACTTTGGCTCTGTTCTGTCCACTTCAACCAGATCAACCAAGCCGGCACTGTTCTGATCTAACCTTTCAATGTGTTCAATATCATTGATGTCCATGATATCCTGATCGGGGCCATTTTCCTCAGAATTTTCCGTAGCAGCTTCCTTCACAACCATGACAATATCATCGTCAGTTTCACCACCATTTAACCCATCAATGAGCTTAACATCCTGTAAGTCGCCATCTGAAAGTTCCACCAGATCTGATTCAGTGTAACTAGGTAAATTTTCAGCACTTGGGTTGGGTTCATTATTCAATTCTTCTTCTTTATCCAAATCACTATCTACTTCAATAACATCTTCGTACCCTTTGTTCTCTTGTTTGAACTCAACTTCTTCTACACTTGGCAAAAATGCCAAATAAGCCAACTCTTTACTTGGACTGATACATCGTTTATCAGAATGGATCTGTTCGATGAATAAATTTCTCAACTGATACGTGAATTGAAATGATCTCTCAATTTCACCATCTTTGACCAATCTACCACCAATTCTTCTATTCTGATATATCTCTTCCCCTTTATAGATATCGTGAAAGTTGATAATCGCATCCCGGAAAGGTTTGATGCAGAAATAGTACTGTAATAACGAATTCAAATAACACGTATTACCGATGTTATTCAAACCAACTGGCCAGTTCTCGGCTGGTAGCAAGTTGTGATCGATTATACCAGTTCTCAAATATGAATCAATGACTGTACTTTGTTTCTTTTGACCGATCACCCGTAAAGCATTTCTGGCTGATGTTATTTCTCTGTTACCAACTTGGAAAATAGTGATTATTTGAAACTCAGAAGCATTTTCGTCCACACCTAAATATTCACATGCATCCTTGAAACTTATTTGATCATATATGTCAGGAAATTCCTGTTCAATTGTATATAATAGTTCAAAGCTTTTTCTCTGGACAGCTATTGTAATCAAGGCACGATTTATCAAAGAGATCTCGCTTGGTGAATCCGCCTTCTTGATCATGACAGCCGTGTTTACAACATCATCATCCACAGTAGAATCTATTTCAAGTTGGCTATAAGCCTGCTCTAGAGGCAGTGGCTCATATTTAAGATACTTCTCAATCTTTGAGCTTTTTCTTAATTTAGACAATGTCCTTATTGCGGTTCTCAACTCTCTATTGTTTGGATTTTCTGAAATCTCAGTTTTGTACATTGTAAGCAGCATCTCATCTGGAATCAGATTGGCTTGATTAGCATCGATACCTAAGGATTTGTAAGCATTATCGATATCTTTCTGTCCCAATGTATTTAGCGAAACCTGAATAGAGATAAAAGTGTTCAGCTTCAAGGTCGACTTTTCTCTATTTATAGCTTGTAGATTATCAAAATAAGTTGGTTGATGCTCAGGGTCAGAGTTTGCAGTTTTGGTGTAACATCTGATTATCGACTCATCCGAGTAAAACTCGTAAGCAGAGAGATTGATGTAATCAGGATTTCTCATAAAGTTTTTATGTCCCCTAGCCGAGTCTGGATTGCCCAAAGCATGGAAAATAGTGGCCAGAGATCTTGTGAAATGAAAATGGTTAAATGGATTTGAGTGAATACCAGAGAACGCCTTTGTTCCCAAAAGAATAATTTCAAGTCTTTTTCTGAGAAAAGACTCTCGAATAACGCCTTGTTCTCTAATTTTACTATCCAAAAGCATAGGAGGATAATATTGGTCATCATAAAGTGTGAACTGTAACTTTCTTAGAAGAAGATCAGGATTTAATCTCGTGTTCAAATTTTTATTTGTTGCGGGAATAGTCTTTGGTTGTTCGTCCTCAGGGTTGAGAAGTAAAGGTGGCTTGACAACCTTATATAGGGTATGCAAACATTGAGCAGGAGAGGGAACGTCTTTACCTAGATCTGGATGCTTCGCCAGCTCTTTATTGTATCTGACATTGATTGGACCGATTTCGAAATCATGTAAATCATTCTGATCAAATTCAGGTTCAGAGATTACAATTCTTAAAATCTTATTTGTGACAGCACAAACATACGTTGCCTCATCGATGACTTTTGGCAATGCTGATTTGACAGTGTCTGAGTCATCCTCTTGCACTATTTCCGGCATCAAGTCTGCTGCGTCTTGCTCATTTAACTCATGCACCAGATGGAATTCACTTTCTGAATTTCTTTTAATCATCATAAAGTCCTTCATTTTGACAATTATCTTCACATGATAAACTTTCATTTTTGATAAAGTTGATTCATTGTTGTTGAACAGGACGGCTCTTATGATGATGATTTGATCTGTTTGACTGAAGTTGGAGGGGCGATACTCAACAGTTTCGAAGTCAGGATCATCAGCCTCAAGAAGGTAAAGATCATAAGGTATGTATCTTGTTGATTCAATTTGGTTGGAGTACTGAATACCTGGCAGTTTCAAGATACCCTTGGTTAGATATTCTGGAATACCGGGTGCACCCTCCAGCAAGAAAAGTAAATCTGCTTTGATATCATCAATTAGCCGGTCTGTGGTTTTAAAGATTCCTTTTTCAGTTCCTGTATATATGCGATTTTGGTTCTGTTCTCCAACTGATTCTAGGGGATCTGATGATTTCGATTCGTAGGTGCGTTGAGATTCTTTTATTTCATTGTTGTCTGTAAGCTTTATCGTTGCCGTTTGGGTCCCTTGTTCTAATTGGGTTGGCTCGCTGTTCTCAGCTTGGTACTGTGAGACGCTATCACCAACTGTATCGCTTATCTCTAGTAGCATTTTGAACTAATTGCTTCCAGATCTATTAAATCTTTCTTCTGTGACACTAAACAGCCCGAAAACAAACCTTCCAAAGTGCCAGAAGGGGGGTAAACACAAGACTGAAAAGAACTATGGAGGGCTAACAATGAGCTGGAGCGGCAATTCAACAAAACTTGATGCTTGATGTGCCAGATTATCCAGAAATTTAGAGCAAAGTAGTGTCTTTGCCTCTCAAGTGTAATACCGATCACTCTTCATTTCCCTTTCCACTTTGCCTAATTGAGGGCAGTACAAGTTTCGCGCGCTCGGCGCCAGGGATGCGTAACCGGTTCTGAAAAATTATATGAAGAAACCTCAGAAGAAAGTCAGACACTTCTTCAGGTATCACATCCTTTCTTGGTGAAGCTCAGCGTGCATCCCACTCATCTCATAATGGTGCTTTCCTTTTTCTCAGGGAAGTCGCCCTCAAATCAAACAGAGGCGCCACTAGATGTAGGTTTTGCTGAAGACAATACCACATTAACACCACCATTAGCACCTTCATCTTCATCACCATCACCACCATCATTATCCCCATCAGATAAACAACCAGGGCCACCTTCATTCGACTTTAAAAAGATCCAGAGCTCCTCTGATGGCTCGATTACTGGAATGGCTACCTCATTCTTTGACCAGGTTATCACTGGTAATCCATACTTTGCTGCTGGTGGTGGGTTAATGCTATTGGGGACTGGTTTAGCTGTCGCAAGACAAGGAGTTTTGAGAACATCGAGTTTCTTATATCGTCAATTACTCGTAGATCTGGAAATCCCTTCCAAAGATAAATCTTATATGTGGTTCTTAGAATGGATGTCACAGTATAAACATAGAAGCTCAAGACATTTGAGTGTTGAAACCAATTTTATTCAGCATGATAACGGTTCGGTTACAACTAAGTTTTCATTGGTTCCAGGTCCAGGAAATCATTTAATAAGGTATAAAGGTGCATTCATGCTTATCAAAAGAGAAAGATCAGGAAAGTTATTGGATATGACTAGTGGTACTCCCTTCGAAACAGTCACTTTAACAACCCTATACAGAGATCGTTTCTTGTTTGATGATTTGTTGACCGAAGCTAAAACTCTGGCTCTTAAAGCTCAGGAAGGTAAAACCGTAATATACACATCATGGGGTCCAGAATGGAGACCATTCGGCCAGCCAAAGAAGAAAAGAACTATTGGCTCAGTCATCTTAGATGAGGGTATCAAAGAAGGCATTGTTAACGATGTTCGTGACTTCCTAAAAAGTGGTCAATGGTACTTCGATAGAGGTATTCCCTACAGACGAGGCTATCTTTTATATGGTCCACCAGGTAGTGGTAAAACTAGTTTTATCCAAGCTCTGGCAGGTGAATTGGATTACAATATATGTATTCTAAATCTAAGTGAGGCCAACCTAACAGACGATAGATTAAACCATTTGATGAATCACATTCCAGAAAGAAGCTTGCTATTATTAGAAGACATTGATGCTGCGTTTAACCAAAGAGATCAAACAGATGCAAGTGGCTTCAAATCCGGTGTTACTTTTAGTGGTTTGTTAAATGCTTTGGATGGTGTTGCATCTTCAGAAGAGACCATCACCTTCATGACAACAAACCACCCTGAGAAACTAGACCCTGCTATCTTGAGACCAGGACGTGTTGACTTCAGAGTTCTTGTTGATAATGCATCGAATTATCAGATTGAGAAGATGTTCGTGAGGTTTTATGAGGGTGAAGAATCAAAAGCTAAAGAATTTGTATCAAAAGCACAAGCTTTGCAAGTACCAATAAGTACTGCCCAGTTACAAGGTTTATTTGTTTATAACAAAAACGACCCTGATGGAGCTTTGAAAATGGTTGAAACCTTGAAAACACCAAATCATGTCTTTTGAATACTCCAAGAAAGTTACCCGAGTAAATATCTCGACAAGTTGTAAATAATTTTTATGAACTAATGAACAATAGACTTTTAACACTCTAGCCTCTGTACTGCTTCAATACTTTTATTCTTGCCAAATGAATATGTGTGGGCAGAATTTGACTTGAGCCATCCTTATCGGCTAGCTTTTCAGCTTCTTTGAGGAGATCTTTTAAAAAGAGTGAATAGTTTAAGGCAAGTAGAATATCTGAACCATCCTTCTTTATTGATTTACCAGTTTGCCTCTTAATTTCTCTTCTCACCTGACTTCGTGTAATCGGCGCCATGTTCAAACGGAACAGAAGTGCCTCGCTCTTTGTCTTCGGTCAGCTTAAATTGTGTTTGACTTTCAACTTGTTTGTTTTGTTTGAGTTCCTCTGATTATCGCGAAAACTCTTCAAGGTTGATCAAATCACCATGGCAACAAACAACCCGTTATACCATTGAACTTCTAATTGGCGAAGCAAAGCTTGAAACTTCTAAGAAATTTGTGGTTGTGAACTTTGTGTATGTCAGAGCAGATGATACAAGTAATATCAGTTCGCGTGAGTGCCGACAGATTTCACCGATACACTAATTTCATAATTGAACAGATGCAGGTGAGAAATTGTAATTAAGAAGAGAAGTGGAAGGCAAAGACTGAAGGGTACTAATAAGACTTTCAATACCAATGTGAGCCAAATCTTGTATCATTCACTCAAGATTCTTAGCTTTCCAATATTGATATTGTCGAACGTCTGTACCCCAGTCAGTTAAAGTTGAAGGAAACGGAATCGACTGGTTCACTCACCGTTCTATCTTGAAAATTTCCTTCTAAAAGATCAAATGGTGTACGCAGAATTAAAGAACCACATTTTCTCAAAAGGTAACCTCCTATTAGCCATAGCTTTGTCCAAAAGTAACATCGATTTTGAAACTCAAGGCTAATGAGACGTGTACAGGGTGAGGCGGTGAGCAAGATTGCGTGTGCTACATTACGCCAGGTTCTGGTTCAACTGGGACAAAGGTCGGGTCAATAGTCATAAATATCAAAAGTCTCTCAACGGCCTTCAGCATCGGTAACAGTAGTTTAGATTTACTACAACTTGAATTTTAACCCACGGAGCTCAGGTACAAGGAAAAAAGGTAAAATAGCCTAAACCCGATTGTCAGAGGAAAGCGTTTAATCCATGACCTGTAATCAGTACAGCCAGGACTGACCAGGCCGACTTCTAAGCTCCGACTTCTAATTCCTCTTCCATTAAACTATTTGATGAATTTACAGTTTCGAGTAAAATAGGAGAGCTTCAGGCGTTGCCGACTCATAACTTGACAAATTCTGGTTGTTTTTGTAGTTTCGGAAGTGGGCTTGTAAGTTTCTCCGGAAGTTTATGGTGATTTGTCTCAGCTTTGCTGCGTGTCCAGCGCTAAAGCGAGATTTTGTCCTCTTACCGGAATAACTGCTCCCTATAAAAGTTTCGCGAAAGCTGCTGTCTGGACACATCTGCTTGTTATCCGAATCGCCCCACGCTACAAGTTAGAAAATGTCCCGAGAATCTTTTTTTTTTCCAGCACAATTCTTCCAGTTGTAAAGAAAAAGCAGGAAAAAGGGAAAAAAACAGGAAAAAAAAGAAGAAACCAAATCAATCTTCAATACCTTTGATAACTCATAACTCCTTTTTGATTCAACTTATTGGAGACAAAAACCTCATTTTCAGCTTTCTATTCACTAAGGTTGGTTGCGCTCCTAGTACAGAGAAAACTTTACACAAAGCGACCCCTTTAGCCCTATTTGAAACATATCAGTCCGTTCAGTCATTCACAAAAGTAAAGTGAAATTTGAAGCACTAGACCTTTAAACTACCAGCACTATCAAAATCATTCTATCTCATATTCACCTTCATCAAATCAGTCTTCCAATCACTCATAATCAGCTTAAAAAATCTTGAAGCAAGATGTATGTTTCTCCGTTAGCAGGCTCAAATATCAAGACCCCTAAGGCTTATACTACTAGAGCAAGAGATGAAGTCGCCAGGAAACTGAACTTACCAATAGCTTCATCTCATCTTAAGCATGGACCCTCTCCTTTAAAAAATGACTTGACGCTATCGAAAACGAACTCAAATGACTCAATAAACTCACAAGCATCATCTGATAATTTAGTGGATAACACTAAGAAGAAGAAGTTTTTTGGTTTGACAAGACTAAAGCAAATTACATCAAGTCATAGCAACAGCAGTCTAAGCTCTGTAAGATCCGTCTCCAGTGAAGATGTTCAGATGACGGATGAAAAAGATACTATACTGGTGGATCAGAATACCGCCGTTGATCCCCTAAGTGTTAATTATATGCAACCATTACACCCAGTTCCTTCAATAGCATCCACAGATTCTCAATATTCTAACTCGTCATATTCATCAACTGTCCCATCCATCAACTCAAACTACAGCGCAAATAATTCGCTGTTCAGTAATCAAAACTCATTAACCACTCAGTTTACTAATGTTTCAAACTATTCAGTACCTACAATTCAACCTAACCAACAAGAGCCACAATCTACAAAGCAAGCAGTGATAACATTACAGGAGGCCATTCCTAAAGATTTCAGTGATATGTATGCTCCAGAACTGTTGGCTGATCCAAACTTACTAATTGATGGCCGTCCAATGTTTACGAAGAGGGCCTTACTCGATTGGGAATTGAATGATATAAGGTCTCTATTGATTGTGGATAGACTAAGGCCTGAGTGGAATAATCGTCTACCACTAATTTATACGCCACAAGGCTTCCAGGTGGCTTATCTACCGCTGGATTCGGACGATCAAACTATTATCAAGACGCTTGTTGAAAGCGATATTTACAAGGAGGCTAAATTTGACACAGCTTTTAGAACACAAACAGCGAAGTATACGCTGTACACGGCGAGATCAAGACATGCCCAAATACTGAAAAATTCAGGCTTGCCAGTGTTCTACAACAATCGTTTCTCCAAGCCCGAATGGAGAAACGTGATTGAGAACTTCTTGCTGAACCTGGCTGTTGAAGCTCAGTGTCGGTACGACTTTAAGAAGGCATGCCATGACATAAAGAAGGCCAAGATAACAGAAGGTTCTTTGCCTGAGACACCATCAAATTTCAATATCAATAGTGGCAAGAATTCCTTGCTACGCAAAGCTATCATGAATGAAGTGGCACAAAATATCGGAACTAGTAAGAATATGGCCAAGAACAAGTTAACGAAGGAGGAGAAGGCACAGCTATGGACCGACGTACAGAGTAAAGTTTATCACAGGCTCGGCTTGGACTGGACTCCAGATACTATTTGAGTAATGAGGAGGAGAAGGAAGACGTAAAAACACAGAAGAAGAGCTCATAATATGTGCTTCTGGGAAGTGTGTATTTTGTAATGATTATAATGACCCTGCTAGCTATTTGTAGTTCCATATCATGAGTAGTATCTAAGCTATGTGCATGCACATTATAGAACTTCAATCGGTTACCCGGCCTTTCTACTTGTCGAAATCAAAACAAGAAAAAAATTCAGAAAAGGCAATCCCAAGCACATCCCCAGTCTAGAAGCCTGGTTAGAAGAGAAATAACGTTAGTGATGTCTTCTGAAAGAGAATCCACCGATGCTGCTGATCTTTTAAACTCTTTGTCTATCAAGGCTGATGCAAAAGAGCGCACCACAGCTGCTCCTTCTAAGGAAGTGAAGGCCAAAGACGAGCCAAAACAAGAAGCTAAAGAAGCTGAAAAAGACGTCAAAGAAAAGGTCAAAGAAGTTGATGGAGAGCTTGAACAAGTGACACAAAAGGATAAGGACGAGAAACATGAATCAAACTTAATAAAATCAACCTACGAGGTTAAAGTCAAATTGGCAGATTTGCAAGCTGATCCAAACTCTCCATTGTACTCAATCAAATCATTTGAAGAGTTGGGACTTTCACCTGAATTACTCAAAGGTTTATACTCCATGAAATACCAGAAACCATCCAAAATTCAAGAGAAAGCCTTACCATTGCTTATATCGAACCCTCCAAAAAACATGATTGGGCAATCGCAGTCAGGTACAGGTAAAACCGCTGCTTTCTCATTAACTATGCTATCGAGAGTCGATCCGACTTTGAATGAGGTTCAGGCCATTTGTTTATCTCCAGCCAGAGAGTTAGCAAGACAAACATTAGACGTTGTGCAACTAATGAGTAAATATACCAAGATCACGTCTCAATTGATTGTTCCAAACTCCTTTGAGAAAGGTACTAGTATAAATGCCAATGTTTTGGTTGGTACACCAGGAACGCTGTTAGATTTGATACGTCGTAAACAAATCAACACTTCAAAAGTCAAAGTCTTTGTTCTGGATGAAGCCGATAACATGCTGGACCAACAAGGTTTGGGTGATCAGTGCTATAGAGTTAAGAAGTTCCTACCAAAAACAACGCAACTAGTGATATTCAGTGCCACTTTCCCTGATGAGGTTCGTAAATATGCTAGTAAATTTGTGCCAAATGCCAATGAGTTGTCTTTGAAACAAGAAGAACTAAACGTGGATGCCATCAAACAATTATATATGGATTGTGACAGTGAATCTCATAAATTTGAAGTTTTGAACGAACTATATGGTCTTTTAACTATTGGATCATCCATCATTTTTGTTGGTAGAAAAGATACTGCAAATGTTATTTATAAAAAATTGAAAGATGAAGGACACCAAGTTTCCATCTTGCATAGTGATTTAGAGACTTCGGAGCGTGATAGGTTGATAGATGATTTTAGAGAAGGTCGTTCAAAGGTTTTGATCACAACAAATGTTTTGGCTAGAGGTATTGACATTCCAACTGTTTCAATGGTTGTTAACTATGATTTACCAACCGACAGGGACGGTAGACCAGATCCTTCCACTTACTTGCATAGAATCGGTAGAACTGGTAGATTTGGAAGAGTTGGTGTTGCAGTTTCATTCGTTCACGACAAAAAGTCTTATGAACAATTGATGTACATTAGATCTTACTTTGGTGATATTGAAATGACTAGAGTTCCTACTGATGATTGGGATGAAGTTGAAAAGATAGTTAAGAAGGTTTTGAAATGAAAGTTGAACTAATTGTCTGTAAAATGGATAGGATAGTGTTCGTTTTAAAATATAACATTCGTGGTACAACCTTGAAGCTTGTCCTGAGAGGAAATCTAAGGTTCCTTAAGCTTGTAGTTTTTTTTTTCGATGTTTTATGGGCTGGGCTGTCTACATCCCGATGTTAAATAATCGATGGTATCAAAAGCTCCCCTTGGAGCGTGGAATTACAGTGACATTGACAGTTTGAGTTAGTGACTCAAAGATACATGAAATACCTGAAATAAATTAAAAAGTATACTTGAATATTTGCATATAATGTAGAACTATAAATCCAAATAATGGACGTTACCCATCAAAGGCCCAAAAAATTCAAGAATTCAAGTTGTTCAGAATCCAAAATCTCAGAGAGTCCCCAAGTATCGACAGGAGTAGAATTAACTGAATTAGGGTCGGGAACTGGTGGTGCACTCAAAGTGAGGGTCGATTGATGGTTGTGTGACTGGAAGTTATAGTTATTTCTTGAAATATGGACAATCGATCCAAGATATTGATTAAAAAAATCATTTGAAGGAATTAACCCAGTTTTAGACTCCATGGATTCTAAAATCTTGGAGGTTTGCAATTCATTCGAAAGTTGTAATTTCCGCTGCTTCATCTCAAAAGATTCAAGGTAATTGGTTGAGCTAAAATTCTGTTCTTGATTTTGTTGAAATTTGGACAATTTCTCAATCGTCTTAAAAGCTTGGCTATAAAATGGTAATGATTCATTAAAGATCGATAGATTTTTAAGATATCGAATATCTTGTAAAAGCGCTGTTGAGTATTCTTTCATTATATCCTTATAGCCTTGAGGGTGAAGGTTGGAATTTGGGGAGATCTCCATGATTAGGTGAATGATAGTTCCTGTTATCAGAAAGTCTGAGATTTGAATGTAATGTGTTGCATTATTTTGATCTTTCAATGGAAACATGGCTCGTAGTTCTGAATAGCGCTTCAAAAAGCTCTCTACTATGGAGAACATGATAAACCAAATGGATTGATTAATGAACCCATCAAGTTTCTGGCTAGAAAATTTTTCATTGTTGAAGTAAATCCTCTGATATATTCTGAATCTTGTCAGTATGATGAAGAAATAAAGATAACAACTTTGGATACTAATCTTGAGATCAGGGTTCATTACGTTGAAAAGATGCGGAACCTGGTACGAGGTAAGTTGTCTGTCCTGAATGATCATACTCTCCAGGTAATCCACTAAGGAACGGCTAACTGAGGTTGGGATTTCATTGCAGATCTTTGTCACTCTAGCAATGTGCGTTATGACTGATTGATAGCTAGTATTTTCAGCAGAGATAAATGCTTTCAGAATATGGGATGTATTTGAAGATGAATCATAGCCACTACTGTTAGAACCTGTGAGTGTGTCAAGTCTGACTAAAGGAGGCATTTGAAATTTCAGAGCATTTAAAGCGTCGTAATGACATATGATCCACCAGACTCTTTGCGATTGCTCAATCTCCAAGGAATTTTGTGGTATTGCAAGGGTTTGCAAGCCCATTACATAAGACATAGAGACCAGTTCCGAATCAAGAGCCAAAATAAGACTTCTCTTAGTGAACAGATGAAGATACTTATCAAACAGTAGTAGGATCTTCAAATGCACGATTTTGGGATTCTCTCTGTATTTAACAGAGTTTAAAGAACTCTTGGAGATTTGAAACAGTGTGTTTGAGTACGGTATCAAAGAGTCCAGTTTAATGTTCAACTGCTGCTCTAACAGATTTGGCGGAAACTGAAGGATAGAGAAAGATGTGATCATTGCAACAACAGACAAAGACTCCCATTTTTCATTCGATATTTGGATCCTCTGTTGATGAGTGGAGTTATGCTGGTTCAATACGCCAAGGAGTGAGGTCAAGTCCTGTAATGAGGCATCTATTTGCTTATCATCAAAGATTTCAAGAATGCAGTTTAGTGAGTGCTTGTAGAACTGAAGTATCTTCTCTAGTGATTTAGTGGAGGGCAGCTTCTTAATACACTCTATGAACTGGTTATATGGCGAATTATTGTGAGAAGAAATCGGCTGTTTCATGTATTCTATGTTGGATAACATCTGATCGTTGCTGGCATTAGCAGCGGTTAATTTAGACTCCAGTAGAGCTAGTCTTTCATGAAGAGACTTTACTTCGTTTCTTAATGCCACAACTTCCGAAGAATTGTTATTACCACTCACACTGTACGAGTACTTATCCAGATCAGTCTGGATAATAGGGCGTTGTTCAAGTGAGATCATGGGAGCCGTGCTTGTTAGTGGGATCAGAGTCTGTTGTGGTTGTATCTCGCCTGTAATTTTGAAAGTGGACGTGTATGCTTTGATGGAAGGAAGTCTAATCTCTTGCTGATTGAATGCTTTGACCGTAACTGGTGAAACACTACCATCTTTACGAGCCTTCTTTGTGTCGTTTTCTGTTGGTGGATTTGGCGGGCTTGCAAGACACTGGTCTATTCTGTTGTGCCTAACACAGGCTCCGCAGGGAATACTGGTATCACACTTGATCTTCTGACGTTTGCAGGGCCCACAGTTGTAAGTTCTTCTCTGTTTCCTCTTTTTGACCTCCTTCTCCATAACGTGCTATTGTGCCACGGGCCATCAATGTCAATATCCAGACCACGAAATGCCAAAACCCGGTGATACCTCTCCATTTAAATATCGCCTACTTCCTCCTTTTGGCTTTATCAGTTTTCGTACGGATTTGTTTTAGTCTTCGGCTTTATTGTTTCTTATCAGTGCCCTCTGTCCAAATTGGGAATCCCGCCAGGTAAATCCGTTTTCAACCGTTTCCTTAGCAACCATTAGATAAAAACGAAAAACAAAAACTACATGAGCTTAAGAATTTTTTTACAGGATCAAGATCAAGATCAAGTGTCTATTATAATCTAGTAGTCCAGATCTAGTCCCGAGGTATTACTACTCTGCGCCGATTCCAATTTGGCCCTCTTGCTTTCTTCTTCGAATTTCTCCTGTTCGATCTTTCTTTTTTTTTCTGTCTCTTCATTCTCTTTAGCCTTCCTCTCCTCTTCCTCTTCTAACAGCTTTTTATCTGCAATTCTTGTCTCTTCTCTTTTTTTTTCTGCCTGTTCCTTTTGCTTTGCTAGCTCCTCGGCTCTCGCAGTTTGGATCTCTTCCTTCAGCCCTGGGTTGAAGACACCTTCAATACCAGTTGCCTCAATAACATTTTGAAAGTCCAGCAAGTGATTTCTTCTAGATAACCTGAGAGCTTTCCAATTCAGAAATTCCTTCGTTACTGAATTTTCATCCATTTCATCCTTGATCTTCTCCCTCAGTTCATCGATTTTAGCGTCTATTTGCTCAATAGTACCATCGTTTGCACTCTTCTCCAATAACTCCACGCCTGTTTCAATTTTCCAGTGATTTGATATCCCTGATGTCCCATACTTTGCCCAAAATCTAGGCTTAAATATAGCTGATTTAGCAAGGGCCTCTTTAATAGACTCATTGAACTCAAAAGTATCAAAAGTATCATAGAATGTTTGTGTTTTACTTGTTGCAAAAAATTGATTAATTTTACCACTTGTAAAGTAATTTTCTGATATATCACAAACTTCAGAGTTGCAAAATGTCCACCTTTTATCCAAGGATTTAAAGGCTAACTGTGATTGCTTTTTGAGGCTTAAAAAACTAGCAGGACCATATTGGTCAGGGAAACGTTGACTGGTGAAGTATTTCTCGGCTGCTCTTAAGGGATCAAGATCAACATTGGTTTTTGTTGAGTCTAATATCGGTTTAATTCCATGTTTGAAAGATTCATAAAACCCTGCCACGATGTAGATCTGAACTAGCAACGATCTTCTTAGAAATTTATCCTTTACTAACTGTTCTTCGAAATTCTTTTCATCAATGTAAGTGTTTGGATTGAAAATTTTTGAATTGTAATACTCTTGCAACTCCTCTCTCTTGTTTGGGGCCAAGCTTCTATTTTCATAAGTGAGTAAATCATTGTTGAAATTCTTGGGAGCTCGAATATTACCTTTTACTTTATCTTCTATTGAATTGATCCTTGAGACCACAAGCTCCATATCACGTTTGATATCACCAATTTTTCTATTTGTGAAATTATCAGAAAAAACTTTCAATGGATCCTGAAAAGTTAGCTGAAGGTTCCAAAATGCCTTGGTAAGTCTATCTTTAGATCCTACCGAGTTTCCTCTTATATCATCATATCTCTCAACGTTTCTACCAAAAGTTTTATTAATCAGATGTCTAGTAAATAGTGGATATGTGGTGTTTGCTAGGTTTAGAATCTTGCACCTCAAAATGTCTCTTGAAAGCTCAAAACTGCTGGATAAAGTCTCTAACTTGAAGTTCAATGCAATAATGAAAGAGACAGCAATGCTCTTATTCACATTACTCGGTTCAAAGAATGGATTCTTCTTGATGATATGATATCTATATTCAATATATGGCCAGAATTTTATCAACCAATCAGTGGTGGAGTCCTTGATAAACCATCCGAGTGAAATAATTGGAAGCTCAGGAACACAGGTTCCTTTCTGAAAAAGATGGAAAGCATAATCGAGTAAAATACCAGACTCTTTAACGTTGTAGTTATTGTCTGATGAGTTCGTATTGATCAATTCGGAAATATACCTAGAAAATGTCAACTCTGTCAATAATTCTGAGCACTTGAACTGCGTTTCCAACTGACCTATTACTGATTGGACATCTTCCTCGTATTTTCCAAAGTCTAATATTGGGACGTCTTCCAAGTTTATTAGAGACTCCGCTTCTGCAACCTTATCGACCAAGTTCTGAAGCAGTTCCAACGTGGTCTCTATTACTTCCTCGTTTTGTGTGGTCATCCTTTGCTAGTGCTTCGATCGCTCTTTTGTTGTTGTTGATGTTGATGTGTGTTTTTTTCTTCTGTGTTTTTTTTTTATTTACCTACAAGGCCAAAGGCTACAAAGGGTGTGGTGCGTTATATAACAGGAAATATAAACAGGAGTGTGGTTTTTTCAACTAATGGTAAATGTTATATAGAATTGATATCTTTTGGTTTGTATATATTGTTGGCTCTATCTATTGCTTGCTTTCAGCTGTTGATTTTGCGACACTCAAAATGCGTAGCATCGATTTCAACTGGAAGTGAACAGAAGAATTTCTGTTGGGTATCATTGTTAGAAAAAATTTCTTTTTAAAATAAGTTGATACACTTACAATACCTTGCATCTTGTTGAAAAGTGTGATACCATCAATGTCTAAGTTTAAGCAGCTAAATGGTATGTGTTAGTAAGTGTTGATTTTGATCACATTTACAAATTAGCAACTTACGTCTTGCCTCCATTTTCATTCTTTCTGCAAATAACGCTTCTGCTCACATTCTTTTGACTAGATTCCAGTGAAAGTTAGTATGAATTGAAAGAATGAGCTTATTTCAGTACCAATAGCAAGCAAAATGGTTACTCACCCGTCTATCAAGTATAGTGCTTGTGGGTCTTTCGATACGAAAAGGTCGACTTGGGCCAAAAAGTCTTCCTTTGTAACTGGGTTATCTGTATTGATTGATTCTTTGTTTCCAAACAGTGCCATTTCTGCTGTGACTATTGAGTGAATGAAATGGAAGCTTAGATCTCTTTCGACTGGGTACTCTTATTACTAGGACGCATGCTTGCTGATTTAAATACAGTGAATTCTGGTATATAGCGCAGTTACGTAATTTTGCCCGGGCTGGTAATTGTTCTGTAACCATTCCTATTATGGATTATCGCATGCTGCCAAACCTGTTGAGAAGACTAAGAAGTTGTTCATCACCATTCACTTAGATGAACCCTGTTGTCCACTGGAAGGAGGCAGATGTTGGAAACATGTTTAAGTGCTGCACTCTTGTTGATACTACACGAGAGAAAGTTTGACCTTTCACCCTAAACTGAAAGGGCAGTTGCACTTATCTTTTCAAATATGCAGATCTTATACTCATCAAAAATAGATAGAAAGATGTTTGTCTAGTTCATTTGTCACTGCTCAGGATTCGTCAATATCAACCAATTACCTCCAAACTATTCGACGTTCACCAACGAAAGGTTTCTGTTTCTTGTTATAGTTTCTACAGTTGCTCTGTCAACTCCCATAAGGAACAATGATAGTCTTGTTATTCCACTCTATAACAGAGTTGGCTCAATTGGTATAATGGTGGAGGTTGTAGAACCTCGCCAAAGTGCTGAGCTACTGTTAAAAACAGCATCACACATCCCATGCGTTGTTGCAGAGGATAATACATTTTACCAGCATTCTTCAGCGCGCCTGCTATTGACTGTGAAGACGTAGGACTTACAAATCAACTACACATTACAATTCAACTACACACAATGCTAGCAACAGGGCCTTTCATATTGGGTATTTTCATAAAATGTTCGTGGAATTTTTGCATATGATGTGCGGAGGATTGTGCTTTCGATGGCACCTTCTATCTACACGAATAAGCAACCTTTGCAGAAGATCACGCTTGTAGATAAGTTGGTGTTATTGGTAAGGAACTGACACCCGAGCTGTATAATCCGAAGATTTTTTGCTATGGACAGCAGAGACGGTTATTACAATATGATTTCAGAGGTCTCAGGGAAACAAAGTGGAGACTGACGGGAACTATGTAGGACTGTAGTTGCAATTGTCTTCTTATTCTGTTTCTAACGTGGTGATATGCGGCCAGAGTGTTCCATGAGATTCTCCGTAGGCACGTCTCTGCAGCCTCTGGCTCTATAAAAAACTAATGAATCTGTGTTTAGGTCAGAAGGTAACAGCACTCCCTTTTCACAGGACGTGCTGGTTGTAAATGGACGAGACTTTTGAAACCAACTGTTTCGTCTATGCTGCCGATTAGTGGTACACTGCCAAACGTGGGAGTTCAGGGTCTGGTCTACGTCACCCCACGTGAATAATAATATTATTCTGCACTAGATCACAAGAACGTCTTTTATTACCTTCTCTCTGCAGTGCAGTGGACCCCTGGGATATAGCATATAAGAGGATGTTCCCTCTCCACGATTGATATCACCCTTTATTCTATCCAGAGCTAAGTCTAGTGATCGTTGTCTCGATCCCCTAAAGGATCTCTACTTAGGTCATCTATCACGATTCGTCAGAAATGAAGTCACTCACTAATCTTGTCCTATACACGACTCTTGTACTGGTCACATTAACCAAAGTTCCTGCCACCCCAACGACTCCAGGGGTTCTTAAAAGAGACTTAACCATTAAAAGCGACACAGATGCTCTTCCAGAACACCACCTGAAGAAAAGAGATCCATTCTCTCTTGATCTAGCTAATAAGAATACATATCTTCAAATCAACTACACCCTTGGTACCCCTCCTCAGAACATCTCTGCTCTGTTGAGTTTCTCCATGGGTGATGTCTGGGTTAGCAGTGCTGCTAATAAACTATGTGATAATGGTCTTTGTAATGGTGGTGCTTTCGATGCTGAGAAGTCCTCCACTTTCAGGAGAAATGATTCAATTCCAAATGCCTTTTTACGCTACACTGATGGGACTTATGTTGATGCTAATTGGATATATGACACATTGGGTTTCGGTGACGGGATTGAACTAAAGGACTACCAGGTGGCTCTTGGTGATAACGCAACTTCGGTTGATGTTCAAATTTTTGGAATTGGCCCTCGATATGTCTCCAAGTCCTTTTACAGATATCCGGACTTCTTGACAAGGCTGGTGGACGATGGGTATATCAATAAGAAGGTGTTTTCAATATTTGCCAATAAGTTAGACTCTGACCATGGTTCTATTCTCTTTGGCGGTGTTGATCATTCTAAATATGTCGAGGATAGTTTGACAAATCTACCAGTTATTGATGAATCATCAAGTGAGAATACCTCTTTTAAAGAACTACTTGTTCCGCTCAGTGGTATTGGTCTTCATGATGCCAGCACTAATACATCAGTTCAATTCCAGATGAGTAATTTAGTTGTTCAAATTGACCCTCAACAATTTTATACTTTACTCCCACCAGGGGTATTTAACTCATTGATTGCCCAGCTCAATGCAACTTATGAGTCCAAGCTGTCGCTTTATTACTTACCGGAGTGTCCTACCAATGAAAAATCTGATGAAACCTTTCTTGTGTTCAACTTCCTAGGAAAGACAATCAATGCTCCTTTAAGAAATTTCGTGCATGCTAGAAGTGCAGATACTGGCAGATGCTATCTCTCTTTTTTGCAGGGTGTTCGTTGGTCTACCCCAGTTCTTGGTACTTCATTCCTTAGATCTGTATATCTCGTTGTTGACTATGATGAGAAGTTAGTCTCTATTGGAAAGGCAGTATATAATGATGTATCTGAAGAAGACATTGAAGCGATCACCTCAACAGTTCCAAGTGCAACAAATGCGCCATATTATGAAACTACTGATTATCACGTCTTTTATGAAACTTTGTCAGAATCAGCTGAGGTAAGTTATATCAGCACTACCTTTTCTGATACTACGGTACAATATGCTGTTACAAACTCAGATGATCTTACGAAAACGATATCCATTCCCTATAATTCTCATTTTGAGACATTGCAAGCTGGTAGGAATCAATCTACCAGCACTGGTTCTTCAAGAAGTAGCAGTACTAGTACTAGTTCTGATGGTGCATTTGAACATCACAAACGAGGAGGAAGTACCGTTGGTGCGGTGATATTATCAGCCCTTTTCCTGTTCACTGGGATTATTCTTTAGAATATCATTCTCTAGTCTCGATAAATAAGCGTTTATACTGTCCAGCTTGAGGTTTCGCATACTCTCTGTAGTAGTCCTTAAACTCTTATTTCTTATCAACAGTTGGCCTGTGTCCATCGCTGAACAAAATTCCAGAAGGTCCTCCATTCTGATTTGGTCTGCCACTATCTTTTTGTCCTAGATGCTGCGGTTTGAAGGCATGGGGTTTGTCTATGGATCCTAGTGGCAAGACCTTATCACCAATCTGCACCTCCAGATCTTTCACTTTCTGCGCCTCCACATGAGAAGGGGCTTCTGGTTTTGTGTTGTGATTGAAAGTGAATCCGCTGTCTTTATTCTGCTGTGTGTTTTCAGACATTATGAAGCTTTTCTTCTCTCTGAACTGGCTGTGCTCCAATGAGTTTTTCTGTGTGGAACCAAGTTTTATCAAGGAATTTTGTATTTGTTTATTTGTTTTTTTTTCTATATTTGACCACAATATTTATTTATCTTACAACTGATCACCAAACTGTCTTCCCCAACACATAAGATCGCTGATAAAATGGGAGATAACGAGTGAGTGTTGTGATTTTTTGTTCGACTCGCTCATGATTAGCATTTACTAACGGGTTTGCCCCAAGTCTACTCTCTAATTGGCTAGAAATGCTCAAGTTATCTGAGTATCATGAAAAGTTCATACAATACAATATCGATTATGAAACACTGAAATATCTGGACTCATCAATACTGAAAGACATCGGAGTAGATAAGATTGGAGATAGAATTAAGTTGGAGAAAGAAATAGCTAAGTTTGGAGGCAAAGGTAGTCACCAACTAATCAAAGTTGATGCTTTATTTAAAGATATAAGGGCCAACTCTAAGCAGATTACACCACTCTCATATCCTTCTGATGACGTTCTGATGTCGAACAATAACCACTCAGAATTCAAGCTGGAACCACCTCCGCAAAGCAGGCACGATAAGAGCTCTGTGTCGTTCATTTTACAGAACGGTAGTACTGTTAAACTTAATGTTAGTGGTTGTTTCAATGCAGCTTCAATCAAAAAGAAACTAATAAAATTCTTAGATCTTCCGCTCAAAAGTATTAGTCAATACGACGCTTACCTTACTGATCATTTGGGTAATCTACATCTCCTGTTTGACGTTGAGTTGGTTACGATCTGTCATTCAAATGACAGAATTGAAAAGAATAGAATTTTGTTTTGTCCAAAGAGCGAACAGCCTTCAAGTATAGCCATTGAAGTATCGAAAAAGTATATCTCTTTGGAGCCTAAAGAAGATGATGAAGGTGATAATAGTGAAGGAACTTTGAAGCAAAAAGTGTCCCAAGATTTGAAGTTCAGAAAAATTTTTGGTCAAAGACCAACATCACAGCTCATATCCACAAATCTATCACAGTATTTTCCTGAGACGAATCAACGAAAGCTTCAGAAAACTATCAGAAGCTCTGTTAGACATTCGATAAGGATGTCTACATATGGTGGCAATAAAAGAAAGTCAACAGTGGGTGATTTTCTTGTGGATAGTAATAATAGAAGAGATGAGGCAAGGCTTTCTGTCACTGGAACTATGGACTCACTAAATTTACAGTCAAGCATGGATCAAGAGAAGCAACGGTTTTCCATTGCAAGCTCTATTGATCTGGATAGAACGTCAAAAATTGAGTTATTTGACATTGACTCGGATAGCGAAGAAGATGAAGATTTAATTTCGGCCTCAGTTACACATACCGTCAAGTTGAATAATGGCCCTGCTAATTGGCTTAAGGGTGCCAGGATCGGCGCAGGTAGTTTTGGTACAGTTTACCTTGGTATGAATTCATTCTCTGGAGAACTTATGGCCGTGAAGCAAGTGGACCTGAATCCGTTATTTGATGATTCCAAGGACCGTTCAGGAAGTGAAGTTAAGAAAGATTCTTCTGTTCATAAAAAGATCGTTGAGTCATTACAACATGAAATGAAATTACTAGCAGAGTTGCACCATGAAAATATTGTCACCTACTTGGGATCAAGCTCAGATGATACCCATTTGAATATTTTTTTGGAGTATGTTCCAGGTGGTTCACTAAATACAATGCTAACGAATTATGGACCATTTGAGGAGCCCTTGATAAGAAACTTTACGAGACAAATCCTGATCGGGATTAACTATTTACACTCCAAAAATATCATCCACAGAGATATTAAGGGTGCCAATATTTTGATCGATATTAAGGGTGAAGTCAAGATTTCAGATTTTGGCATATCCAAAAAACTTACTCCAAACAGTGGTGCAGCAAAGAGAGCTTCACTACAGGGCTCAGTTTACTGGATGGCACCAGAAGTTGTTAAGCAGATAGCAACTACCACGAAGGCTGATATCTGGTCGGTGGGCTGTCTAGTAGTGGAGATGTTTACAGGTAAACATCCATTCCCAAACTTCAGTCAAATGCAAGCTATCTTTAAGATTGGGACACATAACACCCCTGAAATTCCTACTTGGTGCACCAATGAAGCCCGAGATTTTCTAAATTGCTCCTTCATACTGGACTATCAGAAGAGACCAACTGCTGCCAAACTGCTGGAGCACAACTTCCTTGAATCCTTAATCAACTAATATACAGTGTGTTTTGTTATTACGTCATCTTATTTCATACATCTATTACCCGGACCACTTTTAGACTTCGCGATTTTTTCTTGAACTGGAGTAATAAAAAAAACGAAGAAAGTAAACAAAGCAAAAATACTAAGCTCGAAAAGCTTTGCTGGGTGTCACTCATCGAGAAAGGGATTGATGTCATTGGAAAAGTCTTCGAAGAGAGGTGTTAGTTCACTGCTCAGCATAAGTGTAAACGGTCCCGATAACGAAGAGCCTTCTCAGAAGAGATCTAGAAAAGAAAATGGATTTCAATTGAAAAGAGGAAGATCAATAAGTCCAGATTCTGAAAAGAATAACAAGATACAACATATTCAAGAAAATCAATACGAAAGACCACCAGTGATATACTTAGATCCTTCTCAGAGACTAGAGATATTGAAGAAAAGACAACGATGGAGACAGTCACAGTTATATAACCTGAAGAATGCTCGTGCAAACTCATCTCCATCAGCAAGATCATCATCATCTTTAATGGTAAAAGTACCAAATGGCTCAAAGTATGCTGAGGTTTCTACGCAGACCGAGATAATCCCAGAACTGAAATCCAAAGACACCTTCAACAAAGAGGCTGCCAAAAGTGAGGCCGAGCGAAAAGTTTTATCTGGTGTTTTTTCAGGCGCTATTCTATATGATGAAGCTGAGTTAAATGAAGTCGATAGTAAAGACAAAAGTCCACTCAAGTTTTCCACTAATAAAAGATCTGATACCGGATCTTTGCCCTCGTCCTCCAATAATATGAGCGATCTGTTGGGTGATAGCAAGAAATTGGTTCAAACTAAGATTGAAGCTCCAAAGCTCAAGATATCGAATGTCTCAGAGGTCTCTCAAGATGAACCTGAAAGAGTATCTACTGCTCCAAAATTAGGCCCAAGTTCTGGCTTTAACTTCTTAGATAACAAAAAGGTGAATATCGAACCACCAGTTAGCTTGAAGGAGCAGAAACGGAATGAAGCCTTTTCACTTGATCTTTCTACTAAAGAGAAGTCAACTGATGAACCAAAAAAGGCTTTTTCGTTTGGAAGCTCAATTAGTACATCTGGGGCAGACAAACCATTTTCATTTTCTGCATCACTTTCAACTGACCAGTCTCCTTCAGTTGCACCAGCATCAGATCAGCCACCAACCTCATTTTCATTTGGTGCTAAAAGTGAGCAAGATACATTGTCATTGAAGGAAAAACCAGAAACAAAAACATTCTCTCTTGGCTCCCAATCGACAGGTCAACCCACAACTAAGTTCTCTTTTGGTCTTTCATCTAATGATAAAGAAGACAAAGAAAACAAGGAACAGCCAAAGCCCTCTTTACCATCATTCAATTTCGGCACTACCAAAAAACCTGAAGAAAAAAAATCCGATACTGTTGAAGAGAAGGTAGAGCCTTCTAAGTCTACGTTTTCCTTTGGTTCTTCTATTGGCGGTAATAAGAAACCTTCACTAGGATTTAAATTTGGCTCAGCTACAACCGAAGATAAAGATGAGTCTAAACTTCCTTCGTTTAGTTTTGGTGCTAAGATTGGAGAAGATAAAAGTGAAGCTAAAGTCCCTTCATTTGGCCTTGGTTCTCAGAAAACTGAGAAAAAATCAACGACCTCCGGTTTTAACTTTGGAGGATTATCAACTGGTACCAAAATCACTGAAAACCCATCTAACGTGTTTGGCTCGAAAGAAGCTATGCCGGCTTCTAATTTCTCATTTGGATCGGCACCTCAAACTGCAAAAGAGACTCAGCCAACTGAAAGTAATGGTGGTCTTGTCGGTAAATCAACTGATACCACCACCTTCAAATTTGGTGCCTCCACCACGACACAAAACAACAGTTCCAAGCCATCATTGTTCCCTTCATTCGCTGCAGAACCCGTAGCAGCTACAGCTAAACCCTCATTCAACTTTGGTTCTAAATCTTTACCCACATCTACTACTGCCGAAGTATCAAAGCCGTCACTAAACTTCGGTGCTAGCAATCCTTCAGACACATTGGACGGCAAAGCTTCTTCGAAACCCTCTTTCAACTTTACGGAGAACTCTTCTACTCCCGCTGCTAAACCTTTGTTTGGTGGCGATAACGTTGCCCCTGTTGCCAACAGTACATTTAATTTTGGCTCAGCTGCAAAGCCAGCTGAGAAGAAGGGAACCTTCGACTTCGGAAGTGTATCCAAACCACAAGACCCATCAAGTGTATTCGGCGCACCTAATGACAATCCATCTCAAGCAAATACATCATCTTTCAAATTTGGTCCCACTTCAACTCCAGCTCAACCATCAGCATTTGGTCAGACAAATGGCAAATCTTCATTCAATTTCGGTGCTACTTCAAAGCCAGCGCTACCATCAATCAACTCTGCATTTGGATCTATGAACAGTGGATTCAATTTCGGCGCAAATACATCTACACCTGCTCCTCAAAACACATTTGCTGGACCAACAAATAACACTGGAGGGTTTAACTTTGGTGTTAATACCAGTTCTGCTAATCCTTCTCAGATATTCGGTCAATCAAATGGTTTTGGCTCCCAAGCTCAACAGCCTCAACCTCTGCAATCATCTGGGTTTGGATTCAACCAACAGCCCCAACCACCAGCATTTGGTGGTGGTACACCCATCTTCGGTGGTGCCAATAATATACCAACGCCTGCCGGCACTCCAGTACAGTCAAGAGTCCCGGGTAGAAGAATAGCACAAATGAGGCAACGTCGCCATTAGTGTGTTTATACATATAATGAGAAAATTGTTTAAATACTATTTGGTCATGGCTACAAGTAAAAACTCCCAAATGATGTAGTCAGTATCACAGAAATTTATTATAGACGCTTGGAGGTCCGATCCTTTGATCATTCACTCAACTTCACATCATCCAGTTTAGAATTGACTGAGTTCAGTTCTGAAGCCTCCTCGAATTCCTGAACAGTCTTGATCAAACTGCCCTCACCGTAATTCAGACCATACTCAGCCTGAATCCTTAATTTTTTCGAAGAGTACTTCTCAAGAATTTTTGCTCTTTGCTTTTGGCCCAATCTTGAATATGGAAAGGCACCTGGTTTGGTAAACGCAACAATATCGAGAATCAAGTTGTGTTGAGATAAGACCTTGTTGAAGATCACAGGTACCAAAGATGAGAGATATTTAGCTCTTGATGTGTCAACAACAACGACAATGAAGCCACCGATTTTAAATATACATGAGCCACCATATCTAATATCAGCATGGGAACTTTCGATGGAATTTTCAATATCGACAGCGAAATGCATTAATCCCATAGATTCGAACGTATGGGCGATCGGGCCTAAAACATATAATGGTTGATAGTCCAAAGTGACACCTTTCTCGACTCTTGAAACATTGTGTAAGAAGCCAAAATCTGCTGTTCTAATATATGTCAATGAATGATCACCACCAACAATTTTGGCACCAAACTGTGATTGGTCATAAGTGTCGTTAGCTTCACCATATTTATGGATAGACTTCTCCACGTTTCCCTCAGAACAAACCCAGATTTCTCCATATTCACCAACCTTACATAGCCTTCTGGTTTCTGGGTTTACGATGGCAATCTGGGTGCAAACTGGTACAATACCTGAATCTTGGAGGTGTATTGCGTTTGGCGAAGATGGATTCACAATGGAGATCAGGCCGAGGCGCAAATAATCGACATCAATATATAAGTCAATAGGATCAAATGAAAGATATGATCTTAAAGAGATCATCGGATTAAAGTAGTTTGAGTAAACATGGCTGATTGAAGATGAGCTTAGTTTAGTTACTGAGAATCTTGAAGCAACATTTTTGATCAAATTAACATTGGGTCTACCTTCACAACCAACGATCAAGTTTTTGACTTTCTCTAAGGTAAAATCAAGGGTTTTAATTCTTTTCATGGCATACTCCAGCATCTGTTGGGTAACATAAACATCTTTCACTTTATATCTGGACAATGATAAGAAGAATAATGAAGGGTTCGTGGCAAATTCTAGAGGAGGAAGGATATATGTGGAGCAGCCAATATAGATCCCAATCAAAGCACTTTGAATGAAACCTATCCCGGAAGTGTGACGAACGCACGATATCAGCGGGCTCTTACTTTCCAACTGGCATGTCTCTTTGAAGATTTTACATAGAGCTGAGATTCTATTCATAGTTAAACCAACACCAACACGGACATTGTCATCTGTCCAGTTCAGAAGGATTAAAGAAGTAGAGTCATTATCAATTTTTTTTCTGGAAAGTCTCTTTTCAATCATGGGTAAATATGAAGCTAGTGAGCTCTTCGTAGTAGCTTTGGTGGTGTTTCTGATTTTCATGAGGGCCAGCGTTGGTAATTCCTTGAAAGATTGTGAGATTGGCTTATTCTTCAATAAACTTTCCACATCGTTATTAACAAAAATGTTCACAACCTTGTAATCCTTAACAATATCGACTAAACTGGAAATATCCTCTTGAAGCCTATTAGGATCGACCGCATTTAAAGGGATCGGAATCAAACCAGTGAACCAACAAGCGTATAGTGCAGCTGAAAAGTCGTCTGACAAAGTATACATAAGACCAATACGATCCTTTGGATTTAGCTTACCTTTAGTCATCTTGTTCAAAATCATCGAAATAACACCCGCAACCTTATTCTCAAATTTCTTCCATGACAGCTGTTTATTACCAGCTCTAGAAATAGTTAAGAATGCGAGCTCATCAGACTGATGTTTAACTCTCCACTGTAGTATTTCTAGAATGCTACCAAAATCAGATAATGGCTTTTTCGTTCTATCATCAATAACGGTGTCACGGAAATCCAAACCAGAATATTGGTCCTCCGCTTTAATTAGAGACTCATATCTATAATTGGAAACAGCATCACTCCAAACACTATTCAGATAATACTTCGATCTTGGGACTTCTGTGATGGATCTTTTGATATTATATTTGACATAGACAGACCTCAGGTTACCTTCAAGGAAATTTCGTTTACATAACATGTTTGCAATACCTGGAATACCACTCTTGATCGTTCTTGGTAAAGCATCTGGAGGTAAGATCAAGATACAGTAAGGACGAACATTATGGTACCTCTCAAGAACTGTGAAACTTTTAGTAGCAATTAGGTCAAGCTCCGGAATATCGACAGCCCCTTGTTCATCAGGAACGGCTGAGGGGCTTTCAATGACAACGACCGGTAAATATTCTCCATTGAAGAGAACATCAAAAGCGGAAGAGTCAGAAACCCTTTTCTGTGGAATGGCCCTGGCCAGTGTATATGCAATATGATCTGAATAATGATATTTGTATTCGATTTCATTTGGGCGAGAATTGGGCCCTCTATCAATATGAGTAATTCTCTGGCGTAATCTGTCTTCATATAGACCCAAAACATAAACCTTACCATTATAAGTAAAACCTAGTAGACCAGTTCGCAGAAACTCTAGGTCCAAAACACCCTCATGGTCACGGCATCTAGCGTGGAAAATATCTTGTGTTCCCTCAGGTGTACCCCAAAACCCACCAGGTAATGAAACACTATCGATCCATATCTCACCAACTTGCATAATACCAGCCAAATAACAAGTCTCTGGGTTCACAATGGCGAGAGTAGCGTCTGGTAATGGATAGCCAAAAGAACCAATTCTTAAAAAATCTGATGTCCTATAATTCTCGGTGATTGGAGGAGGTCTATCTGATATTACCTTCACAGTATTTGTTGTTAGAGACTTTTTATCAATTAAAACCTCTGATAGGGAAGACAAATTCCTTGAAGATTCTTCGTCATCTGTAATCTGGGGCAAAATTGTTGTGTTCAGTTTCTCCTCTTCACCTAGCCAATCCCTCATTGAGATAACCATTCCTCCGAACTCGTTCAGCGTCAGTAGAGGTGCAACAACATTCTCGACATTTTTGCAGCCCAGAGGTTTCAACCATCTATTGGTTAAGATTTCATGAAACTCACCATCCACAATCGAAGTATATATGAGGACCCACTTCACTTTTGAGAAATCCACCTTTTGTTTAGAGAATTTCCTCGTGTACTGCGGAAAGGATTGGTAGTTATAAACAACTTGTTTGAGACTTAGGTAGTCATTGAGGAGGACTGTGACTTCAAATTTGGTAATGATATTGGCATATAATCCTGCTATATCCAACAGACTTGAAGGAGTCCATATCAGTAGGTTACCAGTGAAAACGTTGAGTAGAGTACCAACGATTAGCCCAACAGATTTTCTTGCATCAAGTATACTTAGCATAACATTTCTGTGCCATGTAAAAGAAAGGTCTTTTCTTTTATATGATTTTGATTCATAGTCAGGGTTTGATGACAATATCGACGTGAGAACATTCATCTGTTGCATGATTGTCTTATGTGAGATAGCAACACCATTCAACTCACCATCTGGGGATTTCACAAATTCAATATATGCTAGGTCTGGGATTTGTAATATAGGAGGATCGTGTTTCTTTTGTGAATGGTAAGTACCAAAACTAGTCGTTTTCCAGAATTCTAAACCTTTAGGCCACCGAAGCTTTGAATGGGCTGGATTGACCTTCTTATCCAAATACTTCATAACAGTTTCAGAAGTTAAGCATAGATGAGACTGTGTCACGGTCATTATACTGATCATTTCTGTAATCTTCATATCCAATGTTATTGGAACAGCAACAACACCTGCCAAAAAACAACCAAACAGAGCGACGGCAAACTCAACAACCTCGACGTTCTGATAAATCAGACACACTCTATCATTCTTGTAAAGACCTGACTTATCTCTAATTTGTTGTGCAACCTTTTCAGCCTTCAAGTACAGCTTCTCCCAAGTTATAGTGAGAGAATCTTTACCTTTCGAATCAACGATGATAATAGCATTTTCCCTTTGATAGGTTGATCCACGATGCCTCAAGATGGAGGCCAACGTTTCGAAATTGGCATCATTGGTAATATCACAAAACGTCCGTGGATCAAGAGGTTTCTGGAGCTCAACATTGACAGCAGGAGGTTGTGAATCACGAGCCAAATGCTTAGAGCCTAGCGATGATTTTCTCGTTATACCAGATGTCATGCTGTATGCTCTATGATGGGAACTTGTGGTATCAGGGGTATTAAAGCCCTCATCAGGGGAGCTGTTGAGATCTGAAGTTATTGCTGAGATTGGGGTATTAATCTTTGGAGGGGTATTGTTCTGGTTTTGAGCTTTTGATAGAATGAGCACTCTCTTCTTGATGTAACCTTTCTCTGTTAAGTAGCCTTCACTGAACTCTTGCTTAAGAACATTGAGCTCTTCTACTATCTGAGGTGGCAGGCCAGGAGGAGTTGACGAGTCCATTGTGAATGTCGACCAGGTCTCTGAGTGTGATTCTCGTGGGCAAACCCTGGTTCGTTTGTGCAATATCCGTTGATTATTTGGTCTTGTTTACCTTCATTTTTTATGGGCTACTGTTTCAGTCTGCATCGGGCAAATTGGGACACCCAGACACCACATATGTAGGTTCCTAAATAGCTCATTCATTATATAAGGTGGAGGTAAATATTGAGCAGCGGGTGCGAGCTCCTACCTGTTTGACTATCATTTAAGGGTTTACTTACTGGACACGTCTTTTGTGATGAGTGTTCGCTGTTGTTAAAGCCTTGACTTCAATAGAGTGATGAGGTTCGATACGTAATCGTGCTTCTGTCAGAGGAAACTTTTATAGAATTCGCGACATCTACTCGCAGTTGACAGAAGAAGTAAGGATTAGATAAAGAACACAATAAAGCAAGCGCACAGTAACAAGTAAGAAGCTGTTATCCAAAACCACCGCATTCAGATGTCCAGTCCAAGTGCAGGGCCAGTTGGCCCCCTTGGCTCACAATCTCCACAGTCTAGCTACACGGATCGACCACAAACAACCTCCAATAATGTGGAGGTCTCTAATCCAGAAGAATCGGAACCACCAACAGCAAGAAAGCCTTCAAGTCAAAGCAAGAGATACATCGGCGACCCAGAAAGAAGACCGCTACTTTCTCCAGATGACCCAAGTGTCACTCCTTTGAACGTTTATAATGTCAGAATATCAAAGCTCATACTAAACCTTAGTCTGTTTTTTTCTACTATCTGGTTATTTGTCTTACTGTTGAGCGATTTCCTTTCGATCCCTGGGTTCAACAATAGAGGAAGGTCATTTCTTGAAATTAACTTAATATTCATCAGTTTGGTATCTGCTGCGTCAAGTTTGTTATTTTTTCAAGTCCCATCTAGATTTGAGAGAAGATTGGGATACACCATCTCAGGTATCCTTGGCTTTATCATCATTCTACTATTATCTTTCCAAAGAAAAGACATCGGTGCTATAGGGTCATTAGCCGCAATTTGGGCATTGGTTACAAACCTTTTCACATCATTTGCAGAGTATCTGGTGGAAAGGGGGAAAGAGCATGAGGAAATTAGACTAACAGGCCGTGTTGAGACAAGAAGAACATTGTCCGAATGGTTTATTGTGACTACAAGAAATTTCTTCAAGCTGGTTGTTATTATCTATGTGATATTCATTGCTTTAGCCGTGTTACTTCATTCATTCGATATTCTCAGAGTTAAACCATGGGGTAATCTGGTTGCTGTTGAAGAGGAGTCGTTTTCGCTTCATGTTGCTTGCTTTGGTGATGTTTACAATGAAACCTCATCCCCTCAACCAATTTTGTTATTGGAGTCCGGTCATGGCTCTAACGAAGAATTCAGTGAATGGGTTGAAGAATTGCATCATTTGAATAAGGTTGAAAGATATTGCATCTATGACAGACCTGGTTACGGATTTTCCGATTCCTCCCCTTCACCAGTTTCACTATCAATTGTTAGCGATTTGTTATCGGAAGCTCTACGTAAAGAGAAAGTCCAGGGACCTTTTATCTTAGTAGGACATGGAATTGGTGGTCTGTATTCACGAGTATTTGCTTCTAGAAATCTTTCTCAAATCAAAGGTATTCTATTTGTCGATGCCTGGCACGAGGATCTTCTTCTTAGAAACCCAAATGCTAATTCCAAAAAGGATGCACCATTGCCACCTGGGATCGCTTCTATGAATAGCCGTCAGGGATTTAAGCTCTGGTTGAAAGGTTTGTTCTCTCCATTGGGTTTAGGATTACAAGCGTCATGGATTTTCAAACATAGAGGCTCTAAATCACGGATTATTGGACACGATATGATATATCAAGGAAAATACTTGAGAGCAAGACTACAAGAGCAGATAAGTGCTAGTATTTTATCCTACAATGAAGCACTCAACTCTAAATCATCTTTGATTGACATTCCAATCAGTGTTGTAAGTTCCGATTTTTTGATAAAGCAATCATTGAATTGGGGGAATTGGCAAAGAGAATTGACAAAGCTATCAAGCACTACAAAAGAATGGAAGATTGCAGATTCAGGTCACGAAATTTGGAGATCACCAAAAGGAAGGGAACAGCTACAGGATGTCTTGTTGAGAATCTTGGAAGCTTGAGTATTATAGTTAGCATACTTTTTTCCATACCAAAGAAACTATATAATCGTATCTAACATTATTACAAGGGAAAATGGACAGCTCATAAAGTACTCCTTTGGGTGAACAATGATAAATAGCGTAACTCTTTCTCTCTTCCCAAAGCAGAATCAAAGGAACTCAAGTACTTTCATCTCTGAAAACGCACACCTCTAATATATATGGTGACTAAAATAAACCATATTTGTCAGTGGATACGTGCCTCTCCAGCAACTTCTTGTATCACTAAGTCATTATCTTCATTCGATGTTCGTTTCCGTTTAGAAGACTGGCTCGCGATATCTCCCAAATCATTTGTTTCTTCTTCATCTTCGGAGCTTTCGAGTTCAGATTCTTCATCATCAGCTTCCAAGTCACAAGTTTCTCGACAGTTTGGACATAAGAATTGTGGATAGCTTTTAACAACTATTGGTCGTATACATTTATAGTGCCAACAATGGGAGCATGGGCTGATGAACACTGACTGGCAGGGTTTGATCTTCAGCAAACAGATGGCACACTCTGTAATTTCTGAATCATCTAAGAGAGCTAAAGATCTCAATCTTTCATGTGTCTCTTTGTTAAACTGGCTTGCTCTTCTCTGCCATGACTTATTCATTTCAACTCTCATTTTGACACATCTGAATATATCCTCTACGCCTCCCCTAAAGTCCATTCCCAGCTGTAAAACATCACCATTTTGAATCGGGGTATCGATACTTTCCACCCCAGCAGGAGATAATCTAATATGGTTCAGAAAGGTACCAGAAGATGATTTCAAATCTTTGACATACCAGTTCCCATAATCATCAACGTAAAATTCAGCATGAGTTCTCGAAACAACCTTTGATTTGAATACAACAGGAGCATCTGAACCAGGAAGGGCCTGTGCTGCTTCTCTAACCTTATCGGTGTACCGACCGATGGATAATCTCGTATTTGGTTTTGTTTTTCTGAAAACTGGACCAAAGTATAAGCTTGCAGTGGTTGAAGAATGGTCAATAAATGGTGTTAATCTGATCGAATATGTTCCATCAGAATCTAGTTTCTGTGCAACTTGTTGAGGAACAATAGCAGCCCTTAGTGAGTTTGATCTTGTTTGGCCCTGCAAGATGTCATCTGTTGGTGTTCCAGGCATGATTTGTTCTGGGTTGTTCTCCGCTGTATTTGAGTAGCGTGGTATGGCGATGCCGTTTGTGTTGGCTGGTTGTGTCAGATTTGAAGTACTATTATTTGTAGATGATCTAGCACTATTATTTGGGATGGTACTGGCTTGGACGCTTTGTATTAAGTTTAGTCGTGAGGAAGACCCTGCTCTCGAACGGTTTGCACTTGATGTTGGGTTATGTGACTGTGGGGGTGTATGCGACAGCTGGCCTTGGATATTTGAGGATGATGAGCTGTTTCTTAAAGAGCTTGTTAGATTACTGAAGAAGTTGGAGTTGAAGCCAAATGACGAGGTTCTTCTTCTATTGGCACTACCTGGAGAATGGGAAAGGGAGGAAGGGTTGTCTGAGTTTGAGTGGTGATTTGGAGGTCTTAGCGGAGAAGACTGAGATTGATCGTTCGTTTGTGGTGTGAACATCACTGGATATTGGGATTGTATTGCAATTATCACAGGAAGCTGATCAGAGGAACTCAGTGCTTTGTTTACTTTCTAAAGGCTATGGAGATGCTGATTTCGTCTGTCGATGTTTGGAGTGGTGCTTGTGGAATTCTATCAAAAGCAGCTTGTGTGTGTGCAGTGGTGTTCTGTTCTGGATAAAGGAAGAGAGAGCTGTGGACGTGGGATGTGTGTTTCCTAAGGCTGTTTTCCAATCCCATCAAAAATTCCCTTTTTTTTCTTTTTTCTCTTGGAGCACAGTTTTCGATTTTTCGATTAGGAGAGAGACGTTTTAAAACAGGCACCAAAAGTAATCTTTTAATTTCGCGGGTCTTTGGTCTTTGGAGGAGAGAAAGGAAGAGCTGCTTAAAGAACTCTGGAGAAAAGGAACTGCTGCTCGAGTCTGTGCAGGAAAGAGGAGTGTGTTCTGTGTGCGTGTGTGATGGGATCGTATCTTCCTGGCTGTGGGTCTAGGGAAAATAGCTGAGAGCTGCTGGTGTTTTTGCTTGAGATCACTAACCATATGAAACAAAAATGTACATTCTGCTGTTTAGTCACGTGACAGTAGATGCAGCTGCTCAAAACTGGGTCCTCGCATTTACCATAAACTACGGGAGCAACATCAACAGCTGGTCAAACTGATCTGCTACCATTTGAAATGCCTCTCTCCAATAAAACCACTTTCATCAAGATCGCTCCCCAAGCAGTTCTCGGTTGAGAGCCATTGGTCTGTTCTTCTTCTTCTCTCGCCCGCGAATTCTGCACTTTTTTCGTTTTCATCGACAACAAAAAATTGTTAGTTAACAAAAAGACAAAGAAAAGTCTCTCATTTAATAAGACACTTGTACTAACAACGAATCTGATCCCTGGTCCCCGTTTTTTTATTGCTCTTTCATTCACTCAAATATAACCACTTTATTTCTCTCTGCAATTGTCCCCACCGATTCTTACAAACTCGTGTGAAGATTTGGCTTTCAAGTTGCAGACCGCAAAAAAACGAAAGAGAATAACCATTTTAATATCACCAAAAAATACCCTCTCTTATCCTGGGGCCTTTGATTTATTGGTGTGGCCTATATAGATTTTGGTCTTTCAGCACTTCTTTACCGTTAGTTTCAAAAGATCATTGCTTTTAAATGAGTGCTAAGAGTGGCCATCTCGTGAATGGTGATAGCATTCAGTTTGAGTATGCCAACAATGACGGCTCTGACGAAGGTAATAATGTCACCAGCGACCAACAAGCCTCTTATAAAAAGAAAAAAAAGAAGAAGAAGTCTAAGAAGAACAAAACTTCTCCAGTGAACGTTATTGGTCAAGAGCTGGACTTTGATGATCCAGATTTTGAATACCCAGATTCAAGAATTCTTAAGCAAAATTCCAACGGTGATGTTATCGTACAAAGTTTAGAGCCTTCTAAAAGTTTTGCAACTCATAATACTCAGAAGGCTTCAAGACTTCCCGCATCCATGAATGATGATCTGCTTCCTAATGATCCAGTAGAACTGAATAACCAGCTGAAGGAATATTGGCAAAGTTTGAGTGTCGAAGAAAAAAAGAGCCTACTGAATATGGAGAGGGATTCTGTCTTCAAAGTCATGAAAGACCAACAGAAAATTACTTGTAACTGTTCTGTTTGTGGTCGTAAAAGACAAATCATCGAAAGTGAACTGAAAAAACTATATGACACATATTTTGAAGGAATTGATAGTTATGAACTTATAAACTCTGACTTCTTTGATATATCTGTTGACGAGAAAAGAACGAGATCAAGCTCAAACCCAAAATATTTGCAGCAAGAACCCCAAGCGATTCCGAACGGTGTACAACAACAAGTGGCTTCAGATTCCCCTTACCAGATTGGTTCATCCAGTCAAGCTGCTAACATATCTGCCAAGCTAGATTCTACCAGAAAGAATGGAATTATGTCTGTTGCTGAAGATCTTTTGCAGAATGATGGACGAAAGTTTCTCGAAATGATGGAGAAGTTGGCAGAAAGCCGAATTCAAAGACAATCACAGTATCTCAAAAGAACTGATCTTATAAATTCCAACCAAGTAGAGGAGGAAGAGAATCATGATTACAACTTAAACGATGGAGACGATACCAATGTCGAATATGGTTATGAAGAGGAAGGACCAAAAATACAGAATTTGTCTTTATCTAATATAGATTTCAGCCTAGGCTATCATGAAGAAAGTGACGCTACTTTTGATCAAGAAGAAACAGATATTGACGAACTCGAATCTGAAGAATTTTGGTCCGAGGAAGAGGAAATGTCAAAAGATGAGTACTTGCTTCTTATGGAGGAATCAAAAGCTATTATGGATGAAGATTTGGAGAATCTGACGGGTGATCCTGAGCAAATGCTAGACCTACAACTAAAGAGGCAGCAACAACTTCACCAACAGCTACAACGTGAAAAGCAGGAGCTAGAACAACTTCAAGAGGATTTCTTGGAGAATGAGCACAATCAAGATGTAGATGAGTATGAAGAAGATGATGATGATGATGCATATGAAGATGAATATGAAGATGGTGACGAATACGAAGATGATTATGAAGCAGACGCTGGAAATGAGGGTGAAGGTTTCGAGCATCATCATAGCCACACACATTCATGTGGTCATGATCACCATGACTATAATCATTCACATTCTCATAATCACGGCGGCCAAATCACTGAAGACAAAGATATGAAAGAGATCAAAGCATTACTGGATGATGGTGGAATTGAAAGTGAAGAGGAGTATGAAGGATACAGTGATGATGCTATTGATGAAGAACAGCAACTAGAAGAAGGCCGTGCTATGTTACAACTGTGCACCACTAAAATGTTGAAGCAAAGCTTGATCGAATCATTAAAGGCTAAGAGAAGAGAAGAAAATGTAAATGCTTTACTGAATGAATTAGATGAAGAAGAAGATCGTCAAAAGCATAGAGAAGAAAAGAAACAGCGCGAGAAGGAAAAGAAACGTGAGAAGAAGCGCCAGCTGCAGCTACAGAAAGAAGAGGAAAGACGCAAAAAGGAAGAAGAGTTGTTGCGAATTAAGCAGGCAAAAGAAGAAGAGAACAAAAGAAAGGCTGAAGAGGGCAGACTACGTAAACAAGAACAATACAGAAAGAAACTGGAAGAAAAACGCCGCAAAGAAGAAGAACAAGAAAGGATAAAGAAAGAAAAGGAAGCAAAAAAGAAATTGGCAGAAGAAGCTAAGAAACGGAAAGAGGAAGAAGAAAGAAAAGCTGAAGAAGATGCTAAGCGTAAGCTCTTCGAAGAAGAACAACTAAGGTTGCAGCAAGAAAAGGAGTTGGCTGAGAAAGAAGAGTCGATCAGACAACAACAAGCATTACAACAACGGATTGCGCTGGAAGAAGAGGAAAGAAATAAACAGCAAGAATCTTTGAGAGCACAGACCAACTTGAATCATCAAAGATTACACCAGTTGCAACAATCCTCTTCATCTACTTCTCTTCAAAATTCTCAAAATTCCTTCGGCCCAATTAACCCACAATCTTCAGTTAATCCTCTGTTGGATAACATCTTCCTAAATTCCCAATTCTTATCGTCTCCTTTGGATAAACCATTATCCGTTCAAAACACACAGCATTTGCCTCCACCACCTCCTCCACCAGGATTTGGCTTAGAACCTCATTTGGGTCAATTCAAGGCACAACCCCAAACACATCCCCAGTTCAGTAATTCTGTTCCTCAACCTCAAAATTCTTTCTTTTCTCCAAGAACGGAGAACGTCTTCAACACACAATCCATACCATCGCCATGGGTTGATAACCAAGCATCGTTAAACTCTACCATCTATAACCCGTTACTTGATAACAAATCTGAGAGTTTCCCTCCCCAATCACGTCAATCTTTTTCGTCTGTTCAAACTGGTTTGGCTGATGTTAGTAATGCATCAGGTTCGGCCTCTCCAGCAACTGCGCTACATGCTACTTCAAATGGTTTGAATTTGAATAGCGCTGGTGGTGATATTGATTTCCTTACTTCTAGATTATCTACAGTTGGCTTTGATGACTTTGCTGGTGGTTCTAGTGTTCTGACTGGTTCTGGTCTATGGTCATCACAACCTACCCGAACACGTCAAGACTGGTCCCGTGTACCATCCACAAACAATGTCTGGGGTGGCTCTCCTTCATCAGCTGACACTCGGATCACTCAACCAATAACTGCTCAAAGCCAAGTATCTAATGGACATGCCAATTTCCAGGTTCAACAGCCAGTGGCTGTACAGGAAGAAGCTAAGCTTGATGTTAATTTATTGTTAGGAACCTACCAAAAGCAGATCTATGACACCTATTTGCTTGCGGAGGCAGCACATGTTTCAAATGGTTGGATGGATGTCAAGGATCTGCACAATGCTTTCAATGCTACTCAAGGACAAGGACAATTTATTGATTTGGTACTTTTTGACTCACTATTGCAAGCTCCGAATAGCGAGTATACTCCAAGTTTTGTTAAAGATGACAGTGGTAATATAACACATGTCAAACTCTCTAGCATCAATCCATCGCTGAGCCGTGGTCTAAATAATTCATCTAGAAATGGTTCTGTTTTTCCGTTGAATCCATTGAATAATGGAAGTGGTGCATCAGACAATTCTGGATTTTACTTTGGATTTGATCAGGGCCTAAGTGGTGGTTTGACTTGGGGATCTACTATATGATGATTGGTTAGTTTATAGTTTAACCCCTATAAAAACAAGTCTATTATCGTTTAAGCGGTTTGTACTCCACTCCACAACTTGTACTTGTAGGACAATATATCCGAGGGTGCACGTGATCTCTTACCGGAACAAGTCTGTCTGCCTGACTTCTATTTTTGGTTTTTAGTTCCACAGGTACACAAAACAAAATAGCTAAAGTGAAGAAAATTCCACCAGAAATCTGATTTATCGCTTTCGATCTTGGCTTAGTTTACTGCTAACTTCGGCGTTTTCTTTGCTTACTTCGGCCCAATTCCTTTATATTTGTCATCTCATTGAAAACTTTTGGCAAACAATATTGTGCTATCAAGTAAATATTGCAGCTACCTCTAAGACATCTTACATTAACACGCTGTTCCATCAATACATTATCAAAACAGCCTTTTTAACTACTATTTCCCCTAACATATGACTTCTATCAAAAGAAAACTAGTCATAGTAGGTGACGGTGCCTGTGGGAAAACTTCGCTGCTCTATGTTTTCACATTAGGCGAATTCCCAACCGAATACCATCCTACGGTATTTGAAAACTATGTCACAGATTGTCGAGTTGATGGTAAAGCTGTTCAATTAGCTTTATGGGATACTGCCGGACAAGAAGAATATGAAAGACTAAGACCCTTAAGTTATTCGAAAGCGAATGTGATATTGATAGGTTATGCTATAGATCAGCCTGAATCTTTACAGAATGCAAGAAGGAAATGGAGTGATGAAGTTGCAAGGAATTGCCCTGGTGCTCCAATTATACTCGTGGGTTTGAAAAAGGATTTGAGGAATGCAAGTGATGAGAAAGCCAATCCAAAAAAGTTTGTGCAAACTGCCCAAGGTCAGGAGGTCTCCAGGCAAATAGGTGCTAAAAAATTCTTAGAATGTTCAGCTTTAACAGGTGAGGGGGTCGATGATGTTTTTGAGGCAGCCACTAGAACAAGTCTCTTAGTCCTCGATGAACAAAACACATCTTGCTGCATCGTCTCCTAATGAAGGAAACTATTTCTACTATACATTTGTCAAAACTACCTGCATTCGATTTATCACAACCCTAATAAGAAAGTGCAAAAGTATTTGTCTGTTGATGTTCGTAAACGAATCATTCATGTCCACTCCTTTCTAATTATTAATAATTCTTTTTTTTCTTTGTTCAACCCAGCTTTTTTTTTTGTTCTCTATGGTCTTCTAACATATTGGTGGAGAGAAAAGTACACTTGCTAGTTTCGGTTTACTATTTGGTGATTTTGTTTTATGGGATTACAGTCGTTCATTTTAGCCTGTTAATTGAAATGAATCATACTTAGTTTCTTTATAATGACTCTCGCGAGCATATTTTTAAGTAGTTTCCACTTTCTGTCTTCATCCTAAGATCATGCTTATTACAGGTTACAGCATAATTTTCTGTTATATCACGAGATGACTAATTTTAAGAATCAATTTACTAAATGTATTAGTTCTATCTAGAACTATACTTTCTCCTATGAGGCAGAACCCATTATAAACTTACATGACATTACAATGCAATTATGAAACTAAGTTAGATTTATGGATACAATATAGTATGTTTCATCTTTGGACGGTCATACTGAAACTGTGATAATGATAATCGACAACAATAAACTCTTCCTTCTCTTTATCTCTAGAGTTCAATAGAAATGCATAGTATAGTGGGTATCTAATGTACAAATTTTCCTGAGCACAAGTACGTAAAGTGTTAACCAATTAGGAATATAATCTATTCTGAGTTTAATCTTACACAGATTCTTCTGCCATGAGGAGTATTTCTAATCTGTGGCAACAAAGGCTTCAACAAAGTAGAGAATTTTGAGAGTTGTTCCTCATCAGAAACATCTAAACTAGTCTGCAAGACGTAATTACCAAAAGAATCATTCAAAAGTTTAACTAAATCGTCTTCATTTTTCAACAAAGCATCAATTAATTTTTTCCCATGTTTGGTATTTCTTAGGCATTTCTCTATGACATTGGAACCAAATTTGTGTAAAGCTAGATCAACTACATCGCCTTTTAGAGCATCGACAATCTTGGTCACTGACTCCTCATCTTGTTTTGCCAATACATACTGGACAACATAATTACCGAAGGCATCGTATGACAATTGATTAGCAATATCAGCAACAACAGTAGATAGTTTCTGAATTTGTTCGTCAGAACCATGATCTAAGCATCTCTGCATTACACAACATCCATGTCTGTGGGTCGCAATTTTTAAACAGTCCTCAACTGCAGCATCGAAAATAAATTGTGAATCTTCATGCGTAAATCTTTGAAGGCACTTCTGAATGACATGATTACCATTCAAGTCTCTAGATAAAGTAACCACATTACCAGATAGTGATTTAACAACTATCTTAGCTTCTTCTTCTGAATCGATGCACTCGACAAGTTTCTGCAAAGCCCTTGTGCCATGAGGATCTAATGCGATAGCCACAAATTCAACAGAGGAAATCTCAAATAGTCTTAATCTTTGTTCATCATTAACTTTTTCCAACAACTTTTGAATCAAATAGTTACCAAAAGAATCCATCATTAATTCAATAACATGAGCATGGGTTTCTTCAAAAATCACTGTTGCAGCACCAACTTCAATATCTAATTGCTTTTGTAAAAAACGACAACCATGCTGATCTCTGCACAATGGGTAAATCTGACCAACGAAGTCATCCAGTTTAGCATTGGCGAACCTCGAAGCATCCTCCCCTCTTCTACGGTACCCGCCATATCTTCTATGGTGATGGTTATGATGGTTATGATGGTTATTGTGATGATGGTGGTGGTGATTAGTGGCACCATTAGCAAAAAATTGAAAGCCACGGTCATTACCAGTGTTTTGACTAGGATCATTAGGAGAAGGACCATTGACTCCAAAATCATCTTTGAAATCCTGAGGTCTACTGTTGAGCTCTGGCCACATTTGAGCATTCTGTAGACGCTGTCTCCTACCAAAATTAACTCTACCTCCTGGACCCAAGTTTTCAATATTGTTTGGAATAACTTGGGAATTTCCCGAATGGAAGGCGACACCGCTCTCTTTCAATGATCCAACATTGAATGGACTGAAGTTTCCATCTGATATGAAACCTCCAGAATGATTGCCTAAATGGGGTGGTGTAGCAACGCCATCTGGTCTAAAATCAAAGGGTCCAAAAGAAATCATTCCAGGATGATGAATTGGAGGTGTGTGACTTAAAGAGTCTAAACCTGAATTATCACCAATAGGATCACCAAATGGAACTTGTCCGGATTTAGTGGGCCATGGTTGATGATGAGAAGTTCCATCTAGAGGTTCACCTGGCGCAAATCCGCCTGGTAATGGATGTCCGAACCCATTAACTGGGAAAAAGGGGTATAATGGATGTGGATGATGATGATGAGGAATCAATCCACTACCAAATTGTGTGTCCTGTTGGTTCTCATTATTGACAACTTCTGTTTCACCGTTTGAATCATCAACAGGATCAGTTTCATCTTTAACTTTATCTTTAGAACGAGCCGTAGCACCAAAGTCTAAATCTAAAGCACCAATAGCCAAGTTTATATCAACTAAGTCAGCTGGAATTGAGTTTAAAGAACTTTCATTTGTATCTCTCAGAAATGGAGGGGCAGTCGAAATGTTCTTACTCAAGTTATTAGTAGATCTCTGTAATGGAGTGGTATCTTCATAGAGCTTAAATTTTGAAGAACCGTTTTGCTGCTCGTTCAGTGAGATATCATTACTTGGTGTAGAGATGGAGCCAATTCTTGGAGAAGTCAATTTGATGCCCGGGGTCAAAGGTTCTTTGGAGTGTGGGTCTTCTTGAAACGAGTTGTTGGCAGATGATTCTTCCGACATTATGCTCAATAAATATTAGGAGTGTAATAAATCCGGTATGGTAATAAGTAGAAAAGGCTTGAGGGGCTAATGTACCGAAAACAAAGTTTTGATGAGGGTATAGCAAATCAGCAATTCAAAAAAGCTCTAATGCAAAATGAGAGAGTAGTAGTAAGACTTGAAGATCAAAGCAAACCTTAAACGCTCAAACTAATGTACAAATTTATAGGACACGGGTCTGCGATGAGAGAAGGATCAGAACAAAAGGGATCGACCGACACAGTACCAACCGCAAGTTTCGAAGAGACAGAAATAGGATTCCAAGCTGGTTCTCCGAAGATAGACTTTGTGCTGGGTTCCATTTTGTGGAAGAATTTTGTTCAAACTTTTGTCAACAAAAATATTCGCGTACTTACGTAAGCCTCGAGCAAATGTTTTTATTGTGGATTAGATTTGCAGTGGTAAGCAGGAAACACATTGGGGTACTGGAAAAGGAGTCTTGCTATGAGGGAGACGGTCGGATTTGGTGTTACTAACAGACCAGCTATGCACACTAGGCAACTTTCAGTCTCTGTTAAACTATTAAAATGAACTTTATACAACAGCAGCTCAAAAGTATTTCATGATTAATGACCAATAGAGTCCGCGAACTCGCAGAAGGAAAGTACTCGCTACTGATAACATTTTAAATAAGTACTTATTTTATTAAGATTAAGATGAAAATGATAGTAAGGTTTATATGGAATCACAATATATTATTAAATCCACTCTATGAATTAAAACCAACAACAATGAAAGAACAGAAAAATAAAAGTGTAATATGATTAACAATTACCTATTAGTTACTTTTTTCATGTTGAGTAGAGACTCTTTGCATAGCAACAACGAAGTCTTCTAGTGATCTTTGTTCTTGCTTTTCTTTGATTGGTTTACCATTCATGAATCTGTCGAAACCTTGAGATTCAGACATTAGGTAGTAAGCACCTCCCATAACACAGAAGACACCGAATGAGAAGATCCAAACACGAACGACAGTGACAATGTCGTTCCAGTTTTGTGACCACCAACCGAATAAAGCAAACATAGTAGCAATGATGTCGACAATGAAGACGGCACCAGCTAATTGCCATGATGGGAATGAGGACCAGAAAGGACCAGCAGCTCTTGTGATGAAAATTAACCAATTTTCGGTCAAGGAGATTTGTAAGAACAAAACACCATCGATAGAACCGAAATTTTGGATAATACCACCTTTTGGAACGAACATAGTGGTCAAAGTGATCCAAGTACCAATAGCCAATATAATACCTAAGACAACAGACATACCCCATAATCTTGGTAAGTTCCATTTGACTGGTTTTGGAGCATATGGAGCGTTATCATAAGCAATAGCTAAGGTAGCAACATCAGCAAAGATAGCAATGAAAACAACTAAATCAATGTTCAAAGATTCGTTTAAGATAGCAATCCACAAACCTAAGAAGATTTCCAAATGTAAGGATAAAGCAATACGGTAAACAACATAGGAGTACATTCTGTGGAAAATTTGTCTGGAAGTTTTCAAAGCATCAATGATAGCAGATAAACCTGGGGCTAAGAAGACAATATCAGCAGCGGAACGAGCAGAGTCAGAAGAACCTTCGACGGCAATACCAGTGTCGGCTTTCTTTAAAGAAGGAGCATCGTTAACACCATCACCAGTCATAGCAACTAAGTAACCTCTTTGTTGTAAGATTTCAACAACGTTATATTTGTGTTGTGGGAAAACTTCAGCAAAACCATCAGCATTTTCAACAAAGTCAGCGATTTCAGAACCTGGCATGTCACCAGCACCACCTAGACCTAAACGTTCAGCGTTGTAGATGTTGGTACCTAGACCTAATTGACGACAAGTTTCTTTAGCAATACCGACGGCATCACCAGTTAACATTTTGATTCTTAAACCTAAGGTTCTAGCTTCATTGACAGTTTTAGCAGTATCGTGACGAGGTGGATCCATACATGGCATAATACCCAAGATTTCCCAGTGACCTTCACCTCTCTTTCTGGCAACACCTAGAGAACGGAAACCTCTGGAGGCGAATTCGGCAACTTTGTTTTCATAAGCTTCATGGACATCTTCTGGAATTGGGTGGTCTTCTTCAACGGTTTTCAAGACGAATAATGGAGCACCTTTAACACAGATAATACGTTCACCAGCTGGGGATTCAACTAAGGCAACAACTTTCTTGGAAACAGGATCGAATGGATGGAATTCAATAACTTTGTATTTAGTCAAAGCAGCTTTGGCACGTGGGTAACCAGCTAAAGATTTCAAGAAAGCTTTGTCAATGGCATCTAAACCCTTCTTCTTTCTGGAAGCAGCTAAACAGGCAGTCAACATCAAGTCATCAGCATCAACACCAGCAACAGTGTATGGTTCATGTAAAGACAATTTGTTTTTGGTTAAAGTACCAGTTTTATCAGAACACAAGATTTCAACACCGGCTAAGGATTCAATAGCAGATAGTTTTTGGACAATAGCTTGTTTCTTAGCTAAGTAAGCAGCACCAACAGCCATAGTGGTAGTAACAACAGCTGGTAAACCGACTGGGACACCGACAATGGTGATGGCCAAGGTGTAACGTAAGACTCTAACAATTTTGTTGGTTCTGTAGAAACCAGCAGTCCAGACAAGTAATAAAGTAACAATAACTAGGACTAATAAAATAGTACCAATACCGTTCAAGACTTCAGTGAAATGACCTTGACCACCAGAAGCTTTGTTGACTAAAGCAGCAGCTCTACCAACAAAGGTGTTATCACCAGTAGCAGTAACAATCATGAATGATTCACCACGTTTGATGGTGGATGAAGAAAAGACGTTGTCACCGAAATGTTTATCAACAGCTAAGGATTCACCAGTTAAGGCAGATTGATCGACTTGTAAGAAGGTGTCTTCAGTAACTAAACGACCATCAGCTGGAATAACAGTACCATCTTCTAAGTGCAAGATTTCACCAGGAACGACTTCATTGGCTGGAATTTCAACCAATTGACCATCTCTAATAACAGTAGCAGTGTGAGCAAGAGTTTTTTTCAACTCATCAACAATAGAACCAGCTTGGTATTCTTGGATGAAACCAACAGCGGCATTCAAGAACAACAAACCTAAGATAACACCGAAATCAACCCAATCTTCTAGACCGGCAGCTAAGATAGCAGCAGCCTCCATGACGAATTGAATTGGACCAATGAAGAACAACAAGAACTTAACAACCAAGTTTTCTTTTTCTTCGTTCATTTGATTCAAACCGTACTTCTTTCTTCTTTTGGTAACTTCATCGTGGGTTAAACCATAAGCAGGGTCGGTTTGTAATAATTCTTCTGGGACTGGTTTGGCAGATGCACCAGCTTCACCAGCTTCTTCTTCTTCCAAAGGATCTTGACCAGCATCAGATTGCAAGTCTTCGATCAATTGGTCGATATCATCATCTTCTTCCTCTTCAGTTTTCTTCTCAACTTTCTCGACAGTTGGTTGATGTTCCTCAGACATTCTGTTACTAAATTGTTAGTATGTTGTTTCTCATAGGATTAAAGCACATGTGGATCTTTTCCATCAACTGTAGCGAAAAGCAAAGAAAACGTTTCAAAATCATGAGCAAACACACCAGAAAAACATACATTCGCAGTGAAATCCAATGCCCTGGTTGATGCTGTTGTGAAGAAACAAGAAAGGAGTGTGTAAAAATCTTTGGTTTTTGTTCTTTCCCAAGTTCTGTTGTTGAATTTCAGGGAGAAAGAGGCAGCCAATGAAATTCAGCGATTTCCGTTTCTGGTTTGGGCCAGCACACTTTTTTCCCGAATTATCCTCAATTTTTCTGGTTTGGGCCCACTCCGCTCCGAATTTGGTAAACAGATTTCCGAATATGGAAATTATCCCGAAGAGGAACTAATATGCCGAAAACAAAAACAAACAAAGCGATGAACGATGAGGAGCCATATGTAACAGATAGAAATGAGGAATATAACTCAACAGAACAGAACGTGAGCTAAAGGATCAGGAAAGACGAAAGCTATGAATGCTTTATCATCATGTGGATAATCTTTAGTGTGGAATGTGTTTGAATATGCGTTTTCTTTCTTTTGAGTCTCTGCAGTTGCTAGAAAAGTCATAGCTTCGTATGAAGAGTACTTACTTCAACAATTTATTTTCCTAAAACTTGTATAAATGGGTATTTTGATATTGATTAACAATAGAAGTCAATTCTAAGGTAACAATTGAATCACTTTTAATACAAAGTTTGAGGTAAATAGAAATGTAAAGAGCTCTTTCAAGAAGAAAGATCAAGACTTGAAAAAATGGGACTTTTGTTGTTTTTATAATTTTTTTAGATGGATGTCCAACTTCTCAAATTCAACCCAATGCACGATCAGCAGAAATTTTGATCTCGACGTCGAGAGGAAATTTTGAAAAAAAAGCGCTGGATGTAATTGGCAAACTGCAAAACTTTATCAATTTTCTCTGATAAACACACTGCGTTGTCAAGGTTTTTTCGTCCCAATGTGGCAATTCGGAAAATTGGCGAAACAAAAAATCTCTCAAAAGAGCACTAGTCTTACCCTATTCGGACTGTTATCGTAAACATACCTCTGAACTTGGAGTTTCAGTCAAACGCTAAGCACTCAAGAGTAAATGCACCATATTATAATACGGAGAAATTATAACAGAGGTCTAACACTACATGCTCTACTTCCTCTTTTCACATTCGAATTTAATGAACAAAATCCTTCGTTATTTACTCGGAGAGAGTATCCAGCTGTTTTTTACTCACTTTTTTCATTTTCGCCAAAAGAGATGTACTTTTTGCAATTTGCGGAAGAGTGTCGGCGATTTTAGCTTTTTTTGCGTTTTGGATTTCTTTTTCAGTTACGGGACATCTGAGCCGTTCTCTCATAACTCTGTTACCTTTTTCTTTTCTTTTTCATCTCAAACCCGCCTACAGGCTTTCAGTTCCCAAAACGTCACTTGTGAGACGTCGGCCGGTTTGGGGAGGGCGGTTACATATGTCTTGTCAGTTCCTGAAGCGCTGGCGGTTCTGCTTACTGTTTAGTGTAGGCCCACTGGGGGACCTTGAGCTTGAAGCTCTCATCATCTCTCTTGAAAACCGTTAACGCCATATTTACAAACATAGAAAAGGTAAACAGTACAAGTACATCAGTAACCAGTGACAACGGCTTACCTTGTGTGCCCTTTGTGATCTGGCAACAGTTCCACAACCAACTTGATCCGTGGTAACGAAGAATTTCCTGTATTGGGTATAAAGTCAACAAAAGCATCATTATCAACGAAGTTGATCGGCTACTCTGCACTACTTTTGTTCTCACAAGACAACAAGCAAACGGGTACTTTCGCACTGTGGATTCAAATTCTTTTTTTTTTCTCTGTTCATGCCTCGGCAGGTGTGGGTGAGCTCGTTTGACTTCTTAGGCCGCTTCTCCACTAATCTCTAGGTGAGGATTTTTAGGCAGAAGTACCCCCGGCAAAGAAGGTTCCAGCTCACTAAAAGTTTTACTCTCGGCCCCTAGTACCCGTCGAATCCGATTGAACCAAAATAAGTTCAAAGACTCGCACTTTGCTAATCGTCATAACTGTTCTCTACAACCTCTACTTTGAGTCATTAACAGTTTAGCCCTTTTCAGTTAAGTCGGCAATCATGTTTAATTCCCACCAAGGGAAAAGAGGCACTCCATCTCTTGAGGGAACTGGTGATCCCATGGTAAACAGTTCTCCAGCTTAAACTATTTTCGCTTTTGATGATTGGCTATCTAGAAATCCAGATGGAGAGCATGAGTCAACACCAAATGACGTCAGAAATAAGTATGGCCGTTTTTTTCCCCCTTCTGTGCAGTGCTAAAGTTGATTGTCTTTTCATCTGCTAGCACCAATCACAACACAAATATTTCACCACAAAAGCTGGTGCTTCGATAATTGTTTGCCAGTGAAAACCCATTACTGGTGCCTGACCGAGTAGCTTCTAGGCTCGCCAAAGTGAGGATTAGTGATATGTAGCGACAGAAGCTCATACCATTCACTAATGGGTCAGCCACAATGATGTGAATTACTCCATTGAATTTCATTGAAAATGCTGTCTAGCATTTCAAGATAAATCCTAATTTTCGGATAACCAGGTCTGCTTTTTCCGCAGTTTTTCTGACTATTAACGTTCAATTATCTGCAGGTACGACTAATCTTAAAAGAGAGAGCTAGTCAAAAACGACATGTCTAATGAGTATCTTATACCAAACAGGATAGTAATACCGCATAAGTAAATCTCCAACGGTGACCTTGAATAGTATATCCTACTCCGTTACGTAAATTGGTCATCAAATTTAAGTTATAGGGATATTCAGGAACGATCTTGTCTTCTATCAGGGATAAAGTTCATGATCTACAAGGAAATCAAATCTGGCAAGTAACAGTTGTAACAATAGAACCCACTAAACTACAACTACAACTCCCTACAAGTAACATTAATTCGTCCACTATAGGATAATTAATTTCTCATGGTAACCCCAGTAGTGAAAACCATTTGCGAATTTACTCTGTACATTAAATTAAGCCTCGCAGGAATCTCGACCCCTAGGCTTACACAGTACGCACAATATTGAAGATAACCTACTATGCGTATTATAAATACTTTAATCCGATTTGTATGTTATTATATTTTTTGTTAACTTCTGAAAGTATTAGTTAGGTTCAGAATTTTGTCTTTATTCGAAATAAATATGTTTCACAAACTCATCTGAATAATTTCAAATTGATAACATTAGCACTAATAAACAAAAAAACAAAACACTAAATAACGCTACTTCTAAAGGCCTTTTTTCTTTAATGATAATGATGCAATAAAAGTGGATCTTTCCGTTATATTGTTGTACGATTGTTCTATCACAAGACTTTAACATAGAGTGGAGTTAATCGGAATAACTTTCCAACCCGATTTTCGCTATTTTTGCGCAAAACTCAGAGGGCTGGGCCAGCAGCCAGCAGCACCCAGATATCCAAGGAATCGTGTGGACTAAGGCACTAATCTTCCAAATTCATTGCACGTGGTCCTAAGCCTATCAGATAGGACTTCATGAGACCTTCTGCTGCGTTTAAGATATAAACTAGTACATATGCAATTGTTCTTAACCAAAAAATTTCAGTTTTCTTCTAGTCAAGTCCAATAGAGTTCATCTTCCCTGATTACAGTCATAGTCAGTATTCATCAGGCCCAATACTTCTCCGATTTATAATCACTCGGCCAAATAAAGCCCGCTTAGGTGCACTGTCGTTTCTATTACCCCAGTCTATGCCCAGTTTAACCCGGAACGAAAAAACTTTCAGCCCATCAGTCTGAACTTTGAACTACCAAGAGCGATTTTCTAGACCTTCTGCCTATGAAGGACCAATGTCTGGGTATAAGTTGGTAATTCTGTTGTCACACAAATTTTCTCTTATCGGCAATAGTAAAAACAAACTTTAAATGTTGAACGTGAGACACCAGCCTTTGTTCAGCCGTTTCACTTCTCATGAATGAGCACTACTCGTACTAATAATCCCAACCCTGAATAATGGTGACACCTTTCTAAAATAAATATCAAAGAGGAAATCGGCGTTACTTTGGAGTCCTCTACTCTGATTTAGCGACTCAAACACATCCACCACTATCAGTTTTCTGTGAAGTCAGTAGATGGCGTCACGTGCTTAGCATTAGGGTTACGACAGACAGAAGGTAAAGTATACATGAAACCGTCCATGATTGCGTAAAATAGGTGTAGCTCTAACATTTGAGAAGTTTCGACTTCTACTTCTAAGTATTAAGCTTGTTCAAGCATGAATTTTCGAAAAGGCTAACAGAAATATAATTAGTCATGAAGTGTTAAGACCAAAGTGATTATTTAACAGGCTTCAGGTTGCCTAAACAATTCAGAAAAAAGACTATCCCTTTAGCTCATTAGCAGGGAAATGAATCATTCGTACGGCATTCCTGGGATTTAAAATCTGGGGCAGAGCGGTCCATCAATCTCACAGATAGCGATACCTTAGTCGACTTCACAATCAAACAATCTTGATGTACTTATAGAGGACAGAAAAATGTTTATTGGGTATTAACTGTTTAATGATGCTGATGTCAATACTCTAACTATATATAATCCAAAGTAAGGAACTAATTCGAAGCATGTTGTTATTATGCAAGAAGACAATGTGTAGGTTTCAATTGAAGACTATTGGATGTCTGAGAGAAGGATCAATTTGAATCACCATGTTCATTATCATTATTATTATCATGGTAAGTTCTTGGCTCATTTGTTTCACCATTATCATTTGCGCTTCCACCAGAGCCCGTAAGATCTAAAACTTCACCATTACTCTGAAATCCAAAAAGCCCGAAAGGTGCTCTACCATAATTGCTATCAGAAGAAGAAGCTGCAGGACCAACGTTTGAATCTCTCTGACTGCGGACCGTTCTTTCATCTCTTCTTCTTTCATGTATATGCTCTGCGGTTCCATTGGAGTTGAGCGTATTATCATCTTCATTAGGAGATATGACAACAGATGCATTTCTATTTTGGTTTAGTCTCTCCTCAACCAGTCTTCTTGATTCCTCATAAAAAGACTCAAACTCTCTTTGATTGGAATTGTCAAGATTGATTGTCTCAACTCCATTTGGTGTTCTTCGACTAGCCACTCCAGTTGAAAAGAAAGAGTCAGAGCCAATGTTATTTAACCTTGATAAGAGGTCGGACGTGTATGATGATCTTCCGTTAGCATTCGGTCTGGCTGTATTTGTTTGATTCATTGATATCGAAGAGCTGGAAGAAGGTGCAGTGGGTGTAGGTTCATTTTCAGCATTTCTGGTCGTCAAGGTATTAGTGGATCTATCTAAGAACATCACAATAGGTCTATCTCTAGTTCCACGCGTTAAAAGGGAAGTAATGTTTGGCAAATTGATACTTTCTGGAGGTTCCTGATCGGCGACTTCTTCATGTACAACCTTACGACAAAGTGGACATGTTGAGTTCGATTTAAGCCATTCATACAAGCAATCTTGACCGAATTTATGCAAACAAGGCAACTGAATAGGAATGTGACAGTATTTATGGTCAGAAGATGTGGGTATTTCGTTATGGTGCGGATTCGGTTCAGAATCTTCATGAATATTGATCAATTCGACTGGCATGGGCAGTGGCACACTGTCCATTGACTTTTTGACTTTCTTAACCCCTTGTTCTTGGCCGTCATCGCCATCATCATCCTCATGCTTTCTTTTCTTATTAGTATCGTGTTCGTCGTCATGCAAGTCTAAATATTCTTCAAAACATATGGGGCAGTTTATATCTTCCATAGTCTTTTTGGACAGTTGTGGGAATTTCTCGAAAGATTCTTTCGTTACTCCATGATTTCTTCTTAAACCAGTGACAGCAATAGCGGTCAGTGCAATAGATGCAGCGAACTCAACCAAAGCGTTGAATTGCGCATCCGTTCTATTTGATGGAATATTTGGAACATTTAGCAAAACAGAGCCACTTCTTGCTGAATCCTCATCATTGGCAGTGTTTCTCGTTATATTACTTGGATCTTGTGAGTAAATATAACGAACAGACAACACCATATTTCTCTGCACGTTTGGATCACTCAAGTCATCATTGATCTGGAGGGTGTCTGAAGAAGAAGGGGGTGCTGCGTCGGATCTTGTAGTATTGGAGTTCAAGAGCACTGTGGGCAAGTTCAACATGATGTTTTCACTGTTACCATCTCCAAATTGGAATACGACAAAGGAATTACTTTGGTTGGGTCTTTGGTCATTGTTCTGGTTAGTATCTGTTGTATGCGATAGTGCAGATGATAAGGGAGATAAGACATACCTATCCATTTGGTTGTTTTTGTTTTATTCTTTTCGAAGGAGAAGTTGGAGGTGATAGGGACTGAATGATTTGTAATTAAGGAATTCGAACTCAGTTGAAGGCAAAACGGGAAGGGGCAGTAGAATGTTCTGGAGGAAATTCAGAGTTCCAGAGGTCGGTAAGAGCACTATTTGCGCTAGCAGTGACCTCGAAGGCAGAGTGGAGGTGAGCTGAGTGAAAGCGGTAAGGGTCCTTTTTCTGTGCTGAGTGCGCTGTTTCTTTTGTGGTTTCGTTCTTTCTTTCTTTCCTGTGCTGTTTTTGTTTTTCGTCAGGACAAAGTTTCGTAATTCGGTTTAGCCCAGTGCGACCCCCGCGAAAACACACTATTCGTGTCAAAACACTTCTTTGTAAGGCAACACAGCTTGAAGAGCGCTCATTACTCACTGGTGGCACACAGACACTGCTCAGGCTGACCCACCCACCGACCGACCGGCCAGCACATTAGCCATGCGCTTCCCAATCGTGCTCACAAGGGGACTCGCACGTCTTCTTGTGACGGCAACGACCATTTCCGCCTTCTTCTTTCTGCTGATGCTCTTCTCACACTTCAATAACAGCTCCAGCCAGATCAACATGTACAATGATGAGAATTACATAATAACGGATCTCGAGATAAAGTCATGCTCGCTGATAGCAGGTGGGTGCACTGCAAAGGAAGGCTGGTTCAAAGTTCCCAAGCCGCTCAACTATGACTCGCATGGCAGGCCGTCCTCAAGGTTCACTAAGCAATACCTTTTTGTTAGAAAAGTGAAAATACAGGACTTGAAGAAGCATGAGAGGGTCATTACGAACTTCAAGGTTGTTGAGAGCAAGGAGAGGTGGCACTATAACCTGGATAAATACGACCCAACCAATTTCGAAAAATACTTTTACAATATCGATGTTCTATTTGGTTTAGACGCTATAGATCCAAGACCTGAGTGGAATCTATATAAACAGCAGTTGAGTGAAATACAAGGGGAAATACCCGTTTATTTGACTTTCAAAACTCAATTGGTTAATCAGCCACTTCCACAGCTTAAGTTGAAAGCTAAAAATGATAACTACAAAATATTGCAAGTCGCTGATCTACATTTCAGTACATTTGAAGGTGTTTGTCGTGACCAATTTCCTGAGGTTGAGAATTGTAAGGCAGATAAGAGAACCTTGGTTTTCTTGAAAAGGGTTTTAGATATAGAGAACCCTGATTTGGTTGTTTTGACTGGGGACCAAATCTTTGGGGAAGATTCATTTGATTCAGTCACCACAACTTTTAAAGTTCTTTCAACATTCATCGAACGAAAGATTCCATATGCTGTGATGTTTGGGAACCATGATGATGAAGGCTCTATGACAAGAACCGAACTAATGGATCTACTTGTTACACTTCCGTACAATCTCGCTACCCATGGTCCAGAAAATATTGCTGGTATTGGGAATTATGTTTTCCAAGTCAATGAAAAGGACTCTGGAAAAGCTGCCTTATCCATATATGTATTGGACTCACATAAATACTCACCTAAGCCTAATGTTTTACCTGGATATGATTGGCTGAAAGAAGATCAATTAGAGTTCGTCAATGAACAGCATGAACTGTTGAAATCAAATGAAGGTTCTAACCATTTATCGTTCGCATTCTTCCATATCCCACTTCCAGAATACAGAAATACAGATCACGGGGTTACTGGAAATTATAAAGAAGCTATAACAGCCCCAAAGTATAACACTGGTGGAAGAGATATATTGCAAAAAATCGGGATTTCAGTGGTGAGTGTTGGTCACGACCATTGTAATGATTATTGTCTATTAGATTCTAAAGAGGAAAATGATAAAATATGGCTATGTTATGGGGGAGCATCGGGTGAAGGTGGATATGGGGGATATGGGGGAACCACTAGAAGATTGAGAATATTCAACATTGATACAAGACAAGGAACAGTTGAGAGTTATAAAAGATTAGAAACAACTCCAGACCAGACTTTTGATCATCAAATATTAGTTCAGTAATGATAGGAGTTTTCCAAAATGTCTTGGATATCTCTATTTAGTAGGATAACTGCATATTGAAACCTGTAGAAATGGTTTGTATAGAATAACGGGAATATCTTTCTTTGATTTATTTGGCTTATCTTATCAATGATATATGAAGTGCTACCAAAAAATTTGATTTGATATTTTAGTGGAATAGCGAAATATCTTGATAATAGGAAGACCATGTGAGAGATATAACCAAATCCCGCATTTAATTCTTCAATCGTTTTGGAATTGCTTGCATTAATGAGTGTATTCAAGTTCGATAGATTTAAGTCAACAGGAAGAATATCGAAATCAGGAACCTTAAGCCAATGCTGAATATCATTCTTAGGAAAGATCTCAAGCACCTGCTTCACAACCTTTGCGCTTTCTAGTAGCAGTATTTGAGAGGTCTCCTCGCTGCTAATTAAGATTGAACTATATGCTTCTTTTAGCTTCATTAAAGCATTTTCATTGGATGAATCTTGGTGTAGTCTTCTGGATTTTAGTGCTTCCAGCTTTCGAAGCTTCACTTTCATCATCTGATCTAGCTTTGATTTTTTAACGAAGTTGATCTCTTTCTGTTTTGAAATTAATATTGCTAGTTGGTCTTTTCTGTACTCATTGATTATGTGCAACTCTTGAAATTCAGTATTTATTTGATTTGATATCAACTTCTTGGATTTTCTTAGGTCTTCAGTGACTGTGTCCAGATTGTTTAATTTCATCATCAAATCGAACGATAGAGATTCAACAGTTACTCTTTGAGTAATTGAAGGAATGGAATCACTAACAAGTAGCTTATAATCTTCAATGTTAAAGTCCACTGGCAAAATATAGACACCGTCCTTCAAAGATATCAAGATTGAGTTCTTACCTTCCACTTTAATTTGATCTAAGCTTGGGTTCAAATATAGCAAGTCTGATAGATTGACTTTGTAACTCTTAAACAACTGCCAATTCTTAGGCGAGCTTCTGGAACTTGACCATATTTTAAGTAAAAACTTTTGATCTTTTGAATGTATTAACGACTGAATGATAAACTCTTGAAAATTTGGATTGATTGAGTCACTGACAATTTCTGTTATATGAAAAGGTTTATCATAATCTTTTTCGTTAGCATAATGGAAGGAAATGAAAGTGTTCAAGAAGTATTGATCATTTATTGATTGTAAATGGGCCTGTCTTTCCAAAGGAGTATCTAGACCGTTAATCACAATCTCTTTACTGTTTGTTGGGTTTGTACTCAAACTTGGCCTTCTCCTTACAATACCGATATCAGGTGTTAAGTTTCGCAGGCTGATACTTGTCAAATGTTTTAGGCACCTCTAAAGTTTGAGCATATTAGTATATCATTTTAATTCACAAGAGCGATGCTTCCAATTGATCAACTTACCCTTCTGGGGTGCAGAATGCACTCTTCAACTTTGGCAAAACTAAGCCCAGGCGCAGTGCCCAAGGACTGCTCCGTGAGTGGGTGCAAGGGAAGTGACATTCTCACCTGTGTTGGGTCTTTTTTGTCTCCAACTATTGAGTATCTCACTGTTTATCATAGTTTTTCGATTTTATTCGTGGAAATATCATCGAACTAATTTATCAACACTAATCTTAACTTAGGAAACGATGTGCAACGGCCAACGACAAGCATAAGAAATGAGCTTCAACATCAGTCTGGCACACTTCTGCGATAAACATGGCCCAAAGTCCATTCTCTGCACGCAGAAGGTGTCTAAGAACTCAAACAGCGTGGACTCGATGATACTATCAGATTTCTCGAAGGAATCATACTGCAAGTCATGTCTTTTGATATTCCCTAAACCATCGTCGAATGGGCCAACAACTACTATCAAGACAGAGGAAGCTGACAGTTACTATATCACATCACAATACTCGGCTACGAGGTTCCGTGTCTTGAATAGTATTATCAGAAAGTGTCTATCAGAAGAGACCACAATTTACGATTCCAGACCAATGTACTTCGGTGATGAGGCTAGAGGATTCTCCTTAACGCAAAGCTTTAAAATAAAGGACTTAGAAGCAAGAGGTGCTGAAAGAAGGTTCAGTTTCATTGTGAACTGTGATGATGAGTCTTTGATACTGCAAAATTGGGATTTGATCATTGAGAACATAACAGTTATGATTGGTTATTTGAAAGAAGCTAGCATTAAATTTGAGCTAGAAAACTCACAGAACAACGAAACCTTCTTAAGAGGAAAGAAACAAATCCCCAAAAGTCTTGTTGAATTGCTGAATGATGAAGATCTGTTTGTTAAGATTCATCTATGGAATGCCAAACTGCTTAAGAAACTAACAACAATACAGTAAATGAGATAAGAGAGACTCTTGCATGATTATGAGCCTAATGAAATATTTCTAAGAATGCCAATTGTACAGCCCTACTTTAGCATAATATTCGTTCGTTAATTTAATATTCAACCTTAAAATGCTGTAATAGAGGTTTTTCTGTCTAAATCTTGACCTATATCTATATAAAAATAGCTTTAAATCATATTCAGTAGCTCTTCTTCTGAGCTTGTTTTTTAATGAGGTATTCTTGGGAATAAAATGGAGGAAAGAGTATCAATGTGTACTCTTAATCAAGTTTTGGAAAAAAAATAATGGATCCTAGGAGGTTCGAACTCCTGCATCTTTCGATATTCGATCTTGAGTCGAACGCCTTAAACCACTCGGCCAAAGATCCCAAATTTACGAATTTTGGTCGGATGTCACTCACACTCACTAAAAAGCGCGAAAAAGCTCTCCCTCATCCCGTTGACTCCTCCAAAAATGTGCTGACTCCGGTTGACTCGGTTCGCATTTTGTGTCAAGTTTTTACATTGTGTTCTCAACAAACTGACTCTTCCAAAAGAGGGAAATAGAGATAAGGGGTGATGTCCTGAATCCTGTTTAAAGAGATGTATGGATTAGTGGAGATATTGGGAGTGGGTTTAAATCTGAAATATGTCGTACTATTGTCTCTTCTGCTTTATACACCTCAGCTTCATCTTTCCCACTGAACCAGACCAATTGATATGACTGTTTCCGATCAAACACTCGCTGACGTGCCTTTCGTTGAGACACCATTGGTTCACTCGAAAGCGTTGTCTGCTCTTACCCCTTGTAAAGTTCTCTTGAAACAGGAGTTTATCCAACCTTCCGGTTCCTACAAACTTCGTGGTCTTTCTCACCACATAAAGTTGAAGCTGGATGAATTGAGATTGAGTGGTGTTGCTTATGAGAGAATTAAGATAGTTGCTGCATCTGGCGGTAACGCAGGTAATGCAGTATCTTACTGTGCCAACTTTTATGGCGTTGACTCTATTATCGTTGTTCCTGAGAGTACTAGCGGTCAAATGAAGGATAAGATTCAAATAAATGGCTCCATTGTCATAGTTCATGGCAATAACATTGGAGAGGCAGATGAATACACGCTAAGAACATTGATTCCAAAGTTGGAAGCCGAGGACTTTGTTCCTATATATTGCCACCCATATAACATATCCAGCATCTGGGATGGACATGCTTCAATTGTGGATGAGATTGCCGACACGCTAAAAAGATCTAAACAAATACACCGTTTGAAAGGAATTGTTTGTTCAATAGGAGGAGGAGGACTCTATAACGGAATTGTTAATGGATTGAGAAGAAACAAGCTATTTGAAGTTCCAATTTTGACACTTGAAACAGATTCTTGTCCAACTTTTCAAGAAGGAATCACAGCTGATAAGTCTGTCCAGATGAAGTCATTTGACACTATTGCAACATCATTAGCTTGCCCATATATATCACCGCAAGCTTTAGAGAACTACAGAACTCATAAGACAAAAAATATTCTTGTTACTGATCATGATGCAGCTTCTTCTTGCTTGAAATTTGCCAGGGATATGAATACCATAGTAGAGCCCGCATGTGGTGTTGCCCTATGCAGCGTTTACAATGGCTTTTTAGGTGAGCACTCGGACTTCTTTGGTGGCCTGAACTTTGATGATATAGTTGTTGTCATTGTCTGTGGTGGAAGTGGTACTTCGATTGATGATTTGTCCAAGTATAAGCAAGTCTATCAATTATACTGACCCTCCACTAGAGTATGCCCTTTTATTACACACACTCGCTATGTTATCTTTTGGTTTTTAAGTTACTTTAACTATTTATTAAACTAAGAAGCAGATTATATCACTGTAGCATAGAAACCTCATCAAGACATTAGCAAATATTAATTGATAAAGACCACAAATATAAAAAGAGTGACGTTCAAGCAGTAGCTGGATAGTTTCTCAAGTCAAGGGTCAATGTTTTTGAACTATTTTCCTGGTGCTCTCTGTAAATACCAACTAATGCATCTGATTTCTCAAACAAACCATTCTTCAAACTGATAACAATAAATTGGAAGTCAGAACGAGCATGCTTGATAATATAATTAGCAATTTTTTCAACATTAGAGTTATCCAAAGCAGCATCAACTTCGTCCAATACAAAGAATGGTGAAGGGTTGAAAGAATGAATAGCGAATAATAGAGCTAACGCAGCAACTGTTTTTTCACCACCAGATAAAAACTCCATGCCTTGAAATCTTTTTAAAGGCGGCGTAACATGATAATTGACACCAGAGAGATAAGGTTCGTCCTCATCTTCCAAACTTAAGTATGCAGAACCACCGCTTAATGTTGTAGAATTTGATGGTTTGGTCAACTCTTTATAAATAGAGTCAATATTCTTGGAAATATGATTAAAAGCATTGATAAACAATTCATATCTCTTACTTTTGACTTCTTGAAACTTCTTCACTATCTTAGACTCATTTGTTCTGGCCTTAGCAGACTCTTTTTCCAGATCTTCGAGTTTTTTCTCAACCTCATTCAATCTCTCAGTTGCCTTGACGTTTGGTGACAAACCTTCCATTTCTTTGGAAATAGATTCAATCTTATCTTCAAATTCTTTGGAAATCAACTCATTATTATTCTCCTTATATCTTGTGTTCAAGCTTGAATAATCAACGACAATAGCCTCAGAAATTGCAATGATATCTTCTCTATTCTCGATTGGCAAACTGTCTAAGGAACAGTCAATCAAAGGTAAGTTGATATCCTCGATCTTGCAACTCTTCAAAATCGCAATTCTTTCTAGTGTAAATTTCTCAATATCCTCTTGAAGATGCATCAAATTCTTCTTCAGTTGATCACGTTGTATCAGCAGGTCAGAATATTGGTCTTCAACATGTTTAATAGCATTTAAGTTATCATCATTAACTCTTTCAAATTCGTTAAATTCTTCATTGAGCAGTTCCAATTCACTTTCAAGCTTGTCAATATCATTATTTATAGATTCTTCATTTTTAACAAGCTTAACCATGTTTGATTGATGCTGTTCTGCAGATTCTTTCAGATTTTTAATTCTCTCTTGAGTGCTATTATAACGATCTTTTTCGAATGTAAGTTTAGCATTTAGATTAACCAATTGGTTATCCAGTTTCTGCAACTCCTTAGACTGTTCCCGTATTCTTGATGCACTAGTAACTTCATACTCTTTAACAGATTTGAATCCCAATCTCTGGCAAAAATCTCTGAAAATATCAGTTTGTAATTCTGAAAGAATTGACTCTTGGCTTTCAATTTCGCTTTCAATTGTTTTGAGTTTCGTTTCTTGCTCTTTTATCTTTTTGAGAATTTGATTTCCTTCAATATAATGCTTGATCTCAGCCTCCGCTGATAATATGCTTCTCTCGAGCTCCGATCTTCTTCTTCTTAAAGTGCTAATCTCTGTCTCCAAGTTCAAAAGATCATTTTCAATACTTTTGATTTCTAAAGTATCTGGTCTCTTAGATTGAAGATCATCTAGTTTAGCCACTAGATCTTCCTTTAATCTAATTAAATTCTGAACCTCTGTTTTATTCCATGTTCTGTTTTGGTTTTTGGTTTTACCACCTGTCATTAAACCAGCTTTGTGGATCAAAGAACCATCTAGAGTCACAACTTTGACATCAAGATGTTTATTCCATCTAATATCTTTAGCAACAGTTATATCATCACATACAATAGAACTTCCACAAGCAAATCGAATAGCTCTTTCTAAATATGGCTCGTAATCAACAACGTCTATAACTGGACTAGCATTATTACCCAAATGACGCAATCTTGAATCAATTTGTTTTGAGTCGATGGAGTCTAAAGGAATAAAACTTGCAACCCCACTTCTTTGCTCTTTTAGAAACTGAATACACTGATGTGCAACTGCTGAATTCTCAACAATTATGGAATCAAAGTTCTTTCCTAAAATGGTAGAAACAGCAATCTCATATTTTTTCTGTTTTGGTTGACAAAGATCATGAACCAAACCAATAACACCACTGAAATGTCTTCTCAAAGTAGAAACATTCTCTCTTAGCTTTCTTTCTTTGTTCGTTTCCCTTTGATTAGCGTTCAGATCTTCAAGACGTACCAAAGTCTCTCTTAATTTTGACTGTAGTTCGAATTCCTTAGCGTGATAATCTTCACGCTTCTTGTTTAGCTCTTTAATACTATACTTCTTTTCATTAAGTTGATCATTCTTTTGATTCAATTCAGCAGTTGTAGCAGAAAAAAGTTCTTGAAGCTCCAACTTTTGGAACTGCAGGCTTTCCAGTCTTTCACCAGAAACTGACTTTTGCACATCAAGATTTGCTGAAATAGCTTTTAGTTCATCCCTTTTCGTATTTAATATAGCTAATTTTTCATCTTCCGAAGCACCCCCTTCACTTAAGAATTTTTGTTTTAATAATTCATATTCCTGTTGATCTTCTGGTGAGATTTGAGAAACTTGATTTCTTTCATCGAAAACCTTTTGAGCACTAACTTTAGCTTTTGTGACAACTTTGATTTGTCTCTCAACACCCGCGACATAATCTTTTTGTTTATTGAGGTCCAATGAAATAGACTTGATGTTCTTATTCAAGGAGTTGATTTTATTGTTCAAAGATGTCTTATCAGCTTCAATCTGATGTAATTGCAGTCTTCTAGTATGTATTTCATTTCTTTTGGAGCTTATACGTTTTTGATATTTGATAGACTTCAAAGCTTCTTTAGCATGCTTAGTTTTAATTGTTTTGACTTCAGATTCCTTTTTATGGGCTTCAGCTTTAAGTTTCTTTAGTTTCTCTTTAGAGTCAGAATATGAATCTTGTAGTTTTTTCTTTTTAGCTTCTATATGATATAGCTTCCATAAAATTAGAAGACGATTCAAGTCAATCTTCTCATTTAACTTTGATTTAAATAAGTCAGCTTCGAATCGTTGTTCTCTATACTGTTTGATTTCACTATTCAACGCTCTCTTTTTTGATAACAAAGTGGCATACTCGTTTCTAGAAGCTTCTTGTTCTTCCTTTAAAGATTCGTATTCCTTCTTATAATCGATTGAGCCACTAACAGTCTCTAGAAGTTTACTCAAATCAGCTGGCGATTGGGAAGCAATTTGCTCAACGTCGCCTTGAAACACCAAAAAATTTCTAGCCTTGATCAGAATATTCTCCTTCTTTAGAATGTTCGAGTATTCAGCAGCAGAAGTTGATTTGTTATTGATCCTGTATTCACTTGATCCATTAGAATTAATGGTTCTTTTCAATTGTAAGATCTCACCATCAGATTTCTCATAAATCGCCATGACATACGCCCTTTCAGGACTGTCATCTGCCACTGCTATGTCATCATCACCAAGTTCCTCAGAGTCACTAGAGCCTGCTAGCCTACCTCTGTAGATCAAATCCTTCAGCTGGTTTGACCTTAGTTGATTTGATCTGATCCCCAAGACAAAGGAAATTGCATCCATCATATTTGATTTTCCAGAACCATTTGGTCCAATGATACTGGTGAATTTTGCAGTACCAAAGCCAATCGATGCTGTTCCTCTGTAAGATTTGAAATTGTGAAGCTCCAGACCAACTAGACGACCCATTATCTTATTTGCCTGATCTTTGGTGGAGTGTGACGCGTAATTAGCTATTCTTTTTTTTTTTTTGGTTTTTGTATTGGTATGTTTACATTTCGCGTTAGTCACGTGTTTTTATTCATAGATATTCTCTATACTACCCATTTCTCTTATAACCAATCGACCTTGTTCTCTATTGATGGTTGCTGTTTTGGTAGGATCTCTCTGGACCTACGGCAGCTGTAGCAAGAAAGTGGCATTTCAATAACTAAGGTGTTAGAATCAGCTTCAAGCACTGGCCCCCTAAAAAAGAATTACAGGAGGGTAACAAAGAGCTTTGAATAGACACTAATGCTTAATCTAAGCAGAGATGCAAAGTTCACAGAGACTGTCTGGGTAGATCAATCTAACACTGCTTCACGATCAAGCTGGACTTGATCAAAGTGTTGAGAACTCATCGATATTCCAATAATCTTGAGTTCTAGATCTGAATGAATACTACTTCTCCAGGTGTGAAAGTTACAGCTAATATTAATGTTAATGTCATAGCAGATTGAGTATAAAGGCACCTCGATCTGATAGTTGAGACCTATGTATACTGAGATCTTAGTCATGAATAGAATAATTTTAAATAAGGTTAGTGGACTGTCAGTCAGACTTGGCTTCACTGTTCTCAGGAGGACTTAGGAGGTTGTCCAGCTCAATAATTTCATTAGCAACTCTTTGATATAGTTGATTTTGCTTTAGAGAGTCTTTGATTTTGAATTTCTTAACGTACCACACCAAGAACCGATAACTTAGCCATATTAAGAAGATTGAGAGAACAACTATAGCTGAGTGTTTGAAGATCTCAGCAGTATCGTTGACATCTAAAGTTCTCACGTAGATAATGATATTAGTAGCCAACAAAAAATCAATAACAGTGACTATTGTAACGATAAAACCAGCAACGACTAGCTTAAGAGAGACTGATGACCTTTTGGATTTATAATAAGCAAATGGTGGACCAAAAACATTCTCCTCAGCATTGATGGACTGTTGTTTATCATACTCAGTGGAGTATCTGTCGTTCAATAAAGAAGCTGAGCTGGAAGCCATTTTGGGTATTTGATTGTAATGTTGACCAATAAATATCAACTGGTTGTTTCCTGTAATTTGAAGGAACTAAAGTAAATCGGGTGTTTTTCAGTAATTTTTTTTCTCTGATTTGATAGGACCCGTCAACTCTACTCCAGAACTAGAAAGGGATAGCTATTATTTAGAGAAAAGAAGTGACCACTCAAACCTAAAGCGTGATATCTATAACCCAATGTTGCAGAATTAGGCCAAAAGAATCTCAATTCTAACTCGCAATTTAACAGCCTTGAAGATTCCATTTTCTTTAAATGGGTTACCCTGTTGATGTCACTTCCAAGGAATTTAAAGTGTCACAAAAAAGCTGTCACCAATATCATCATAACTGATGGAGATATCAGGCATAATTACCGAACCGGTATTACTATCAGTATGAAGGTTGTCCATCACCCAGTAAAGACTCTTTTAATTTAGTATTGTAGGAGCTTGAAAGAACAATCATCATGCAAAGATCCTCAGTTCTGATTATTAGGGGTGATATGATCTAATTTCGTTAAAACTACACTACACATTATGCAACAGTTCGTATTTTATGACGAATATTTAGTAATCTCATATCACATTCAATAAATAAATGAATGAACATCGCTTTTCTAGAAGTAACAAATTCTATATAGAGTGACTGCTCTTCTTGCAGCTGCTGCAATCTTTTCTTCTAATAATCCAAACCTCAAGCTCTTTTACTAAAATCAATGATCTCAATTGTACTTTGTGAGTTTTTTTCTAAAGCAACAACACATTTGCTATGACTGATTTTGGCGGACCAAATTTGACCACAATGCCCTAATAGGTTTGATCGTATTAATTTGCCTTTATTTCTCAAATCATAGAGATTGAACTGACCCTCACTTCCACTTACCAGTATATTTGGTGATAAATCAAAGGTTGTGATAGCAGCATGATCAGCATGATGCAAAGTGAGATCATTGGTATAACTATTAGGATCCCACACTCTTAAAGTACCATCAATAGCAGCACTGACTAATGATTTTGATGAAAGGCCCAATAATCCAACCAATAAACTGTGCTCTGTCATTTCTGAAAGACATTCTCCGGTATTTAGATCCCACACTCTGATAGTTGAGTCCATAGAAGCAGATATGCATCTGTTTCTCTCAGGATCTAAAATGGTTGAGTATATACGATCTGTGTGTCCTCGCAAGACGAACTTTATTTTCTTGTCCCGTTTCAAATCCCACACTCTTACTGTATGATCATAAGAACCTGATATAATAATATTACCCTTACCAACAACAGCCCTAACGGGAGCAGTATGTCCTCTCAAAACAGTAACGAAATATGGATTATATGGATCTTGATCATCGAAATCCTCACCTAAATCGTCTTCATCTGGTAATCTCCAAACATGTAAAGTGTTGTCTCTTGAGCCGGTGATGATATGTCTTTCACCAGTTTCTTCATCTATAACAATTTCCATACATCTAATAGTTGAAGTATGACCTCTGAAAATATGAGTGCACTTACCTGTCTTTAAATTCCAAACTCTAACTGTTCTATCTGTGGAACCACTCACAATTTGGTTCTTAAGATATTTCAAGGCCCAGACACCACCTTCATGCCCTTGTAAAACATTTAACAGTTCTCCCGTATCAGGATTATAAATATTAATCATTTTATCATCAGCTCCACTGATGATCTTTTCTTCATCGAATTGTAGACAAGTAACAATATTAGAACCATGAGCAACAACGGTGATCTTTTTTGGTTCAAAATCGGGGTCAGTCCAGTTCTTATGTAGTTCATATCTTTTCATATAGAGATGATGGTAGTATTCTGGGGATTTATCTTTTAATTCAGATTTATCAATAAAATTATTTTCGAGTAGCAACTTTTTCCAAAATTCACCACTTATTAACTTATTCCAACCCTTTGACACCAACAAAACATTGTTCAAAGATCTGTAGTCTAGTTCTCTCAATATTTTACAAGAAACTTCCAACGGCAAACTCATCAAAAGATCCCTTTTCAAACTTTTATCGATGCAATCTCTAAAATCACTCAAAGTTGTTCTATCGGTCTTTGAAAGTAGTTTAAATATCAAATTATTCAATGCATTTGTCGATAATGTGGAGGTTGCTAATCCAGTAAGCATATCCACTAGGTTCGATGAACTAACAGTGTTTTGTTCCTGTTCTATCATAACTTCATCATCAAAACTATATTGTTTTGGAGAGGCTGATGGTGAAGGTAAAGATAGCTCATTGGTTTCACTCAAAATATTCAGATTTGCATCAGATGATGGTAGAGGAAAAGTAACACCACTTTGGCTGGCTATTTGGTTCTGAAACGTAAGCTCTTCTTCCTGAGTAGCTTCTGTAAAATCAATATCCAATAGAGCAGATGTGACGCGACCCACTTCTTCAATACCATCAGTGTTGTTCTCTAGTTGTTGATCTTTTTTCTTCAAAGGATCATCTTTGATAGTGAGACGTCTTTTTATTTCATTGTTAAGTTTTAAATTCTGCTGCTCATCAGCTGTTCTCTTCTTTCTATTTTGAGACTCGTTAGCCAACAAGAATAGCCTTTCAAGGTTTGTGTTGAGGTCGTGTACAAAACAATCCTGGCCCTTGATTTTACAACAGGAGGGAAGTTCAGTTCTCACAAGTGGATAAAGAGGAGGGTTGGAGTTTGACATGGTTCAGAAACGCTAAACTTGGTTATGGGTGGGTATTGTTGAGAAATCTTCTATAACCTGGAGAAGGGTATGAGGTGGAAGAAGTGATAAGGGATATTTGAAGTAATAGGATGGAATCAAAAATAAATAACCGTTCTCGAGAGATAGCGGTGGCAGGTAGTCCTCTTCAGCAGCAATATAAACGGGCTGGAAGATTATTTTCACTCCTTCAAGGGGGGTTTTGCGTTTTGCTGTCTGCCTGCCTTGATTTGTTTTCTCTTTGAGGTGGCTCTCACGCTTGTTGATTATTCTTTGAAACACAACAAAACTTTGTCAGTTTCGCGGCAGCGTTTACCTCATTTTCATTTACCTTAGTGACGACGGGACATGGGCTTCTAACCTGACGGTGAAGTAAGAATGGCACATGGACAGCTCTAGTTTAGCGGAAGTAGAGATTTCAGAGGTGTAGCAGCTTTACCATGTGTTGTAGCAGTGGAAGAAGCTGATTTATTCCTTTTAAAGGATAGGGATATAGTGTAGTCATCTTGAATTCTTCTAGGGATGGTGTGTGGGCATTTGGCCGTTGCCATGCTTTTTAACATTAGATTGCTCTTCAAGACTACAGAAGGTAGGAAAACACGTAAATCAGGTAGTCGTGCCCTCCAAGGATTACAACCCCATCGAAGCAACTTGTTCGCTGGGAAACTCCAAAGAGCAGCGTAAATACAAACTGCCTTAATTCCACTCCTTATTCATCACGCAGGTCACCGACGAATTACAAAAATTCAAGAAATAAACTGAACAAACAAGCTAGTACCACCACTACCTTTCGGTACTTAAATGCAAGGTAGCTCCCACGATGAACCTTTTCAGACGCTCATTCACTACAGGAAGACCTTTGAGGAACTATAGTTCTAACGCTCCTTCCTACACTGATACTTCTTTAAATAAAAAATTATTATCAAAGGATATTTCCACTGTTAAACTTTCATATGATCTGTGCAATGACAGTTCGTCATCACTAGACCCAAGACCACCTATTATATTTCTTCATGGTTTATTTGGATCCAAAACAAACAACAGAACTATCGCTAAGCAACTGAATGAGAGACTAAAAAGAGATGTTTTCTGCCTCGATCTCAGAAACCACGGTGATTCACCATCAATAGATAGACATGACTACCCAGCATTAGCCGCAGATGTTGAAAGATTTATCTTGGATAATGATTTGGGCCAAACCATTTTAATCGGTCATTCAATGGGAGCTAAAACGGCCATGGCCGTTAGTCTAAGAAGAAAAGAATTGGTTGAAATGTTAATCTCAGTTGATAATGCACCAGTTAATTTACAACCATCTTCAAAATTTGTTCAATATGTTTCGATTCTAGAGAAAATCATAGCTAATAAAGAGATCAAATCTAATAGAGATGCTGATAAATATTTTGCACAATTCGAGAATGATAAAAGTGCTCGTCAGTTCTTATTACAAAACATTAAGAGAAGCGATGGTGAATTGGTAAGTAGAATTCCACTGAAGATAATGAAGGATGCTTTAGTCAAAGGTAACATTTCTGCCTGGGAATTTAACTCAGATATAAACAGGTTCATGGGTCCCTCACTTTTTATTAGGGGTTCACAGTCAAACTATGTTCCTGATGAATACATTCCAGATATTGGTAAGTTCTTCCCAAATTTTGAGATTAGAGATATTGATGCTGGCCATTGGGTCATTGCTGAGAAGCCAAAAGAAACTTTTGATGTTATCGTAGAGTTCATAGAAAGACATGAAGACTTCTAACAAATGTGTTCGAGCATGCGCAAATGTTATGAAATAATATAGACATACGACATCTAAGTAGTTATACCCCGATTTTAGTTGTTTTTGAATAGACGTACCATTGACTTAAGCTTTGCAGCTTGATTATTCACAAAGTGACAAACATAGCTTTCAGTCGATTACTTTAGATTTGATTCTCTTATAATTAAAAGACAAGTAGGTTTTACACCAGTTAGTAATTGCTAGCCCATTTTGAGTGTTGATATGATATTTTTGAAGGCGGATAAATGCACTACTTCAATGATTATCAGTAATCTTGGCCAACGAATATTTAGGATATATGTACTTAAAAAAAATAGTGGGAGCTTTCAGCTTCAACCGTCTCTTTACTCTTTACCATTAAAATAAAACATAGGTTAGGCTTTTTCCCTAAGCCATATAATTGTGGTGAAGAAATCAATTTGTTGGAATTTTTCGCTTCCTACTGCAGTGGATACTAGTAAAGAATTACACTTTGAGCACAATTACTCCCAACCTGGCGATGTCGATCGGTTCACAATGCTATAAAAGGGCCAACAAACCACACGCATCTATAACATTACATAATCTTGATATCAGGAGTAGTAGGTACTCTGTTCTTAGAATAATTGGCCCAGAATTGTACAGGATGAAAAATGAGTGACGCACCTCAAAATGGGCGTTACAAGTTTCAGAAACGCAAAGAAAAGAGAGATAAATGCTGGAAACCCTGATATGCAGATACGATGGACGGGGAAGAGGTATATTTTGTAATAATATTAAAAGTGAATTGTTGGTTATTTAATAACCTATCAAATCTATATCCACCGAACTGAGCTAGAACTCCTGCCTGCGCTAAGTTTCCTCGCCCCGTTGTGTTGTTCTCTTACGAATCTCGAATCTCGGTTGTTGATCTTTAGAAAGAGAGATCCAGGAAGCCCTTAGAGAACAAACACCAAATGCGCTTAGTCATCAAAGAATGTACCACGGAAGAGAATCAGAGATCTGGAGTACCATATCTCAATACTGATGTAAGCTTTAGAGGGGATAATTGCCGATCCTTGTTTGTTCCGGTACGACGTCCTTCCCTTATGCAGTATTTTCCTGCACGACAGAGAATTCAATCCCCAGAGGTCTAGGCTCTTAAAAGTTGGAAGAACCCACCCACATTTACTCTCTTCTCTTTTAACTAAATGCGTATGAAGGATAGCATGTAACATGTAACATGTAACATGTAACATTACTATTCTCTTAGAATTTGATAGCGTTTCTGAAAACTGTATCGATAGAAAGGCCCTGTCTGACAATGAGAGTTCGTTCACCGCTAATATTCTATTTTGCGGTTAATTTGACAATATCATCGAAAGGCGCGGGTGCGCGTCCAATATCCGGCAACATACCTAACAATAGCGGAGGAAACCCTTCTCTGTTTGACACTTTTGCGTGATTATTTATTTTAACTGAACTATCTTCTTTTTCAACTTTCTTAGAGCTACACTTTTAAACAGCTACTGCTGAGTTTGGCGGTGTCTAAAAGAGTGCTAATACATATTTTTATACCATGCTCAAAGTATTATTTGGTGATGGCTCTAGTTACAGTCGACTAGTACCGGCGCTTTAATATGTCAAAGTTAATCAAGCTAATCACCATGAATAAGATCCTCAAACATTCTGATAGCTTGGTAATTAATGTTGAAAAAGCAAAGTATAGTTCACAAAATTGTGCCCTTACCTATATCATATTCGTATATAGAAGTCTTGTTTTAACATCCTTCTGAGCAACCATATACTGCGGAGCTAAAATGTAGGATGGAAGGGATACTAAGAGGCCCCAAAACCTCAGGAGTACCAACTATCATTAGTTTTAAAAATAGCTATAGTCACTTATTGATCCAAAAATTGGTAGAGTATTTATTCGTTTATGGATCCAAAGGCGTTTCAGCTTAGTTATGAGATTCCTTCCCCCACGAAAAAAGTCGTATATATACCTTCTTACGAAGTGTCTGAAATAAATGTAAGTATGTAATAGGATTCATTATTTCGATGGGCAGCATAAACGATCCCAAGGGGACCAGAGTTTTAGACCATGACATTCTGCGTTGAATAGCAGTATAAAGGTATCCATTTATCAATATTTGGTTTGTAGGAAATAATATATGGAACCATCTGGAAGTCCCTGGTAATAACATTGTACTCAGTCAAAAGGTAAGCCCAGTACGTAGTAGTGGTCCATTTCAAAAGAGAAAAAATCTTTGTTAGCTGACCAAGCGCAGGCAGCAGCACTCCGGATGGAGTTTATTAATGACTTTTGAATCACCAAAATTGAATGAAATCTAGATCGTTGAGCAAACCAGTCTCTTTATGGGCAAGGTAGTTATGGTGAGTAGATGATAGTGATGAAGACTATCATCTGAATCGTGAACACCTTGCAGTTAAAACATGGTCAGTATTGAAGCGGCTAAACATAAGTACATCTATAATCTACATATTATTATTTACTAACAATGAGCTGCCATCAAGTCACTTTCGGTCAAATGAGACCGCAACTCATGATGACATACCATCACTTTCTTATGCACCGCTCAAATGTATGAGGTGTCTTGAAGTAGAATATGTATGCTCTTCAGATATCTCGCTTCAAGAACCGAGCTTTTGCGATCGGCAAATAAAACTGTGAAATACTTCACTGTAGGTGATTGTTTTAGTTGACTTTTAGATCTTGAAACCAAACTGTATCTTGGTACAATACGGCCGTATAAAGAGATGCCTAATTGTTGTTTCTGGAATCTTATAGAGAGTATGATGAAGTGCGGCTCATATAATTATCAAAAGTCTATTTAGCTTCTCTTCCAATCGCCTCTGCTCCTCTTTAAGGGGCTTTTGAAATCGGTAACTCTTGACTATTAAACTATAGCACACACTCTAATTTATTGACTTGAATTGGTCAGCACTGGGTCAAAAGAAGAAATGATCGGTCCAAACTCCAGCAAAACAGCTGCATGTGTCACACAAATTTCACGGCCATAATATCCAGTGGGAGATTGAATTACCGAAGTATTTTAATAGCTAGAATCTGCTATTGTGCAGTCAGGGCCCTTACTGCTTTGTTATCTTAGTGTACATGTGAAACGGCGACACAGTCAGCTAAATTTCTGTCTAATGGCTACATTTCTATAATTAGGCCATGTATACATCTCTCTTTTAGCAACCCTTTCTTTATTGTGGATCCCAGTGTTGGACTGGCAAGATGACCATTCTCTCTTCGCATAATCGGCCATTTAGGTTTTTGAAAAAAAGGACTTTCAAGCGATTTATAAGCATAAACTAAATTTAAGTATAAGTTACTTCTTGAAATATCAAGTTGGACTTTGGTTTAGGCGACTCGGGCAATATAGTCTAGCTTGGAGATTGTGTAAAAATATAAAAAGTATGGAAACTTGGATAGCTCTTTCGGTTTTCGGCTCTTAGTTTGGACTATTTGGTGCATTTATTTTGAAAAAGTCCCTTCAACTTTGCAGAAAATAGAAGCAAATATATGCACACTATCATGCATTTACATGCAACTATAAATTACGATACTGTAGCGCTTCTCTATCAACTGAACAAAGTCAAAACCGTTGGTTTTCACCAACAAGTTGCAAGAAAACAGAAGAAGAATGACTCGAACTTGCAAATACAGCCAGCTGATGAATGTGATAAATATGCCTATTGATCTTCTTTTTCACCACGCATCGTCGCATCATAGTCGGTTCAGAGAAAATCGAGCAATTGCGATCTGTTTTGAGTGTATTTGGCTGGATCTAATTGTTCTTTTTCTTGCTTCCTCCAAGCCTCAGAAGAGTCACTTTATTCGGTAGACTTAAACATTTATTTCTTTATTGAAAGGTACAGAGCCTACAGGTCACAGGCAGGTGATTACTTCTTACTTCTGATATTGTGTCATTCGTTTGCCCTGGACGTGGACCTCATTGAATATTTTCGACACACCTTTTATTTTTTCACTATAATAGAACCTTTTTCTCTTGATTCTTGCGCTTTTGGGAATTATGGAACTTCTCCAAAACAACAATACCATCATCACCACCAATCAGGCTAGTGACATTGAGAACAAAAGCACACACAGCAGCATCGAGAACAACGAGAGCACCATCGTCATCAAGGATATTACTGCCATTACCACAGTAAAACAGGACGGTACCAACTACCATAATAACATCAATCAATCGCTAGGACCCAGCACTATCTTCACTGAAAGTGGCAATAGCATTGATAAGACAAGCAACAATCAACTCTTCGACATACTCTTCAACCTTTCATCCGATTTAGTGAGTTCACCTCCTATACCATTCAACCAACAGGCGACCATAAAGAGTGAGACTACCCCTAGATCTATGGAAAATCAAGAGGGTACATTCACAAAACCCAAGATCCATCAGTCATCGTCACAAGATCTGAGTAGAACTATATCTAAAATGACCAGTCCCGATGGTGGTATCAAAACTGAACCTAGTTCATCAAACCCTGATGTAACGAAATCCTACTTCCATCACTTGCCTGCTTTCAACGAATCACTCTCAAATTCAGCTTTAAACTATCCAAGATCTACTGGTCTATCGTACCAATCGAATTTCTCAAATGATTCAGTTCACCATGTTCACCAAAATCAATATTCGCATCAAGAGCAATTATCACAACCTAGATCGTCTAGCCATCCACAGCCATCGTTAGAAGTGACACAGGTACAGTTTCAGTTTCCGCTGAATAGTACCCCAGTCTCCTCCGCAAATTCCTTGAATACCGCCAACAATGAACAATACTTCAGTCACGCTTCTAATCAATCACATCTAAGTTCTTCCTCCTCCATTTATACATCAGGTTCGGTCCAAAGTCCTTTTGGAACATCGTATTTATCAACACCAACATCACAACAATTACCACAGCTGAACTTCCCAATATCAGGTGCATCAACCTCTCCAACCAACTCATATTTCCCACTTCAACCGTCTCAAAATCAATTACTTCAACAATTACCTCATCCTAATGAATTGACTTATCAACCAAGATCCCAATCTTATAATGAAACATATAGTTCTGCTGCGAACATTCGCCGTTATAACTGGAGCCTAGACACTCCACATCCAATAGAACATAAACGAGAAGAATTCAATGAAGAAGACGTTAGGGTCTTGAAATCTCTACTGTTCAATGGTGAAAAAGTGAAGTGGAGATATGTTTCGAGCAAGCTATCCGTTATAACTGGGAGAAGAGCGACCTCGACAGCCTGTGCTAAGAAGACTAGAGAGCTCTTCAAAACACCAAGTGAGAAAAACTCCGGTTCTTTGGGCTCCAGTCTGCCTTACGTCGTTCATAATTCATGGGGAGCCATTGTTGAGGAAGACATCTAGTTTGATTGTGTTTTCTTGTTTTGATAATAATTCATTGTTTTGTTAATATTATTCACATATCCAGGTGTGTTCCGTTTTACTTTACTTCGGTTCTATTTTGCTTCTTTTAATTATCAGTTGAGTTTATTTCGTTATCTTTCCCTATGGGGATTTTATTCTTGCCAATTTAATTTAGTTATTTTCTTTTCTATTTGTTCTAATGTCATGTCACTGCTATATAAATCAATGTTTCAATTAATGTTATTTTACCCCCCATGAATTAACTGAATGTACCGATTAAGTAACCTCAAAATTATTCAAGAATTGAAGCGCCGGAGAGAGAGAGACTCAACTTGTGTCTGGCATGGCGTACGATATTTATAAGATTGTGCGCACAATGCTTCTAAAATAAAGTAGCATGCAGCATAACGGCTAACGGTTTCCATGAATATCCATCGCCCTATTCAATCGTAAATATTCCCATCATCTACCGAAAGCATTGTGATTAACTTTTCTCAAGCCACCTTATCGTTGATGCCTCTTGTTATTTTTTAGACCTCTTCTGACAAATCTTTATATAATCGAGAACCGAAATCGAATTGAAATGAAATGTCACTTTTCCTTTTGGCGGGTTTCTTGGTACGCACACGCAGGAGCTGGAAAGAGAGAGTTGTTTAGAACAAATAGTAAACACCACCACAACTTCAAGAAGGCAAGCAGAGCACCTTCAGACACAGTGCAACAGAAAAGCCATGTCAGATACCGCCTCAATATCTGAAATAGAGGCTGGGTTGCCCGAAAATACCCCTGAAAACCCACAGCCAACCGTGTTTCACGTGAAAAAGGCAGATCTGGAACCGCACTTGACAGTTGTTAGAGCCTTTCCCTTCAATGGACAAGTCACAGTACCTGTCATAAAGCCTTTTGTTGATAAGGAAAAATTGAACGATGCTGGAGACGAATACCTATACACTTCAAAGGATGATAAGGGTGAATCTAAGATAACGGAGAATGGGCACTTGTTGGGAGATAGAAAGTTCCTGGTAACAACATTCACTTTACCAGGCCGTGGGAAAAAATTATTCGTTCTTGCTACAGAGGCAGCTAGAGTAACTGCTAACAGAGACGCATTTATCATGTTTGGAAGGCATAAAAACCTATTGAAGGTTGTTGCTCGTGATGAAGATAGACCTTTTTTTATCGAACAAAATATGCAAATTTCAAAAGTTAAATCGAGGCCTGTTGGGCTAGTCACTGCAAAGAGTTTGTTCATGATTTTTGGAGCAAGAGTAATTCAATCAGGTAAAAGAGTTATTGATGATTATTGGGAGGAACAAGTTTTGGAGCAAGGATTCACCGAGAAAGATCAAGTTTTCCCTGTTGATAAGAAACAACCTAGTTCAAAGCCAAAAGCTCCAAAAGTTCCAAAACCAAGAGCTAAAACCCAAGCTATATATGTCACACCCCTACCATCACTAGAAGAAAGAGCAGAGTACATTAAATCACAGTCAAGTGGACAAATTTCACAAGTTTTACCAGGTCAAGGTATTTCTGGAGGATTAGAGTTATCTTCCATTGCTTCAATTCCTAAATATTCAAGCGATACATCAAACGTTGTGAAACATAAAAGTATTCTAAGCTCGTTGTCAACAAACAGCTCCAATCCGGTACCCGTCATAACACAATCTTCAGTTAATCAACTGGTTATTGATAATCAATTGGCGGGACATAGATCTTTGACAGGTCTACCAATATATAGAAAGAACATAACGAAAAGATTAAGAGATGAAGACCCAGAGAAATTGAAAGAGATTGAGTACTTACACGGTGCAGTCGAAACCAACTTCATAGTTTCATCTGCAAGAAAACCAAGAAATAAAACTTGGAAGTATTATTGGCAAGTTAAGAGTGGAACACCCCTTGGTTTGGTTAAAGAGAATAAAGGTGATTTTTTACAACAAAATGAAGATGCTTTGAAAGTTGTGGAGGAAGAAAGAATATTCAACGATTACTTGAATTGTGATCAGATAATCACAAAAAGGAGAAGAGCCAATCCAAACTTTTTAAACCATGGGAATATTAAAGGTTTGAAACCACCCTATGCTGAAAAACTAGTTCCACAGAATATAACATCTGGATCGAACGTACAATAACTCATGGTTATGCCATCTACAAATTTTTTTAGTACACTTCAACTGGAATGTTGTTATTTAATGATTTTTGACTGAACATGCCGTTCTCTATTTAATTGTAGAAGAGAGATATTCATAGTAGTTTTGACTTGATTTCACCACGCAATCTATAGGTGAAGAAACTCAAGGCAGCAGTTACCACCAAGATAGGAAATATCAAATATTTCAATCCTCCAATAACTTCATGAATTGGGTTCTGTTGTCTGTCTTTCTCACTTAGAACTAGAAATTGAATATGCTTGGATAGCTCTTCAATCGAATGTTCATTGTCACGTAATTGGTTGATGTTATCACTATTCAGTCTATTGACTGTCGAAACTAGCGTCTTGATTTCGTTTTTGAAGTTTGTTTCGATAGCGTTAAATCTCTGGTCTAATGCTTTTAAATTATCTTGAATTTTTAAGACATGGTCTGACAAGGCCTTGATCTGCTTTGAATAATCTTCCAAGAAGGAAAAGTCAACGTCTTTACCACTGTTGGTGATCGAGGACAAACCGTTGATTTTTGATTCTAGTGAGTTGAACTTCGATAAAATGTCATCATTTGTTTTTTGAATAACCTCAATTGAGTGCAAGTAATCACTGGTTAGCTTATGTCTTTCACCACCATCATTGATAACTAGTTTAGGCTTTTCGTTTAGTTCTGTTTGTTTGCCATCTTCACCAACTTGAACAAATTTTGTAACGACTTTAGGTTGCTCTGCAATTTTACCATCATTATCGATTATTTCGCTCAACACACCACCGTATGTTTTCAATCTCAACAGTTCAAATTGCTCATGTTTAGCTCTTGTAACAGCACTGAGGGCAGGTTTATAGTTCTTTGGTAATTTGACTTGTTTTGTCTTGAAACAGATTCTATTATTGACCTGGACCAATAGAACACCATTGTAAGAACTGATTCTTAAAGTTATTGGTACCTGTGAGTCCTGATATGAAATCAAACAAGACCCAAATGAATGATCATATAGCTCTGCCTCACTAAAATCGTTGAAGTTGATAGTGCCATCATTCAAAAATGCATGAATTGAACTCCCAACTTTGCTATTACTATCAACAACAACATTCAAACCATCAAATTCTGCAGGACCACCGAAAAAAGATGTATCTTTCACGTTGTGTTCTTTGACGTACCTTAGAGACAGCCCACTACCAGTTTTACCATATGATCCTGTACTTCTGAAGACTGCTTCGATGGTAAAAGAATCGTAGGCAATACCGAGATCATTCAGAAGAGCAGCTTTTGTGTGATGGCTTGGGGTCAAAATCAATCTACCAGAACTGAATCTTCCATTACCGTTAATAGTCCAACCTGCGATGAATTGTTAGTGACAAAAAAACACGAGTTGATATTAAGTGGTAGTTTAATCAGACATACCAGGAGCATCCAAGTTATCCAATAGGTTTAAGTCAGGAAGTGACAAGTCTTGATCTTCCAGTCTTGCATCTTCTGCTGTGTGTGAGAGCACACTGACCGCAGCAAGAAGCACGGAGACCAATTGAATCTGAAATTTCATGATTCAGTCTTGCTTTCTCTGCTTCGTTTGTTGGCCTTCGCTCGGTTGACTTACTTTTTGAATCAATTTTTTTGAGACGCACTTTTTATTGCGGACTTGGGATCATCATCGTACATAAAGAAGAGGATAATCGTCAGTTGTTAGTAGTCTGGCTTTAATTTACACATGAATGTGGTCTATTACACGGTACAGGCATTCGGGGCTATGTACGCTTAAGAAATGCAGGCTGTTTTACTAAATTATTCATGCGATCAGTAGATAGTTATATTCTGATTAAGGCTTATGAGAGACCATCAACAAACCTAGCTTCATTACACTCTACGCAGTCAATAACGGGCTGAATTTCTGCTTCTTTTTCATCCTGTTTATCCTGCCCTTTTTCCTGCTCGTCCACTTTCACTTCACTCGCCAGCTTACCATTGTTCTTGCTGGCCTTGTCAACATGGCCCAAACTCTCATCAGGAAAGACTGCATTTCGAACCAGTTGTTTCAGTGTCTTGGAGTCAGGGAATCCCTCCTGCTGTTTTCTATCCCACAGCAGAACCACAGGGGAGTCTATGCTTTTCTGGATCTCCACTCTGAAGACGCCTGCGTCGAAGGGGATCAGAGCAACCTCTCCCAGCTTGTTGTCGAATGTCTGTAGGAGCTCTTGGAGATACCATGAAGCCCTGAGGTTCCACTTGCACTTTGTGCAGAACTTGATCGAAACACGAGGAAACTGTGTGTTGGACATTTGGATTAATGTGAGCTTATGAGATCGAATGCTTTCTGGTTTCAATAAGGCTTTCTCTCTCTCTCAACTTGTGTTGTTAAAACCAATTTGGTCAATTGGTTAATTGGTTGATGTTACTTACTGTTTCGCGCTTTACTTGCTGATCCGCGAAAAACACCAAGTTGAATTTGGAGATTCTCTGTTTCCACACGACAACCGAAAAGCTGGACAAGACAACTGGTGGAACGGTGGGACACTTGTGGGACCATTTTATAGAAAACAGAAGTTGGTGGTTCACGTGGAGTTACTGTACACACCACCTCTTCTTATAGGCATTTCCTTTCTGTGTCCTTTTTTTTGCGTTCTTCTTTCTTATATTCCATTTTTGTCTACATTTACTTTCTAAACAATGCCATCTCTTGCTGATAGCTTTTGGACTCCAGATTTTGCTACTGGTAAGTAACGATTGATGCTTGTTCTTATCCCACATATATACTAACACGCTCATCAGGCATTGATGTCATCTTCAACAAACTCAATCAGGGTTGTGTCGAGAACCAAGAGTTCATAGATCTATTCACGGCACGAATGGACTATGAAGAAGACTATGGGAAGAAGCTGCTATACCTGCCAGAGAACCATATTCCTTCTAAGAATGGGTTTGACAGGGATGACGGGGCTAGCTTAAAAAACGCTTTCAAAGGTATCACTAACGAAATGAGTGAAGAAGGTAAACATCATCTCACCATTGCCAATAACATCAAAGAACTGGTTACCGAACCTTTCACAAAATGGAGTCATGAACATAAACAAAGAATTCAATATTCAGATCAAATTTTGAGAAACAGCTTGAAAGTTTATAAAGCTAAATCTAGAGACCTGGAAAAGACTCAGAAGAAATACTTCAACAAGTGTCGCACGCTAGAATCTCTGAAAGAAGGTTTAACTGAAGACGAGATCCTGAAAGAACTTTCCCTTGATGATTCGTTGTCTGAGCTCACGGCACAATCAAGTGCCACTGAAGACTATGATCCAATTGTTAAATTGGGTGGTGTTGAATATGGCAAGATTGGCCTCAAAGAGTTGTTCGTTAAAATACTGAATGAGATACCACAAACACCGTTCAAAGTTCCAATATTGGGTGTTTATGAACATGTTAGTACAGGATCTGCTATCACGCAATGGTTGCAAGAAAACCTTGGTATATCCAATGTTGATAAAGCTGAAACTTTTGGCCAGGACCTGATAGCAAATGGCTATCTAAAGAAAATTAATACAAGTGTTGTCCCAAGTGGTGGTAATCTCTTTGCTAATAGTGGTACATTCCATTACCAATGGAGACCCTCAACTTATGAAATTGCCGGCGTCCAATACAAACCAACCAGTGGTTTCGAATCGGGAGACGATCAACAACTATACACCACTAAAACAGTCACCAGCTATATCGATGGATTAAAAAGTTCATTTGAAGAACCTACTTTGAAAAAAATTAACAAAGAAGTTCTAGAATTGGATCAGCTTTATAGAAAAGAAGTTAAAAAAGTGGATAAAATTAGATGTGACTTGGAGGAGTTAATTATCGATCATTTAACATTTATGGAGAAATGTGAACTGGACAGATTGCGAGCTTTGAAGAAAGTGATTTTGGATTTCTCAGCTTCAATATCTAATAATGTCACAATCATAAAATCTGCTATTGATAAGATTTTGGTTTATGAGGAATCAATCTCTCCAACAAAAGATTTATTGTTTCTATTGCAGAATTATAGAACTGGGCCATTCAATCCAAAAGTTCCCCTTTATGACAATTATTATGATAGTTTCAAGGATCAGATATTTGGTGTTGACCTTGAGACCCGTTGTAAAAACGACAATAAAACTGTTCCAATCATTATATCCTCAATTCTTTCACATATGGATTTAGTTTACCCCGAACTGGCAGATGATGAAGTGCGTACAAAAATTTGGTTGATTCCTGTTAGATTACAGAGCACCCATGCATTGAGAAGGGCAATTGAAGAAACTACATCAGATAAGTTGACGAATGACTTTTATTCAACTTATGATCCAGAGGTCATTGCAAGTGTTTTAAAGTTATATTTATTAGAACTACCAGATTCCATTGTTCCAAGTGAATTATACGATTTGATCAAATCCATTTATACGCAGTTTGGATCTGACAATGAGTCCGAGAAAAGGATCAATGGATTGATTAATGTGTTGAAAGATCTTGATAGAACAAGCTTACAAACATTGAATGCGATTTGCACCCATTTCCAAAGATTGATCTCGATTCTAAAAGAGAAACAAAGCTCTAGTTTACCATCAACTTTTCATCTAGGTATCTCACAAGAGTTCTCAAACTGTATTCTTAGACCGAAACATCCAAATAACTTGCATTTTGAAGATAAGCATTCCTTTAGATTCTTGTCTGATCTTTTGGAACATAAATCTACCATCTTTAAAAGTTTAAAAAATACAACTGGAAAGAATTCGAGCATTAAAAGGAATAATTCATCGCTGAAAACAAGATTGGAACAAGCTGTCAGATCACCAAGTAATCACAACAATAATAACCTCAGAAAGGTTTCAAATACACCTTCAATCATCGAAGTTACTAGTGACGGAGAGGAGATTAAAGAGATTGAGAACTCAAAAGACAATGAACAGTAATAGTTTTTTGCTTTAAATAAATAAAAAAGTTTATATTAATTATATTCGTGATAGTCGTTATCTGTGTGTAATAATATCATTCGTCATCATGGTAAACGTCAATTTTACATTCTGACTTAGCTAAGGTACCAAACAAATTTTTTGGTTTATAAGCTTGCTCTTCCTTCGTCAGCTTTCTCACTATCTTTTCCCCTTTCTTATTAATCAAGGTTATTTCGGTTTGCTTGTTAATGTTTCTTTTGATGACTGGGCCTACTGGGGATGACTGGTCGTCAGTTATGAAAGGATTCTTCAGTTTTGCTCTTCTGATCAAGACTTCTTCATCGTTATCAGATCCGAATTTATCCTCATTCCATTCTTTTATCATGTTGTCATTGATCAGTTTAGATTTAGGAGTGTTCAGTAAAAAATCATTAGATGCTTGATCAACTTCGTCATCCTCAGAATCGGTATCAAATACCAGCTTTCTCTTAGTTGCTTCCACTACTGGAGATTCTTCTTGATGGGAGAATATAGAAGCTTTTTCGCCTTTCAGAGGTGAGACCAAAAATGATGAAGAGCTTTGTTGAGCGTGATTTAAGAAGTTTTTCGAACGACCGCTACCGATAGTAGAAGGAGTTGGAGGAAACAGACTTCTCTGATTTGTGCTACCTGGAAAAAAAGCATCGCCTAGCAGCTGATCTTTTCGCTTTCTTGAGGAGTGACGCGGTGTTGTGGAAGGAGGTGTCAATTGATTGAATGTGAGCTGTGATGGAGGAGATCTAATTATGGCCAGAGGTTTATGTATGCTGTTGATATCAAGCTTCTTTCCAAAGGGAGTTTTGTTTGGAGTGCGAAGTGCTCGTGCTTGTGATTGTTTGGAGGAAGAGTTCTTTGATCTGACATGAGGAGGAGTGACGGGTTGGTGCATTATTATAAGTGAATGTTTTTATATGATGATGAATGTTGATTTGATCTGAACCAGCAGAATAGAATAGAGAATGGGAAGCAAGAGCTATGTATGTAAAGCAAGATCAAGTTCGACAGTGAGGAACAGGTGCTACCCAGATGTGATGTGTAAGCGAACAACCTGAGCCTGAGAAACAGTGTGTTGAGATGGTATGCCAGATGCCTGTAGTTGGTAGGAATGTTTGGTTTTTAGAAGATTAAATCAGTTTTTTGTTAAAAGTGAAACAAAAATGGCTGGTTGATTTTTGATTTTTGATTTTGCAGTTGCACGGGAAACGCGCTGGCAAGTTTTTGTGGACGAAAAGAGAAAACCAATTAGACTTCCTAAAGTAGTAATTATGTTAAAGGCAGCATCATTATCAAAGTCGGAAAGCGGTCCGAGAGAAACGGTCCCTGCATCCGAGCCCAGTTTAGATTAAAGATGAAATACTGGAATGTAAGGGTCCTGAGATTGTAAATAATTGTCGACTTATTATTTCTAGATCACTTTGTGACAATCGGAATCATATAAATGAATCCATTTTGGCACAATGTGGTTAATATAAGTTGGACTTTTCCTTTTCTTTTATTGAACCTCAAAATAAAACGGGGGGTTAAATCTATAATTTTAATTTCAAAATCATAAGTGTAAACTTTGAATAAAATTTCATGATGATAACTAAAATACGGTTATAAAACCAGGGTATTTAGTTAGGCAAAGATCGCAGATTGACTACTGTTTGCACAGTACACATTACCTTTTGTTGTTAAGTTATGCCCATATTCGATCTTATCAACCCTCGGATTTAAAGATAATCATCGGGGTTGTTACTATGGAAATATCTCAGAAGCTCGGTAATATTTACTTTTTTATGTGAGATAACAAATTGAAGGGTACTGTTACCGTTAGTATGGGCGAGACTTGAAGAAAGAAGCAAGCGCACATATCATAAAACACTTCAAAATCAGCAATCGATTCGGTGGGTCTAGAACTTCAAAGTCTGATCCTTTGCTAATCTCTTAAATCTTCTGCTAGTACGTTTGGGTGCTCATCTACTTGGTGTTTTTCCTTGATTGGAAATCTTTTCCCTATAAAAAAAGGATAAACAAAAATCAGGATCTATCGTTGTGCGAGATAAGCATGGAAATGGACTTGGACCGCTGTCTGCACAGGGATTTCCAGTGAATCCAGTAAATATTTGGTACTGCTGGGGAGATAGCCCCCCAAATCTCTGTTTATTTTGTCTGCTAAAATTAGATGTCAGTGAATCAATACCTAAATTGGTTTGAAATCTTCAATCCCTATCAACTGTATTACAATTCTAATAGATATACAGCTGGAAATCATTTATTTTGAACACCCTTTTCTATGATTATAAAAAGCAGTGAATTCTTGCCCACCTAGACTGCAATGCTTCACCCATGTATAGACAATTAGCGAAGAATAATGCCCGTCCCTGTTAGAGCTGATAACTTTCCAATAATAACACCATCTTTGACTCCTAATATCTATTTAGATAGTCATGATTACGATGTTCCCCCTGATGCTTATGATGAGATGGTTAGACCGCTTTTTGAAGAATTAAAATCGAAAGGTATTGACCCCACGATTGAATTTGATCCTAAGAGACACATCTTATTTACTGATGACTACTATGAGAAGACAAAGAGATTGACTTTGAATGATTTATATTATGAAACAACTCATCAAGAACCAATCTCAGATATTGGTGTTAGTGAGCCTTTCCCCTTATTCACAGATGAGGCAATTGATATTATGAGATATGAACTGTTTAAGAAAGAAACATTTCTTTCAACGGGCCGTATTAACGAACATTCAAACACAGGCGATCTAGAGTTATACAGTAGAGGTATCTATTCAAAACAATCACCATTTACCGTTGCCGCCTGGTCTCATCCAAGAACTTTGGAAATCATCAGTACTATGTCTGGTGTTGAATTAGTTCATCAATACGAATATGAAGCTGGAAGTCATGCTAATCTCACGATCAAGTCTTCTTCAACTAAATTGATCGATCAAGCAACAGTTACTGATATTGAAGACCAAGATGCTAATGATATACAGGCTTCTTTCAAATGGCATTTCGACTCGCCTCAGTTTGTTTGCGTTTTGATGCTGAGCGATACTTCAAAGATGACAGGAGGTGAAACTGCTCTTTTAATGGGGAACGGGAAGGTCGCCAAAGTTGCTGGTCCTAAAAGAGGTTGGGCAAATGTTTTACAAGGTCGTGTCTTGAAACATATTGCTTCTAAACCTCTTGGTGATTTCACTGAGAGAATAACTGAGGTTGCAAGCTTAAGACCAAAGGATCCGATGAAGGACCATTCTTTCATGACAACTATAAAACCATCCACATTGAAAGGGTCCCGTTATAATGAGTTCTATAGAGATTGGATGAACTATAGGTATGATGTTTTGATCGGCCGTATTCAAGCTATGAAGGATGCGTTGAATCAAGAACTCGGTAATGGTGAGTTTTTCGATCAGATCAAAACCATCGAGTCCATCCAGAAGAACATCATTGATTACGCAGAGCGTAGCTATCAAGAGTTCGAAGTTGTTGATGATGGATTGGTGGAGAAGCCTAAATCATACGATGTCATCAAGGCAAGATTTGACGAGGTCTAACTGAAATAACGATCTCAATTACTTATCACTAGATCAGTGGGTGGCTTAATCTGAATTGAAATCAAGCCAATTTTGTTTATGATTTTTTTTCCTTTAACCGGTAATGGAAAGCTGGTTGAGTCTGTGATAGTCCAAATATGATTCATGAATCCCAGCTCCTTCTTTCTTATATTTTCATTTATGTCTTTGTTTTTGTCTTTGTCTTTGTTTATGTCTTTGTCTTTGTTTATGTCTTTGTTTATGTTAATGTGTATGCGTATGTCTATGGAATTCAGCTAGAAGTAGACCCCAATGTGATGATTTTTCTATCTCATGCAAATGTTTATGAGAATCACTATCTTTTGAATGCCGCAGAATTACTATCAGTAGAGAGGACGGTATTTCTAGTAGGCTCCAGTCTCGTCTCTTGGTCTGAAGGGGAACAAAGACCTGAGACCCGAGACCAGACAGTCTATCTGGCCGCAGATTAAAATTCATTCTTGGAATGACACAAAAATCATCCACAGCCAAGACACCACTGACAACTTAAAAGAACAGTAGAAGAACCCTGCAGAGCGTCTAAATACCTCTCCTCCTGTTCCTTTTTTGTTCTTTCCATCACCTCCAATAGCCATTATTCCAATTACTTTTCCTCTTTTTCTCTTTGGCAAATACCCGAGATTCCGTTCTCTCTCTGATTTCCCTTTAACGGTGCCAACCACAAGATGCCTTTTCTTTGGTGCCTTAACAAAAAAAAAAAACGGCATGAAAATCACACTGAACACTACTGAAAAACAACAATAGAACTGCTCCCAGGCCTCCAAAAACGGGCCCATGAGAGGCTCCAAATGCCTTCTTTCATTTCCTATCTAACCATGTTGCACCACTAGGGGCATTTGTACCCGGTGGTCCGTTTGGCTCTGATATCTGGGAACTCCTTGCCATGATTGTCCTATGATTTTCGAGTGCAGTGTGATCTGGGGTATAAACACTGCAGTGATTCCACTAGTAATCGTACTGCATGTACCACCCACATTGTCCATGTTTGGCCTTACATGGTATTCCATCTTTTCACCTCCTGCCTGACCTCATTTATAAGCTGCTTTTGAGAGGTACCTATTCCTATAAATCTAACGTACTTTTTCCCCCTATCATTTCTTGAATCACAACTATTTGCCAGAGCACAAAGGGAAATATATTAAAAACAACCATGAGCTCAAGCAAGAAACTTGAAGCCGGAGTACAGGAGTTTGACGGCGTCACATCACATGAACTTAGTGATATCAAATCTGATACTGCTGGTGATATTCTTGATCTAACAAGATCAGATGAAGGAGTATGGAACAGGTTTCGCAATTCTTTCAAAAGATTAGAAGATGATATTGACCCAAATCTGAATGCTGAAGAGAGAGCTGAGATTATCAAATACAGAAATGAAGGTGAAAGACTGAATAAGTCCATTTCAAGACGTCATATGATCATGATTTCGGTCGCTACTGGTATCGGTACTGGTTTACTAGTGGGTTCAGGTACCTCTTTACATAAAGGTGGCCCAGCAGGTCTCGTAATTGGTTATTTGATCATAGGGTCGATGCTTATAGGTGTCATGGAGGCTGCCGGTGAAATGGCGGTTACTTATGGTGACTTGACGGGTGGGTTTAATGCTTATACTTCCATCTTGATTGATCCATCTTTTGCCTTTGCAGTTTCTTGGAATTATTGTATTCAGTGGCTTTGTGTCATGCCTTTAGAGCTAGTCACTGCTTCGATAACCATCAAATACTGGACAACCACTATTAATCCGGATGCATTTATTGCTATTTTCTATACTTTGATTGTTGTCATTAACTTTGTGGGCTCTGCTGGTTATGGTGAAGCTGAGTTTTTCTTCAATTTATCCAAAGTTTTGATGATTACAGGCTTCATTATCTTAACTATCATTATAACCGTTGGTGGTGCTGGTGGTCAAGGATATATAGGAGCTCATTACTGGCATTCTCCTGGTGCTTTTGCCCACTCATTCAAAGGTGTGTGTGCGGTGTTTGTTAGTGCAGCCTTTTCATTAGGCGGTACGGAAATATTGGCATTTACTGCTTCTGAACAATCCAATCCAAGAAGAGCCATTCCATCAGCTACGAAACAGGTGATCTATAGATTGATACTGCTCTATATTTTGCCTTTGTTTATGGTCACCCTGTTAGTGCCATACAACTCAGATGAATTATTGGGTACATCTGGCTCAAAGACACATGCTTCCCCATTTGTTATTGCTGTTTCATCAGTCAGAATTGTTCCACACTTTGTCAATGCTGTTATATTATTAGCTGTTTTATCTGTTGGTAACTCTGCTTTATTTTGTTCTTCAAGAACTTTACAATCATTAGCCGAACAAGGATTTGCTCCAAAATTCTTTAACTACATTGATAGAACTGGTAAACCACTAAGAGCCCTTATTTTTTCTGCTATTTGTGGTATATTCTCATTCATTGCTGCTTATGATCAAGAAGAAACAGTCTTCAACTGGTTATTATCCATTTCTGGGTTATCGGCCTTGTTAACATGGGGTGGTATTTGTTTGTCACATATTAGATTTAGAGATGCTATGAGAGTTCAAGGTTATTCTATCGACGAACTAGGCTATCTATCGAAACTCGGTATTTGGGGTTCTTGGTATGGTTTTGGAGTTATTGTACTTGTATTGATTGCACAATTTTGGATTGCATTAACACCCGTTGGTAGTGCAGATCCGGATGCGAATAATTTCTTCCAGAATTACCTGGGTTTTATTGTTGCTCTTGTATTCTACATTTCTCATAAGTGTTGGACCAGAAACTGGAGATTGTTCATTCCTTCAGAAGAGATTGATTTGATTAAAGGGAGAAAAATCTTTGATGCTGATGTGTTAGCCCAGGAGAATATAGAAGAGGCAGAACGCATTAAACAATCACCCCTCCATTATAGAATTTATAAATTTCTGTGTTAATATGAATTACTGACTTATATACAGATGCAACTTTGACTAATGACGATATATTTTTATTGAATGTCCATGCTGTAGGGGTCTTTGATAAAGTTTAAGTGTTTATATAACCGAACCCAGGCTCTTTATAAACCGAGAGCCTTTAGATGAATAAGCAGTTCACTTTTGAAAGTGTACCGCGTCCTCATGCTCTTTATTGATGTTTTGTTTTGTTTATGTTGTTCGCCGAAAGTTAACTCAAGGAATTAAACGGTTAGCAACGGCTCAGAACAAGGGTATGTTCCGATCTGATCTCGCTAGATCATTGATGCATTATTTACCTCCAACAATAAGGTGGACCCTTCAAGATTGGCGCAATGAAATTGGAAAGTTCATGCAGAGATCTGGGAGTGATAACCATCCTCATAGATATTTGTACATATTAGGGAAGTGTCATGACTATAGATGCTTAGGAGAGAAAGAATTTATCGGCGTGCCTATGATCCAGGCAAAAGCAGCTATAAGCTGTTATAATACTGATAGTTCAAGGTAAATATTGGATAGATATATTGTGAAATGTACAAGTTCGTTACTATTGTTATTGTCATTGATATCGTCATTAACATTCATTCATTACTATTGCTGTCAAAAAGTTTTATGAGGAAACCGCAACCAAAAATTCAGAAAAAAGAAAGAAGCTACAAACCTTGCGAGGAGACGTTCAGAGAGTCAATGTCTCACGCCCCAACCGAATTTGAGTCAGTTGGTGCATACGAGCGTCTAATTGGTGTAAATGTAAATGACCATCCGTGTGGTAAAGAGAATAGGTATGCGGAGAAAGGAGGAGTGCATACATACATAACGTTAAGATTTCTTGTCAAAAGGCACCAAAACATAAGGCATTTAACAATCGTCGAATGCCGAGGGTGATCATAAGAAAACTTGTGAGTAGGCGATGTAGATGTTGATCACTGGTTTAAATTACTGGAGCTATTGATGGTCTGTGATCTTATTGGTCAGTGTAGACTAGTTATGTGAGGTCTGTAAGGCGTGATCTAGCACCAATTATGCTGTCTGGTAGATCGTATGACAGTTGGCCATTGTTCCATTGAAGAGATAAGAAGGCATTTGGGAATACTTATCGCTTATGTGCCTAATTGTAAACGCTGAGTTTTAGCAGTGCAGTACCAACACTTATCACTTATCACCAGGAAGAGTAAGCTGTTGTCTACATTCACAAAAGAGATTTCCTGTCAAGTAAGGATTATTATTTTTTTTTTGGTTTTTCCATAAGGCACTAATTCTCTGCTTTACAGCCAAGAATGCCGGTGACGAAATCAGCAACTGTCATCTCCTTTTTTCCCACTGCACGGCACCAAATTTTCTTTTTGTGTAATGAAACTGTAGAGAACAACGACTCGACAGGGCACTAAGGCATCAACATCCTCCATCAGCAGAAAGTCCCCTAACTTACTGAGTTAGCGAGAGCACCTCCATTGCTAAATGGTGCTCAAGCCGTTGGTGTTGAAGGGTATCTTATCTGGGAGCAGCGAACTCTGGGGTAGAATACACTATACACAGAGCACTAGCACAAAGCACACAGAAAGAGCCTGATTGAGGCATTCTGAACACCGAGTGGACTGCAGTTGCGACCCTCTTTGAGACCGACTGTAGTTTTCACAGATTTTCCAGCAAAATTCTTGTGTTTTTTGGACCGCTCAAAAAGAAATTCTACTTATCTCTTGTTTATCTTGATAACAACCCGTACTTTTTTTTTGTACTGTGTACTAGAAGCTGAACACTAAACACAGATTTGCCAATCATCAGGAGCTCGACCCCATTTATTTCTACAATAAACTAATCTCCAACTTTTTTATATAAGTATCATTGTCTATCCCCCTTAAATCAAACCACCATGAATCTTTTCGAGCCATCCCCAATACAACACGATACGCATATAATCAAACATGACTGAGAAAGGTAAAGAGTTTGAAAAGTCAAACTCCATCACCGACCCAGAACTCGGTGACTCCTATTCCATTGAAGCACATGAACAAACTGTTCCAACATCAAGATGGGAAAGGATCAAAGACTCATTCAGACCTATGCCTGATGATGATATTGACACAACTGGTATGACCGACTTGGAAATAGCAATTGCGAAAACAGCTAAATCCCCATTACAAAAGTCTCTAAAGAACAGACATTTACAGATGATTGCCATTGGTGGTGCCATTGGTACTGGTTTGTTCATTGGTTCAGGTGGTGCTTTAGCCGTTGGTGGTCCAGCTGCTTTGATCATCGGATGGTTCTTAGTTGGTGTTATGATCTTCTGTACTGTTCATGCCATTGGTGAGCTGGCTGTTCACTTGCCTATCTCTGGTTCTATTAATGTTTACTCTTCAAGATTCATCGATCCTTCTTGGGGTTTTGCTATGGGTTGGAATTATGCCATGCAATGGATGGTTGTTTTACCTTTGGAATTAGTTGCTGCTTCAATCACAATCAAGTTTTGGAACTCTTCTATTAATCCTGTTGCTTGGGTCTCTATTTTCTATGTTTTGATTGTTTCAATCAACTTCTTTGGTGTTAAAGGTTATGGTGAAGCTGAATTCGTCTTCTCCATCATTAAGGTCACTGCTGTTGTTGGTTTCATTATCCTAGGTATCATATTGAACTGCGGTGGTGGTCCAAAAGGTGGTTACATTGGTGGTAAGTTCTACCACGAACCTGGTGCTTTTGCTGCAGGTTTCAAAGGTGTCTGTGCTGTCTTTGTCACTGCCGCATTCTCCTTTGCTGGTACTGAATTGGTTGGTTTAGCTGCAGTGGAAACTAAAAACCCAAGAGTCGCTGTTCCTCGTGCCACTAAACAAGTGTTCTGGAGAATTACCTTGTTCTACATGATCTCATTAACCTTGGTTGGTCTATTAGTTCCTTACGATGATCCAAGATTAGGTCAAGGTTCTTACAACGCAGCAGCTTCCCCATTCGTCATTGCCATCAGAAACGCTGGTATCAGTGGTTTACCATCTGTTATCAATGTTGTTATCATGATTGCTGTGTTATCTGTTGGTAACTCTTCAGTCTATGCTGCTTCTCGTACCCTAACTGCTTTAGCTGCCCAAGGTTTCGCCCCAGTGATCTTTGCTTACGTTGACAAGAAAGGTCGTCCAATTGCCTCTACTGTTTTAACTTGTTTCATCGGTTTACTATGTTTTGTTTCAGCCTCTGACAAACAAGGTGACGTCTTCACTTGGTTATTAGCCTTGTCTGGTTTATCCTCTGTTTTCACTTGGGGTTCAGTTTGTTTTGCTCATGTTAGATTTAGAGCTGGTATGAAAGCTCAAGGTCGTAATCCATTTGAAGAGCTTGCCTTCACTTCTCAATGTGGTGTTATCGGTTCTTGGTTTGGTGTCATTTTGAATGTTTTGATCTTGATTGCTCAATTCTGGATTGCTTTATTCCCTCTTGGTGGATCTCCAAATGCTTCTGCATTCTTCCAAGCATACTTGGCTCTTCCTGTTGTCATTGCTTTCTATGTATTCCACAAACTCTGGAGAAGAAACTGGAATTTCTACATCAGAGCTTCTGATATGGATTTGGACTCTGGTAGAGTTGAACATGATTTAGATCTATTAAAACAAGAAATTGCTGAAGAAAAAGCTTTCATCGCCGCAAAGCCTTGGTATTATAGAACTTACCGTTTCTGGTGTTAGATCAGTTTTAGTCCTTTTGAAGGAGTACATAAAGTTTTGTTTGTTTTGTTTTTAGCCAACCATATTAATTTAATATGAAAAAATTTATCCGTTTAGAAGATCAGGTATTGAGTAGTACTCCGTATTTACTCAAAATTTTCAGTGATCGTAAGTAACGATCAATCAGTGTTCTGCGTGAATCTTATTGTAATTGGACAGACAAGATCTTTGATAAGCAGCATTGAAAATTTGTTACCTTCGAGTCGAAAACAACTTTTACATAATATATTCTGTATGGAGAATAAGGTAGCATCTTAGTGCTAACTCAAAGAGGTACATAACCTAACATATAATACCTTCAGCTTGAGAATGTAGTCACGCGTTTCTTCTTTTTTTGCTTTTTCTCTATTTTTCCTCCTCCACCAATAAGATCTTGCAGTTTGAAGTTAGAAAATCTCAATAACCAAAGTATCTCAGAACGACTTTCTCGATCCCAGCCCAAGCATTTGCTTTGAATTAATGGAGACGCAATAGGTTGGACCCCTACTGGACCCCTACGGCTGCAACAAGTCAAGAGTGGCTAACTGTTAATGTCAACTCCAAAGCGTGTTACCGTTCGTCCTGTTAAGCTATTGCCGTAGAAAAGATAGGCGCTCCTCTTTTCGGACGTGGTATAATTTCCCACCCCACAACACTTTGACTAGATTTGCGCTTAGTGACCGTTGTTTTTGCTGAACCTCGATAGTCGGAAAAACTAAACGCAGGTTGAGCCCTTCGATTGAACAAAAATCACTCCCACGACCAAGAAAGATCGGTTTGATATGCTTTGGTTTACACTATATATTTTGAATGTATTAGTTTTAGATGTAGAGAACTTTGACTTTTGGTAGAGTCAGGGAAGAACTGGGGTGATGATTAAAGGAAACTGGAGAGAGCCGAGCTGGGGAAGGGGTGCGAGACAAACTACGAATCAGGTAAGTCGCCGCCAGTTTTCTGATATTGGGCAGTATGATCATGCACACTTATGGAATAATCAGTGAGTTTGAATAATTTCAGCCAATAGTATTAAAGTTGTGGTGATTCTCCGGATTTTCTTAATTTTCCATAAGCCCCAGTTTCGGCCCATACAGCAAATATGCATGATACGAAAGCCCAGATTTCAGTTTTTCCTGAATTTCTCCGCAAAATCAAGCGAAAAACCCCAACAGATCAAAAAAAGAAAGTCTGTCTGTAAAGAAAATCTTGTTAGAGCGTTGAAAAGTGGACAGTGACCACTTGACTTGAAGAACAGACAGAGAGAATGCCGAGGAATTGTACTTTGGAATTTGTATATAAAGGGCCACCTTGTTCCTAGGAATTTCTCCAGATTTCTCCAGATTTCTTCCTAAGACTTCACTATTGATCACATTATTACACCAAAATGGGTCTTGAGAACAGCCGTATAATAAGAAAATTCTTTAACCCAGATGAAAAGACTGAGGGTTCAACTTCCATGGCTATTGCCGTTGGTATGTTCGCTGCCTTTGGTGGTGTTTTGTACGGTTACGATACAGGTACCATCTCTGGTATTCTAGCTATGGACTATGTCCTAAAGAACTTCCCAGAGGACCACCCAGGTGTTAATGGCGCTGCTGGTGTCTTTTCCTCGTCTGAACACTCCTTGATCGTTTCGATTCTATCTGCTGGTACTTTTATGGGTGCTATATTGGCTCCATACTTATCTGATACTCTTGGTCGTCGTTGGACCTTGATCATTTCCACTGCTGTTGTCTTCAACATTGGTATTGTTTTACAAACAGTTGCTACTGATATTCCATTGCTTGTCGCTGGTCGTGCTATTGCGGGATTCGGTGTTGGTTTGTTATCATCTGTTGTTCCTTTATATCAATCTGAAGCTACTCCAAAATGGATTAGAGGTGCCGTTGTCAGTTGTTATCAATGGGCAATCACCATTGGTTTATTACTAGCTGCTGTCGTTGTTCAAGCTACTCATTCCAGGGAGGACAGTGGCTCTTATAGAATCCCAATCGCTGTCCAATTTCTATGGTCCATCATCTTATCTGTGGGTATGTTCTATTTACCAGACACCCCAAGATTCTGGGTTCACAAAGGGAAACGTGACGAGGCTATGAAATCCTTGTCCAGATTAAGAAAACTTCCAGTTGACCATCCTGTTTTGGAGGATGAGCTTGGTGAGATTATTGCTAACCACGAGTATGAAATGTCCCAAGGTAGCCACAGCTGGATTGATTGTTTCAAATCTTCCAACCACCAGTTGAAGAGATTGATTACCGGTGCTGGTTTACAAGCCTTCCAACAATTGACTGGTGTCAATTTCATCTTCTACTATGGTACTACCTTTTTCAAAAACTCTGGTATCTCAAATGAATTCTTGATCTCATTAGCCACTAACATCGTTAACGTTGGTTCTACCATCCCAGGTATCCTATTGGTTGAATTAGTTGGTCGTCGTAACTTACTATTAAGTGGTGCAGTTGGTATGTGTGTTTCCGAGTTACTGATTGCCATCATTGGTACTGCTTCTAATGCTGACGCTGCTAACAAATGTTTGATTGCCTTTACTTGTATCTTCATTGCATTCTTTGCTGCCACCTGGGGTCCACTATGTTGGGTCGTCACTGGTGAAATCTTCCCATTGAGAACAAGAGCTAAGTCTGTTGCTATTTCCACTGCTTCCAATTGGTTATGGAACTTTGCTATTGCCTATGCTACACCATACTTAGTTGATGACACCCCAGGATCTGCCAACTTGGGCGCAAAAGTCTTCTTCATCTGGGGTGGTTGTAACTTCTTATGTTTCTTCTTTGCTTTCTACTTCGTTTATGAAACTAAAGGTTTGACCTTGGAGCAAGTTGATGAGTTATATGACACTGTTCCAAGTGCCTGGAAATCACAAGGTTTCGTTCCTACTGAACACAATTTCTCTAGAAAAGTTGCTGGCGATGAAGTTTATGACAACAAAGCTGGTGAATACCAGGTTGAGGGATCAGCTGTTGGTGTTTTGGAGAAGAGTTCTACATCCACAAGCGTTTAGACAGTCTACTTCTCAGTGTAATATCCTGTTCCGAGTTGGTTTTTAATTCATATTTGTTCTTTCAGCATACTTTCTTCACATGTAGACGAATATACGTAACCATAGCTACACATGCTCAAAGCGAGTAGCACCGCGAAAATTAACGCATTCAGCGTGTTTGTTTATGCTTGAGGTAAAAACCTGTTTACACAAAAACATAAACACAAAATCCGCACGAGTGTTCGTTATAGCAACCATTTCTGTCTGCGACTTGCGCATAACGGTCCCGGCTCCCTTAGTCAAGCAAAAAAACCAAAACACCATCACCATAGAGATAGAGATTTCTCGAATTCCAGTCATTGTCAAGGATACTACCGACCCATAAAGGATATGACGGTCTCAAACTCGCTTTGTGTGGACCCTTCTTTCATCAAGGAAAATTCTCAAGTTAACTTGTCATCCTACAAGGCCACAAGCTCTAAAACTCTAGCGGAACTGCTGGATCAAAAGCTCAACGTTTCTAAAGGTCTACCTATCAAAGATAATACTCGAAAGGTTGAATCTGCTAGCACCCCAAAGGTCGAAAAAGGATGGATTCCTCTTTCAGAATCAACACCTGTTGGTCTTGATCAACCAAGCGACATACTGAGAGCCAAATCAAGGCTATCAAAGCTATCAGAGTTCGTTGAAACAGATGATGATTTTGACGATCAACAAGGGGGAGAAGTAAAGGAAGATTCCAAACTGGAAGAAGAAGACCACCAGCAAACACCTTCAAAGCCGCAGAGATCTTCCCCATCAACGAGAGTGAATGACTTACTGTCTGAAATTGATGAACTGAAAAAATTCAAAAAGTTTGTTACTCAACTAGAAAACGGGTCTTCTATAATAGAAAAATTTAGCTCCAAAACTGATAGTCAGTTGATAGTTCTCTCCAAGCAAGACGAACTCAGATTAGAGGAGGAAACAAAGTCCTTAAAGGAACAGAATGAATCACAGTTGGAAGTTAATAAAGCCTTGACAGAAGAAATAGAGGCTTTGAAAATATCGAACAAGTCCCTAGAAGAGAATTCTTCAGAGAAAGAAAAGTCATTTGAGATCCTGAAAGGGAAGACTTCTGAATTGGAATCCCAGTTAAAAGAGCAAATGGAGATAAATCAGACAATACAAAAATCATTGAAGATTCTACAGGATACAATAAACAAAACAAGGGGCGATGAAACTACTATTGTCTCAGTCGAGAGATTTCCTTCACTTGGAGATGTTTCTCAGCACGGAATTTCACTGTATGATGAACTCGAACTAGCGTTAGTCGATGAACTCTCCCAAATTGAGGCACAAAATCTCATCAAGAACGTGTTGCTCAATCTTCATATACCTTATGGAAAGACCCAGGAGAGAATTACACAGTTATTTAACATCCAGCAGATAGAAGGTGTATTGAATCAGTTTGCGAACAAGACACATCGGTTGTTATATGAGACCGATATCAAATTTTCAGCCTCCCAGAAAACTATTGATAAAGCACAACTTGAAAAATGTACTATCAAAATGTACCAGAATATTGAAACCCTCTTCAGTCTCCAGAAAGGACACTGCTAATGGTTTTTTGTGTTATATAGAACAACTTTTTGAAATGAACACTTGAATGTAATTTATACCAAGTATATTAGCTAATCGCTTAGTCACACCCAGTTCAAGTCATCTTGAAAAAAAAAATGTGCCAAAAGAACATCCACCGAATAGCAGAAGCAGGGTGCTTTCCGATAATGAAGACGTGTTACTATGAGATCCTGGGCGTTGAGCAAACATCCTCGGACACTGAGCTGAAGAAGGCATATAGAAGAAAAGCACTTCAGTATCATCCCGACAAGAACCCAGATGACCCCGAAGCTGCTACTAAGATTTTCGCTCAGATCAGGTTGGCTTATGAAGTGCTATCTGATCCTCAAGAGAGAGCATGGTATGATGCCCATAAGACGCAGATACTAAGAGAAAATGAAGATGGTCAGTACGACGATTACGTTGAGCCAGAGATTTCAGGAATTACCGTTCAAGAGATCATGAAGTTTTTCGATCCTTCGCTGTATTCAAGAATCGATGATACAGCTTATGGGATGTATCAAGTTGCTTCAAAAGTTTTTGATCAGCTAGCAAAAGAGGAAATTCTTGCTGGTAGACAACAAGGTCTTGATGGCTATTCAAAATACCAAGATGATGACTTTTCTGATACCACAAATATTTTATATCCCAAATTTGGTAACTTGCAATCTGACTATGCTGAAAAGGTTAGAAAGTTTTATCAAGTATGGTCCTCTTTTACAACAGTTAAAACCTTTTCATGGAAGGACGAATATCGTTACTCTTCTGCAGGCGATCGTCGTACGAGGCGTACAATGGAAAGAGAGAACAAGAAAGCCAGAGATGCAGCACGACGCGAGTATAATGAAACAATTAGAAGTTATGTTGCATTTTTGAAAAAAAGAGACCCAAGAGTAAAAGAAGGGGCTACTAAGTTTGAGCAGGAAAGAAAGAAGAAGCAGAAAGAGGAGCTTCGAAGACAGATAGAAAAGGACCGCATTGCCGAAACAGAAAGAAGAGGCCAGTTTCAAGAACAAAATTGGCAAACAATTGATGATTTGGAATTCAAAGAGATAGAAAGACACTTTGCGTCCGATTCAGAGGACGAGAACGAAAGTCAAGATCTAGAGCTATTTGAATGTGTTATATGTGAGAAGATTTTTAAAACATCCAATCAGTTTCAGGCCCACGAACAAAGCTCGAAACATAAAAAGTTATTGGCTAAGTTGAAGTGGGAAATGAGACAAGAAGGAATTGTTTTGGGTATAGATCAAGTCTCTGACGAGAGTGAGTTTGATACGGCTGATGAAGATGATGAAACTGATGAAGAGAATGATGCAGAATACTCAAATAGTAAAACCAATGATATAAATGAAGAACTCCGAAAACTTGAAGAGGAACTAAAAGAACTGCAACAGAACAGTGATTTATCAGATGATAGCATAGAAAGTGAAGATGCTGGTGCATTGGATATGCCAGCTGTTTCAGATACCGAAGTAGATGACAAAATTGAAAGCGATCTAGATGAAGAAGAAGTGGAAGAAGAAGTGGTGCCTAAAAAGCTGTCTAAGAAAGAGAAGAAAAAGCAAAAATATCCTCAAAAGCCTACACAATTTAAAGTTGAAGTGGAAAATTCTGACGAATTGGCCGATCTCGCTGCTGCCCTAGAGAAAGGTGTTTTGCCGGGCGAGGATTCAGATGATGATTGGTCAACAAATAAAAAAGCTAAAAAGAAAAAGCCAAAGAAGACGAGTGGTCTTACATCAAAAGAACAGACTCCAGTTCCCGAAGTAGAAACTAAGACTTCATCAATTCCACAAACGAATGGCTCGAATGAGGTCTGCACAGTCTGTAAAACTGTGTTTTCCTCAAGAAACAAGCTTTTCCAACATGTGAATACTACAGGACATGCATTAGCCCCACTGAAGAGAGAAGGAAAGAAGAAGAAGAATAAGAAATAAATTCTATAGAAAAAAATGTATTATTTAGCGAATACCCAATTTAGTCTTTTTAATCTTTGCAATAACAGGTTCTGGAATACCTCTATTCTCAGCCCCTAAACCCTGACCAGTGGACCAACCCATCTTCAATAGTAATCTTCTTCCAATATTTTCACTTGCAATTTCAGGAGCATTAGCACCAACAATATCACCATCTTTCACATGAGCTTTGCTTGGCTTACCTCTTCTTGAAGATTTAGCTTCATCTTGCTCGACTTCGGATCTTGATCTCTTCTGGTCGATTCTATTAAAGACACGTCTTTGTTTCATTAGTAGGCCAACTGAATGATAGTCTGGTATGGAACGAAAAGTTCTTTTATTCTTAACGACAACCGCATGTTGTTTAAGACCAGCACCAAACTTTCTTGATTTCATGTTATAGTAGTACGCAAACTTGGCGATTGTTTTGATAGCATGGGGATCCATTGGTGGGAATGTCAGCGCATTTCGAGTGGTATCCAGAAAGAAATCTTCGAACTCAGTCTTAATATCCTTAACATGGAACGAAAAGGCGTATTTAAGTGAAAGATCCTTTGATGAAGCATGTTTTGCTTGAATGTTACTCTGACCATCAGCCTTCTTTTGCTTCTTACTGTCTCTTCTAGCTTGAAATTGTTCCGCTAATGCGCTTCTTAGGTCATCATCCGCAATGTGGTCTAAAACCAGTTCTTTCTTCTTGCCTTTACCTCTTGTCTTCAAGGACTCTGTGGGTATAACGTCTTGATCCCTAACACCATTGTATCTAGTGGTATACTTAATGAGATCTTCCAACCCCTCATCATCGATATCAGACTCACTCAAAGGTTCTTGTCTTTCATCATATTCGTCCTCAGATTCGGAATCTGTGTCGCTGAACTCGATGTCGTATTCTTTCTCAGCAACCTCCGGAGGCGTTAGCTGGCCTTCAACATATTTAAAGTATGCACCTAATCTATGTTCTGGCATACCATTCTCCAGTAGAAAGTCGGTAAACAATTCTTGATCGATCCATTCGAAATCATAAGAGCCTGTTAATATAAAACATTTCATAAAATATTGATTGGAAGTAGAACCATATCTGATGTTGATAATGTCTACCAGCGAATTATCAAACGTTTCGTAGTCCTCAGGTGTGAACCCATACTCCGGTTCATCCGCGGTCACGTCCTCATCTAGGTTAAGATTTTCGAGAGTTTCTGTAGCAGAGTAAGAAGGATTTTCTTCATCACTTTCATCATCAATGTTAGCAATATATTCAGCTTCTTCTTCAGAGATAAAATCGTTATTGTCATCGATTTCATCGTCTCCTGAGTCCTCATCTTCATCTTCATGGCCCGAATTTAGAACTGTCTTCAAAACATTATTGATATACGTGTCATACCGTTGATGGAGAGATTCAGGACGGATATTGTTTTGAAGGTATAATTCATCCTCGGTTTCATCACCATCAAGTTCATAGACTGACTGATCAGCACTGAAAGTGTTCAGGTTTCTCAGTGGCTTGACCTTACGTGGTAAAACTGCTTCTAGATCTCCTTCCTCATTTTCGTTAGTGGTCAGGTGAACGTGGCCAATGGTCAAAACTGGTGTGAATTCGGTATTGTTTCTAGCAGTCCAGGCATTAGGGTGGTCATACAGTGGAGTCTCAACTGTTTTAACAGTGCCAAGTTCCTCTCCCTCATTATCAACAAAAAATAGCTGGTCATCGGGTATTTGCTGTATCGTGTCTTTCTTCATCTTCTTCGTGTCCTTCTTTGTTCTCTTCTCTAGCAGCGACTCTGTTGGAGGTTCAGTAACAGATTTGTTATTTCCCTTTTCAGTAATAACAAGCTCCTCAGGAACGTCATCCATAATCAGGTCTTCCTTAGAGTTAGCAGGAACAGTATGATCTATATTATTGTAGTTCTCTTGCAGTTTCTCGGTGAAGTTTGTATCTAATGCGTCGATACTTGTTTGTTCCTCTTGATCAACTTTAAAGACCGCTGCGTTCGAGTCCATAGCTCTCAGATAGTCATCCTTTTCTTTCAATTTCCTTATCAACTCTTTTGATGGATCATATATAGTAGCCTTAACGAATTCCACTGGTCTTTTCCTCAGTGGAAGCTTCATAGTATTTTCCACATTGCTTTCGGTTTGAAATGCTTCATCTTGAAGGCGAGACCCTATTCTAGATCTTCTCGCAGCAGCAGATTTCATGGATCTTTCAGGATGTGATACCGAGATAAAGTTAGGATTATCAATGTCCATCAGTTCTGGAAACTCTCCTGAAACACCACTTATTCTTCCACCTCTACCACCCCTGTGTGCACCACGTCCTCTCTTGGTGGATCTATTCTTACCACCGAGATAGCCCCCTCTTCCTCTCTTGTGTCCCCCACCTCGGGAGCCACCTCTTCCTCTTCCACGTTTAGGCATATTGGAATCGTCTACTTGTTATGGAATGTTGATCACAGGCTTCAAAGAGTGTCTAGTGTGCCTTTTCTTTGTTTGATGGTGCGTGCTCTTCGAATAGCAGACGCCTACTAAAAACGGTTTTCTTGCTGAACGTGATATTCACGTAATATGTCACGTGAGAAGAAATGATAACTAAAGAACTAAGACAACCCGCAACTTATCTCAAACAGCTAAGAAAGTGAACAAAGTATTCTTCTCAGTCAAGAAGGCTCGAAGGCTAATAGTTACCAATAGCCGCCCCATCTCATTAAGAATTACACTGCATCCCAAACACTCACACCAACAGTTCGCGTGTTCAACATAGAGCAATAAATACGCTGCATTACAAACCAAGTGGCTAATTGCAGAAGTCACTGATCCATCATCAAAACTCACTTCAAATTGTGCACAAATGGCCAGTTCGACTGGCTTCCAAAGAGTAGTTCAGTACTTTTGGGATAAAGATTTGCAAAATACAGACTTAGTGAATCCTATTGTGATCTTAGGAACTCAGTACAGAACTGATACACAAACTCCGCAAGGGGAAGAAGCCCAACCTACAGGACAACAAGATGCAATAAATACAGAGGCTACTTTGAACGATCTCAAACAGTACTTCAATGCTCTTACACTCAAATCAAGTTCTACTAAGAAGAAGACCCCTGAATGGCCAAGTGATTTTATAAGTGACCTTTATACAAGGTTATGGTTTACCTATAGAACAAAGTTCCCTCCTTTACAAAATGATTCAGATGGGCCTTCTCCCTTATCATTGAATAATATCTTAAGAGCGCGTAATTATGACTTCCAAAGCGATCATTTTACCACTGACTGTGGCTGGGGATGTATGATAAGAACAGGTCAAACGTTGTTAGCAAATACTCTTTTGACTCTTAATTTAGGCCGTGATTGGAGATATGATGAGTCAAGAGTGCCAGCTGAACACAATTCCATTGTGAAATTGTTCATAGATTCACCCCAGACTCCTTTTTCAATCCACAATTTTGTTGAAAAGGGAAGAATTCTATCAGGTAAAAAGGCAGGCGAGTGGTTCGGCCCATCTGCTACTGCTAGAAGTATACAGGCGTTATGTTCTGATTTTGATGTTGGATTGAATGTTTATATTGGGTCTGATAGTGGCGATATCTATGAGCAAGATTTATTCAAAATAGCCAAGGGTAACGATGGTACTTTCAAGCCAACACTTATTTTACTTGGTGTTAGACTTGGTGTCGATAATGTAAATGCAATTTATTGGCAGAATATCAAAAACATACTTTCATCATGTGAAACTGTTGGTATTTCCGGTGGAAGACCTTCATCTTCTCACTATTTCTTTGGATATCAAGGGGACTATCTGTTTTATTTAGATCCACATTTACCACAGCCAGCTTTGAGAGAAGAGACGAACTTGGAAGAATCCATTAGTGAAAGTACAGAAATGGTATCTACTTTAGATGTTCAGTCTGTTCACACAAAGAAACTTAGGAAGCTACACCTATCAGAAGTCGACCCTTCAATGCTTCTGGGATTTTTGATTAGGGATGAAAGTGAATGGAGAAAATGGAAAGAAAATATCCTAAACGATAAAGATAACAAAATAATTCACATATCATCAGATCAAAGCATTACACATTTATTCAAAAGAAAACCATCGTTCGTTGTTTATGATGAGGACGAGGGGGATTTTGTCGATGTCGGTTTAGAAATGGAAAATTTAGATGATCCTCTACATGAGACAGAGGAGATCGATGATTCTTCTGACATAAATGGCGGAAACAAAAAAACTCCTTTGGAAAGTGGTACTGACAGGTCAGTTATTGTGCTCTCCAAAGATCATGATGTCGAGGAATTATTACAACCTGAGGCAGAGCCTGTTATAGGTTCGTTTGAAGAATGTACTGGGGTAGCAAAAGAGGAAGAGTATGAGAATATTGGGACTAGCTCTACGAATGCGGAATTCGATGACTCGACTGTTGAAGTTGAGAGCATCAATGCAGAAGAGCCTTATGTTGTTGAGAAGTCAGATGTGTCTTCAGTGGATGGCCAATCAATTATTGTTGCTGGGCAAGGAAAAGAAATATAAGAGGGTAATTATTGGTTATATAGGCGGAATGGGACTGGTTTATAGTATAGGCACTGCTTTTTGACGTCTTCTTCAGTAGCACAAAATCTAAAATAGAATTCGCGAATAAACTCCATCAATAAAATATCTTAAATAAAACTTAACGGAAACCACCAAAACAGGTCAGTGGAAATCAGAAACTTAAATCAGAGATGTCTGATCTGAAGTTTTGTACAGTCTGTGCTGCGAATAATAATCGGTATGTTTCAATACACGAAGCGAAAAAGAAACCTCCATTCTATTGTGGTCACTCACTAACCTTGTTCAAATCAGTTCCATGGAAGCACATAAAGTACTGAAAGACGCTGGATTCAACGTTTCCTCATCAGGGACGGGGTCTGCTGTTAGATTGCCTGGTGCTAGCATCGACAGCCCTAATGTCTATGCTTTTGGAACTCCATACGATGAAATATATAAGGACTTGGAATCTCAAGATGCTAGGCTCTACAGTGCAAATGGTATTTTGAAAATGTTGGATAGAAATAGAAAGATTAAAAGAGCACCACAGAAATGGCATGAAGGTAGAGAAATATATGATTTTGTTTTCACATGTGAAGAAAGATGTTTTGACTCTGTTTGTGAGGATTTGTTGAATAGGGGTGGAAATCTTAATAAGATTGTCCATGTGATCAATGTTGATATTAAAGATGATGATGAAAATGCTAAAATTGGTGGTAAAGGTATATTAAAATTAGCCAAAGCTTTATCAGAGTCTGCCACAAAGTCAAAGACTGATCATGAAAGCGTACCGTTTGAAGATCAGATACCTGACATTCTAACGGCTTGGCAAGAGAAACACCCGAAGCTTCCTTTACTTTATTCACCATCCTACTATTAACGAAAAGAACCATTCTACACCCTTCAAAGAAAATAAAACTAATAATACATAAAATTATTACAAGCCCATTTCAGAATTTGACTTGCTTACCATTAACCCATACCTTTGTAGAGTTTCTATCATCACCATTGAAAACCCATTTTGCGATAACATTATCCCAATTCTCTTTGAAACTTTCTGAACCCAGCTGTGCAATTTGCCAATCAAACACGTCTACCTGAGAACCTTGAACATCAAGATCAATCAACTGAACATCCCATCTTTTGCCAGTATGAAAAGAACCTATTGTGTCCTCTAGACCTACAAGCTTAGCCCCACCCATCGTAGCAAGATATAAAACATCTGGAACCGATAATTTATCATGTTCTTCTCCAGTTTCCATAGCTAAATGTCTTGAAACTAATAAAGCTTGACGGGAACTTTGTAAAATAGAGGGTGAGAAGCCACCAGAAACATCTGTGCCTAGACCAACTTTGATACCACTATCCAATAACCATCTAACTCTACATTCCCCTGAGGTAATAGCACTATTCGAAATAGGACAATGTGAAATACCAGCATTTGATGATCTAATAAGATCCTTTTCGTAGTCGTCTAGGTGAATAGCATGCGCAAGGATGGTTTTTTCATCTAATAAGTCATGATCATGATAAACATCTGTGTAAGTTTTCGAGTCTGGAAAAAGCTTATGTACCCATTCAATTTCATTTTTATTCTCTGATATATGTGTTTGTGAATGGAGATTATGCTGCTTCTTGAATGTACCTAACCAATGTAACAACTCAGAGGTACAGGATGGTGCAAATCGTGGAGTCAAAATTGGTGTAACCCACTCATTCTTTGGATCTATTTTCTTGATATGATCCACTACTTTTACAGTACTCTTCTTTGATTCCTCAAGCGTCTCGGTGTAGTATTCTGGTGAATTATTGTTCATGCAAACTTTCCCAATAAAGGCCCTTTGACCCATATCCAAGGCCAAATCAGCCAAAAGATTTGTAGCATCAGCATCAATCGTAGCATAATATGCCGCACAAGTGGTACCATTTGCTAGGGTTCTGTTGATGACTTTTTCATATACCTTTCTAGCCTTTGATAAATCTTTCATTGAGGCTTCTAATGGGAAAGTGTATTTAGTTAACCAATCTAACAAGGTTGAGTTACCAAAGATACCATTGTTTGGATACTGTGGAGCATGTATATGTGTGTCAATGAATCCAGGGAAGAAGAAGCTGTTTGGTCTTTGGGAGATATCTACGATCCAAGTCTTAGCTGGATCTATCGAATAGTCCTCCATGATCTTTTCTAGTTCTGTGTTTTCCTCTATGAATCTGATGGTACCATTGTGTTGATCTACACCGATACCAGTGTTAGATAGTATTTCGATACTACCAAGAACAGGAGTATGAATGAAAGTACCGTAATAGAGAGCGGCAACAGGAGTCGTTTGTACGGTCATTTTGTGTAGTGAAAGGTTCAGCGAGTCATTGGAAACGGTTTTGCTTTCAGGAGAAGGAATTTATGTAGCTTAAATAGTTGTTTGTTTGTATAGATATAAGCTTGTTGGCGATTTGTTGCCGTCGGTAACGCGACATTGCCTTCCCTGACTGAACGAGCCCTCGGAAAAGACGCGGTCCCTAAACTCCTGCTCTTCCCAAGGAGCTAGGCAGAAAGAATTTGTGCCTAAACCCTTTGGGGACTTCTTTTCTGCTACCGTCGGGAACGTCACTACCAGTTTACAATATAACTTATCCTACAGAAAAATCCACAAACTTCTATTTGTGTGTACCAACAACAATCGATATAAACATTACCGATGCAAGCAAGACTGAATCCGATGGCGTAGTTAAAGCGAGGGCGTAGTTAAAGCAAGGGCAGGGGCATACCCTGGTGCCAGTTTAATTTTAGTACTTTTACTCTCTACATCCATTGATGGTATTAGTTTAACATTCTGTAATAAGTGTAAAACGAAAAACAAGCTCCCACAGCTAATAATTATTAATTATGTTCAATTCACTAATCGAACGTAACAAATAAAATGAAAACTGCCAAAGCATTGGTCAATCAACATAATGAATAAAGGCAAAGAAAAGAGAGTTGAAAAGTCAACTATTTTCAGTGCCAAAAGAAGGCAATCTTTCTGGTGTTCAATAACCTTCAAGTATTGCCAATGGCCCTCCCTTATCAATTATTGTATTTCCGATTTTCTTCTTCACTCAAAGGTAAGCCTGTCAATCGAAGAACGCCAATTTAACAAGAGAGAAGCCTATATCAAAAATTATAAGACCCACCCATCTCAAAGAGATGTCAGCAGGAAGCACAAGATGCGCTGTGCAATGCAAACAAGTGATCCTGATCACCAGACTTCTTGATCTCTGATGATGTCCTAAGGTAAGTATGAAAAAAAGAAAAAAAGTTTCGAAAACTCAGTAAAAGAAAGTGGGCGATTTTGTTCCTTTTATAGTCCGCCCAAAGAACGAAGTGCGAAAAATGTTCAGGGCAACAAAAGTTATTACCCGGCGAACCTACTAGAACTCTCTACTCTCTACTAATCGTTCCAAAAAGAATAGCTTTGATTAAAGTTTAATCTGCTCCCAGATCGCTAGTCTTGCAATACTCGTTCCAGCATTTCTAACTAGGCAGTACTTCTTTGCATGTTCATCAATGGATGTAGCGTAAACAGCATCTATGGCACCAATTCCTGTGTTTTTTCCTTTACTTAGATTATACGATCCACTTGTAATGAAGCCAATTAGATTCGAGGAGCATGGAACATCTGGATAATCGTTGACTTTCTTACCTGTTGGCTTTCTTGCATCATTCGACTTCAACCAGCCTGGCAGATCACCTGATGGGATTGAATATATTCTTGCATTATCGGTTGGGTTACCTTTCCCTAAAACTGTTAATTGTATAGGGATGATAGGAAGTGGTTCATCAATAGACATTGGTGGTTTTGGAGTCCCATCGGTGGCTAATTTTATCGGGATTGAAGGCGTCTTACCACGAAGTACTGTTTCATTATCAATTTTTGAGACGTCTTTGATGTATTCATAGACGTCATGAAGCTGTTCAATCTTTCTTTCATTAGTTGAAGGGTCCCAAGATGACGTTCTTTTGATGCTTGTAAGGGAAGTTGGAGCTACCTTTGAGAACCTGTTTAAACCAATTTTGAGTGCCTGTAAATACCTCCAATCACAACCAAATGGATCCCCCAATTCACCTTTTGCGAGTTCGTTCTGCGAAGTAGATAGCTTCAGCTTATCGTAGTTTAACTTTTTTGAGGCTGGTTTTTTAACCCACTTGGACCTTCTGAATTCACTTCTCAGCGCATTTTCTTCCAGACCAGACTTCGTGAATGGGTAGTCATCTGGGAAGAAAAGTTTATTATTTTCAAATTGTAATTGATGAGTTTGAAAGAGACCACCATGATTCACATGAGCAATATGATTTAGTTGATACCAAACAGGCAACAACCAGAACCAAGGGAGCAAGACTGTCCAAATGTTGTTCTCCTTATATATAACAACAGGGAATCTTGAGTCCGAGCTAGTCTTATTAATTTTTAGTCTTTCGACGTCCTTTAGTGATAATTGCTCTTTATAAGAGTCTATTCTTCCCTCTGACGTAAACAACCTGTTAACAATTTGATCATTAATATTATCTTTTGCAGTTTTCATATCAATAATCAAGTCAAACACATTTATATCTTTTGAAGATCTGGGCTTGTTTCTTTTAACAGTTCTTGGGTCTCTAGCTTCGATAGTGAATATCGTGTTATCAGGCAAAGAACTTTCATTTGAGAGCTTCATGAAATATTCTGAGCTCTTTAAGTTTGGATCGAAAGGTTTCAAGATTGTAGCCAATGCACTTAAGGCAATTGGACCACCAACATCAATCGAACCAATCGCAAATCTATTATCAACGACTTCCACATCTTCTGTCTTAAGTGATATTAGCTGCTCAAAAAGCTCAGTGTAGAAAGATGGATGTACTCTCAACACTAACCTGTAGGTCTTACTATCATGAAATGATAGAATCGTGATTTCCCCAAGAATATCACCTTTCAAACCATATACTATCTTCTTGAATATAGCCCCATTGACAAAATTTTTCTTTCCAATCTTTATGGATTTAGTGACCAATTGTAGCAGCTCGATTAACGAGTTTTGATTATCAGACTGTAAGACACATGTATTGATAAAACTCTTATCCCAGGCAATACCACCAGTTAGATTGAAATTTCTATGGGCCAATCTGAAACATTTTTGAGTGGGTCTTGAAGGTATTTGGAAACCCCATCTCTTAATCATATGTGATCTTTTGGCATGCCAGATGTGTGAGTTTAACCAAACGAAATCTTTTTGTCTTTTCATAAATTTAAGTTTCCCAATTGGGTTAGGTGATAGTTTATTAACTTCAGAGATATCATGAGCACCTGTTTTGTTGTTTATTCTGATATGTAAATCTGATTGAGATTTTCTTAACTGTTTATTAAGCTTTCTTATTCGCTGTCTTAGTTTCAGTTTGCCTAGGTTCAACATGTTTTCATTTGGAACTAATCTATTCAAACTTGCCTTTGCCGCCAATCTCAGCAAAGCTCGAGAGGTCCTTAGACGATATAGCTCTTGACCCTTTGGTTTTCTCTTCTTGACAGTTGGAGTATCATTCTTGTTCATTTCTCGAATAGCACGGTTTCTTAATCTTTTGGGTATTCTCTTCACATTGTGCGACGCAGTTCTTCTTCTGAGTTTTCTTGGAAGATGCTGAAAGACTCTCGTTGAAGAGGCAAACTTGGAGTTGAGCTGCGCCTTTTCTAGCTCAGTTATTTCAAACTTCCTTGATCTGAGAAAATCAGTAACTGATAGAACTGTTTCTTTGTTTAATGCTGGATCATTGATCTCTGACCTTATACTTCTGGACTGTTTCCTTTTGAGACTTTTGAAAGCCTTCGAGTCCAGTTTACCACTCATTGATTCAGATTCACGAGAATCACACAGGATCCACCGGGATTGGGCAAGAGATGGTCTGTTTCAAGCATTAAATATATCAAGTTCATCACTTCAATAACAAAAAAAAAGTTCAATGAGACAGTGTTGCATAACCAATTTCTTTTCGCAAACTCCCAGCTGCTTGAATAGGTAACCACGGTAGTACCGACGGCAAAACTCGCCAATCTGCGCAAAATGTCGAAGAGTCAACGCCGACAATTTGACTGAAAATTAGGCCAATATAGAGAAACGTTTTGTACTGGAGAAGCGAAAAGAGTATTAACGAGCTATATTGCTCCATCGCAGTACAAAAAAGATGAGTTTGGGGTACCGCACCAACCCGAAAGAGCTGTCCCATCGCAATGTGTAATTTGAAGTATCAATTTCCCCCAATTGTAACCATTACAACATCTTTTACGTCAAATTTCAGAGTCAATTTTCGTGAGTGAATAAGACCAAGACCCGGTAAAACTGAATCATCATCATCTGAAGCAAAAAAATATAAGACTCTGAAAATACTTACTTCAAGTTTGCAACCTTTTTTTTTGACTTTTGGGTCTTTTGGTAACGAATTGAAAAGCGTTCATCAACATTTCTTTTAGTGAAAAGAGTTGATTATTCATATATAAAGTATTATCTCAGCATGGCTTCCGTTGTTTTAGGTTCCCAGTGGGGTGATGAAGGTAAAGGTAAACTTGTTGATATCCTTTGTGACGAGATCGATGTGTGTGCCAGATGTGCTGGTGGTAACAACGCTGGACACACCATTGTCGTCGAAGGCGTTAAATACGACTTCCACATGCTGCCTTCTGGTCTTGTTAATCCTAACTGTTTAAACCTGGTTGGTTCGGGTGTCGTTATCCATGTTCCTTCTTTCTTCGAAGAATTGGAAAACCTGGAGAAGAAAGGACTAGTTTGCAGAGATAGATTGTTTGTTTCTTCAAGAGCACACCTAGTATTTGATTTCCATCAAAGAACTGATAAATTGAGAGAAGCTGAATTATCTGGTAACAAGACATCAATTGGTACTACCGGTAAAGGTATTGGTCCAACTTACTCGACCAAAGCTTCAAGATCCGGTTTACGAGTTCATCATTTAGTCAACGATAACCCTGAAGCTTGGGCCGAATTTGAAACCAAATACAGAAGATTGGTTCAAACTAGATTACAAAGATACGGTGAATTTGAGTATGATGTTGAAGAAGAATTAGCCAGATATAAGAAATATAGAGAACTTTTGAAACCTCACGTTGTTGACTCTGTTGAATTCATCCACAATGCTTTAGAAGAAAACAAGAGAATCTTAGTTGAAGGTGCTAACGCTTTGATGTTAGATATTGACTTTGGTACTTACCCATATGTTACTTCCTCAAACACCGGTATTGGTGGTGTTATTACCGGTTTAGGTATTCCTCCAAGAGCCATTAGAAACATCTATGGTGTTGTGAAAGCTTACACAACCAGAGTTGGTGAAGGACCTTTCCCAACAGAGCAATTAAACGCAGATGGTGAAGCTTTACAGACAATTGGTGCTGAATTTGGTGTCACTACTGGTAGAAAGCGTCGTTGCGGTTGGTTAGATTTGGTTGTTTTAAAATACTCCACTCTAATCAATGGCTATACTTCTTTGAACATCACCAAACTGGACGTTTTGGACTCTTTCAAAGAGATCAAAGTTGGTGTTGCTTATAAATTGAACGGTAAGATTTTGAAGTCGTTCCCAGAAGATTTGATCGATTTAGGTAAAGTGGAAGTTGTGTATGAGACCTTACCAGGTTGGGGTCAAGATATCACCAAAATCTCCAAGTATGAAGATCTTCCAGAAAATGCTAAAAGCTACTTGAAATTCATCGAAGACTTCGTGAAAGTTCCAATCGAATGGGTCGGTACTGGACCAGCTAGAGACTCCATGTTAAAAAAAGAGATTAAATAGATTGTTTTGATGTTCTTCTGACAATTGTACAATATTTGAGTTTTTTATTAAGCACTTATGTAGTTTGATTGATCAAAGACAATGCGATCGAAAATCTAACAGGCCAATCTAGATATTTCGTTCCGTAGCATTATCAAGTTTAGAGTAAAGATTATAATGATGATAAACTAGACTAGTCTTAGTTAACTCATGTAGCTGACTTGGAATGTATAATAATCGCCCGATACCAGAACTTTGGTCATTGTTCAAAAACAGCTCACTATCTATCAATTTCCAACCCTCCTTAACTCTACCATCGATATCTATCATTTGAACTTCTCCAGACTCTATATCGACTGGCTGATCAATATCAATAACATAATCACATTGAGAAAAGTCAATTAGTTTAGAAGGTTCAAACAAGTTGAGATTGTTCATATGATCAGGAATTTTACTGATAGCACTTGTCAAGCTTACTGATTCATCAAAATCCCCTGGTAACAAACCATTGAAATTTGACTTGATGAATTTTAATCTCAAGTTTTGAGGCAAGAAGAATGAACTTGGATATCTATACCATTCCCGGCCAACACACAAGTTACCTTGTGCATTATCAGGAATCTTTGAGTATACTGTTAATGGTGCAATATAATTCTGCGATAATGAAATTGATCTTAAAATTGAGATGGAACCAACCAGGAAAACGGTTAGAAAGACCACTATTCTTTGCAAGTGTTTGGAAAGTGACTTAAAAGGTAATCTTTTTAATAAATTAATGAACAACGTAATTGAAATAGCACCTGAGAAATTGATGATTGCATAGATTGGATATAGAAATCTTTCTTCTTTATGTGGTTGAGAAAAGAAAACAGCACTCCATAGTGTGATAGGAACAGTGAAACTGAATAAATGAATAGCACCATATTTCATTCTGTTCAAGAGTGCAAAGATTGGAATGAAGATGACACCGATGTAACCAAATATTGCAATGAAGTTGAAATTCAGCAATAAATTGATAATGTAATAACTTATAGGTTCAGTACCAAAGATATTAGGGCCTGAATCTTTGTCAGCAAGGATAACATTGTATAGGACAATGTTCAATGGGACCACAACACTCTTATTATAGAAATGGTAGTCAATTTCCATAATAACAACTAAATAAAAGAAGAAAATGACAACAGACCATAAGAAATATCTCTTGAGCTTCAAAGGGTCATTATAATAGTCACGCAATACAAAAACAGTCGAAGGCAGAGCTAAAAACAGAGAAAAAGGCCACCCAAACAAACCACCAATAATAAACCAGCTAGTAATCAACAATGCATTTCTGGTAGAATGGTTTAAGACGAATTTTAGGAAGTTCGAAGTAGCCAAAGTAGCACAGTTCATAGCCAACGAGGAAGGCAATAGAGCAACACCGGCATGCGAGTACCCAGTTGAAACTGTGGTGAAAAACAAATACCAGTTAGCTATTCCTGAGTGCCATCTTGTCTTCAAAGTCCTATAGAGATGCAATTCCGCGTATATGGTGAAAGAGACGATTAGTAGTCTTAGATAGTAAAACGTGATAGAGTTCGGCAAGTGGAACTTGTCAACAATGAATGCTACTGGTGCGGTGGGTAGGGCATAAGGCAAGAGGTATGCCCAAGATCTTATGGCATACTCTGGAGAGTATTCCCATGTCTGTTTCCCAAACCCTCTGACCAAAAAGTTGAGTGGCTCATAGTAATTGAAAACTGTTCCTGTCGTTAGTTGATGATGCCTCTTGGGGTGTTGTTGGTGAAGAGTTTGGACGTACCTTCATCGCAATCCGGAATGATGGAGTAGAACACAGAAGCAATTCTAACTAGAACGAGAGCTTGTTCCCTCAAGCTCGGCATTCTTCACAGAGCCTTTAAGTGAGCGTTCAGCGAACTGGACAATGGTTATGATGAGCTTGTTGGGTTATTTTTGTTTTGTTTTCGTTTAACAAACATCACCAAAAAACTGAGATTCTACAACAGAAAACTTTCAATAATGTATGAATAGATTGATTGAAGATCAGGCTAAAGATCATAATAAATAGATGAATAAATAGAAGAATAAATAGATAGGTGACCTGGTCACAGCTTACGAGCCTACTTTGGCTCGACCCAGGTGTAGTAGGGATCACGATATTTACCGTCATTGTAAACGCTTTGCTTAGGAACCCAACCTTCGACATCCTTCATGATCTCAGCTTCTCTCTTCTTGTCCGCAAAGTAGCGACGTGCACTCTGTCTGTCCTCTTCAGCAATCAGCAACGGAGTCAAGTAAATTCTGCCCCATATTTTCTCTCTTTGGAGCTCACGACGTTCTCTGATACCAGTGATGGTTCTGTACCAACCATATCCCATGATACTTAGAATGATACCCAAAAACACTTTTGGACGGAAACCCCTGGAGGGCAAGTTTCGTCTCCACTGGATTGGGTCGTATCCTCCGACCGGTGGAAGATCCTGAGCCATGCTTCTGTACTTTTTCTTCTGTTCTGTTCTTCTGTTCTCCCTTCCCATCTGTTTCTCTTTTGAAGCTCCTTGAAACCTCACAGAAAACTCACAAGCTCAACATTCGCGAACATTACATAATCAAATTACATAATCTCGGAAAACACTCATCAACTGAGTGTTTTTGGGTCATAATTCCACTCTTTTTATTTAATTCCCACTACGTTAGTCATCGATTAATCACTGTTTAGACTTACCAAGACACACACAGCACAGCAATGGCCCCTTACAAACTCACAACTGCTCAAGATATCAACGATCTCTTAAACAACTACGACACTTTCGTTTTCGATTGCGATGGTGTCATCTGGTTGGGGGACCATGCCATCCCAGGTGCTGTCGAGAGTATCAACTTATTGAAGTCTTTGGGCAAAGAGGTTATTTTTGTTACAAATAACTCGACAAAGTCAAGACAGGAGTACACCAAAAAGTTCGCTAAGTTTGGACTAGATATTATTAAAGAAGAGATCTTTGGATCTGCCTATGCCAGTGCAACTTACTTGAAGAACTTTGTTAAACTACCACAAGATAAGAAAATCTGGGTGTTGGGTGAGAATGGTATTGCCCAAGAGTTGAATGAACTGGGATACACAATGCTGGGTGGTACTGATGAAAGATTGGATGAGAAATTCAATCATAACACAACTCCCTTCTTACCAGTTGACCCTCAAGTTGGTGCTGTTATTGCTGGATTAGATACCAAAATCAACTATCATAGACTAGCAATCACTTTGCAATACTTACAGAGACCAGATGTTGAATTCCTAGCAACAAACATCGACTCGACATTCCCACAAAAAGGTTTGATTTTGCCGGGTGCTGGTTCCATTATCGAATCTGTTGCCTACTCTAGTGGTCGTACCCCAATAGCCTGCGGCAAACCAAGTCAGAATATGCTGGATGCTATTGTTGCAGATAAAGGTTTGAACAGATCAAGAAGTTTGATGGTTGGAGATCGTCTGAATACTGATATGAAGTTCGGAAATGACGGTGGTTTAGGTACTTTATTGGTTCTAAGTGGTATTGAAACGGAGGAGAAAGCCCTAGAAACAGGAGCACCAAAATACTATGCTTCCAGTCTAGCAGTCATCCACGATTTATATGAGAAAGATAGCACTTAGTGTGTCCGGTTATTTCTTTGGTTTGGTGGAAACACGTAATCTGAGGCAAACGCGATTAATTTTTTTTTTTTTTTTGTTACATTTTATAGAGAAATACAGAAAACATCATAATCTTATCAGCTAAGAAGAGGACGTTTGTAATAACAACACAAGAAAAGTACGTTTCATAGTTACTGATGGTCAACTGTCCTATTTGTGGGAAACTTGTTAGTATTGAGCTGATAAATTCGCATCTCGATTCTTGTGAGGCAGCCAAAACAGACATCAAATCAACCAAAACGCCATCAAAACATGAGATCATCTCGATAGAAGATGACGAGGAAGTAGACCTTGATAACGATCAGCAACCGTTATTAAAGAAGTCAAAGTCCTCTCCCCTGACGCTACTCAATGGGAACAGATCATCAAAATTGAGTACAACGCCCAAGTCATATATCAGTTTTTCAAAACCAGTAACATCACAGACTCAACAACCAACATCATCTACCTCAACGTCATTACCATCACCACCAAAGACATCTTCCATAAAGGACGATGAGATCAAACTACTGAAATCCCAAATCGGCATCCCATTGAGTGAGAGGCTAAGGCCAAAATCTCTAGAGGAGTATGTGGGTCAAACGCATTTAGTAGGACCCAATGGAATCCTTAGAGGATTTATTGAGAACGATCATATACCGTCAATGATTCTTTGGGGACCCCCAGGAACTGGTAAAACTTCCATTGCAAGGGTTATTTCCAAGAAGACGAATCAGAAATTCATAGAATTAAACGCAACTACTAGTGGCATATCTGAACTGAGAAAGATATTTGAGACTTGTTCAAAAGAATTGTTCTTAACCAAGAGAAGAACGATTGTGTTCTGTGACGAGATTCATAGGTATAACAAGACACAACAGGATTTTTTTCTACCTTTTGTTGAGAAAGGCGAGATTATATTGATTGGTGCTACAACAGAAAACCCATCTTTTCAGATAAATAATGCTTTACTGAGTAGGTGTAAAGTTTTCACTTTGAGGAAATTGGAAATCCAAGAGATACATAAGATCTTGAATAAAGGAATTTTACAGCTGAATAAAATGAGGAAATCGGTTTTAAACAAGCCGTTGTTAAATATCTCTAAAGAGGCTATTGATTATATTAGTGATTTATCAAATGGAGACTCCAGAATCTCAATTAACTTATTAGAGTTGATTGATTCACATTATCTTAATCCAGCATATGATGGTGTCAAGATAAACGTCGAACAGATCAAACCTATTTTACAAAAGACGCATTTATTGTATGACAGGGTTGGTGATTCCCATTATGATACCATATCAGCTTTCCATAAATCAATCAGAGGATCAGATGCAAATGCAGCATTATGGTATCTAGGTAAGATGCTAAAAGGTGGTGAAAACCCACTGTATATCGCTAGAAGAATGATAAGAATAGCGAGTGAGGATGTTGGGGTATTGGATGAATCATGTTTGCCCTTCGCAGTAGCAGCATATCAAGCAGTTACATTTGTAGGGTTACCCGAAGCTGACTTAGCATTGGTTCAATGTGCAGTGAAGCTAGCAGAAGCGCCAAAATCAGTCAAGATTTATAGAGCGTGGAACATGATCAAGAAGACCCTTGATGAGGAGCCTTCTTTGGCGTCTAGCGACATTCCATTGCATTTGAGAAATGCACCAACCAGGCTGATGAAAGAGCTGGACTATGGGAAGGAGTACAAGTATAATCCCGACTTCAAAAACGGGAAAGTCAAGCAGGAGTATATGCCAAAGGGACTGGAGAAGTATAAGTTTCTGGACCAGGACCACCTTGGTCACCTGATTGACCATGATATATAGCCCGGCCATATAGGATTATTTAATTTCTTTTTCTACTTCTATTGTCTACAGGGGAACCTTGTTTTGTCTGTAGATCTAGATCGCCAACACTGTGGTTCCAGGCTCCAGGCCTATTTAGCGCGAAATGCGGCGAGCATGTTTTGCTAAGTTGGACCGCGATACGAAATGCTAATATTCACAGAGAGAAGCACATCAAGTGGAAGTGTGGTAAAAGCCAGGGACTATTAGATTAACCAGAGCTATAGAAACATTAAAAACCAAAACTAAAAGCAAAAAAGGATGTAGATCGGAAGAACTGAATAGAAAAGATTTGTAACGGTTGTTAAAAGTGACCCAGATTAAAAGAAGTGTACAATAAGCAATTAGTAGAAGGTGGTAAAATCATACTCATGGTAGTGGGAAGCGCCAATTACTTGTTGGGCTGCAGTGTGTGCTAATGATGTTATGTTGTTGATGACGATGAGATGATGCTATGACAGGTGAATGACTTTTGGACAATAAACTAGTAGAACAAGGTCGTATGTACCTTGTTCACAGTTCCTCTTTGTAATAGTCGGACAGGACCTTTCTAGCATTGTCGAATTCTACTCTTGCATTAGACAGAGCCTCTTTTATAGCATCAATCCAGCCTTCGTTTATAACACCTCCGTCGAAATCTTTCTTTAAACCATAGTTCTGGATCTTTTCACATTGTTCTTGAATTTTGACCAGCCCCAACGAAGCAGCTGAACCTTTCAGGTAATGACCATACTGTGATAACGAGTTTAAGTTCTCGTCCAATTTGGTAGCACTGGTATCTTGTAATTTTAGTTCAATGTCTTTAAAAGTCTGATCAGCTTGTTGAATAAAAGTTTGTATGAGGGACTTCGAGAATCCCGGTTCGTCATCGTCCATTAAAACCAATTGGTCAAATATACCCCAGTCTATAATATCAGTCATTGTGTTATTTGGAGTATCCTGTTCTTAGTTAAAACCGTGTTCTTTGCCAATGAGCGCGTGTGTGTTGTGTTGTGGTGTGTTTGTGTGGTAATAAATATTGCAAATAAGGATCTGTCAACAGAGGATTGTCACTGATGTCACTGAGAAAACACAAAGAGAATGAGACAGCTCTAGGATGAAAGTAGGCGTGCTGAGCGTGTGCGAGCCGTCTAGACAGCAGAAGATGGTGGGAAAAGTGCGCGTCGAACGTATGAAGAGAGCCCAAGAAGCGATTGATGCCTTTGTCTAATAACTTTCAGTTGAGAAATGAGAAAGTTTTTTGGGTAAATTAATTTTCGAATCAACGTCATGAACAAAAATTAAAACAGTCAGAACAAGAAGGAACCCGCGAAAAGTCCGGTAGTGGGTGCACCAAACCGAATCCAGACAGGCTGAGGCCAGCCAACCCACTGAAACTAGGCAGAAGCTAGAATTATCGTTACCATGCTATTTCCATCAGCAGGAGGGAGAGTGTTGAGAATCTAGAATCTAGGATAATCTAGAATCAACTACTACCTACTATATGTTACTATACTTCCGGTGTTCTCGATTCTTCAGTACCACCAAGCCCGACTGGCTGGTGAGGTCCTCCTGGCTGGATGGTTTTGCCCAGCGGGTTCCTCGTATTCCCATTTCCGAGGCCTTTAGTAGTTAGTACTCTTCAGCTTTTACAGCTTGTTCCACCACTCTCAGAAAAAAGGAAACCTCGGTAACGAGATTCTGAAAAGGTACAGGATTTTGTAAATTTAACACGTGATGTATCAGGTGAGTAGCACGTGAACCGATAGATATTGTGACAGATACAATAATTTACAAATAATTTCAGTTTCTTAACCATTAAAGTATATTTTAAGAAAAGGGAGAAGGTAAGAATAGAAGTAAAGGGAGCAAGCGAGAGGACATGGTAGATTATAATGATTATGAGAGACTGGAGCCGACGGAAGCTCAACCCAAGTCGTTCTTCAAATCTTGGAAGTTCATTCTTCTTTCCGTCATCATCACACCGGCTCTGATATATTTATTCATCATCGCTCCCGTTTTAGCAATACCACCAAAAATCATTGTTCCAGTACTATCAAAGTACGACTCCGTAGACTTTGAGCTATATCCCATCACTGGTCAACACTTCAGGTCTAACAAGAAACACTATAAGGATATCATAAAGGAACGAGTAATACTGATTGGTGATGTTCATGGTTGTTTTAACGAGTTGGTGAAGTTGCTGGACAAAGCAAATTATAATAAAGAGCAAGATGAAGTTGTTCTTCTAGGTGATTTTATTTCCAAAGGCCCTGATTCATTGAAGGTTTTGAATTATGCGATGTCAGAGAACTTTACAACCGTCTTAGGAAACCATGAGCTAAACATTCTATCAAAGTACTCTAACTTCAAGCCTTTAGTTTTTGATGATAATGACGTCTTCAAGTTTGAAGGAGAGAAAAACCTTGTGAAGGTGGATGATGAGCTTTTGATAGCACAGAGACTAACTCCGGATCACATCAAATTCCTAGCATCTTCTCCGTTAGTTCTAGACCTTGGTCTTGTCCCTCTATTCACCTCAAATCCAAATCCTAATGGTATAAAACAAGATGCAGGCAATTACAAAGTACTAGTAAGAGGTTTAGCTACTCATATTGGCATATTGCCCCCATATAAGGCTGTGCTACATCAAGATGTAATGCAATGGTTAGATATTGGGAAATATTGGTATCAAGACTATAACCAGAAAATGAAACAAAATTTCAAGAAGAGTGATAGATCCATAGTCTTCTATGGTCATCATTCAGGACTTGGTTTGAATATGCATAAATATACAAAAGGATTGGATTCTGGTTGTGTGAAGGGAAATGAATTATCCGCTTTGATAATCTCAAGCAAATTATTGGAAGATGACACTATTACTTATTCTCAAGAGCTACTTCAAATCGACTGCCGAGGTAACCTTTAGGAAAAAAAACAGGTACATAAAGGTTTTAAACATAAATATTCGTATACTCTCATAACTAACATAGACATAGCATCGTAGATACAACTTATCAGAGGAAACATTCATCCCTGGTGTCTTTCAAATTCTTTCTTAATAATGATATCTTTACTCAACAACTCTCTCAAACTTTCACTGATCGGACTCTTAACATCATCAGAGCTTTCTCTATCAATGATCTCAACCATTTTTCTAAACTTTAAGAAAAGGAGTTCAGCTCTTGTAAGTAGATCATTTAAGTTATAAGTCATTGATAAATCATTTATATATTTCAGAACTTCATCAAATTGTCTTAAATGATCCCTCATAATTTTTTCATTTTTCTGAAGAATAGCTAAAGCAAAAAATAGATGAAACTGAGAAGAATAAAAATCTGTCCAAAGAACTTCCCATAGCCTTAAAACTTCATCCCAAGGAAACTCTCGTTTGAACCAGACCAATAACATCCTAAAGAAGAAGAATAAATTGATGGAATCACATTTCTCCAGATGGATATATAAGTCAGGTAACATGAATTGAACCAGCTCATTCAACGTGTTCATTTGATCCTTCATACCAGATTGATCATGTAAGAAATTTCTTTCCATTCGGTCCATGAATTTAGTAAAGCACCAAAATGCCAAAGTTGAATCTTGTAATGTGACATAAATTGGTGATAATAAATCAGTCATACCCTGAACATAACCAAGTTTGTCATTGTACTGATTGAATGTTAATAGTATGTCCTTCATCTGTAGTAAATGTGGGTTCGTTATATTGAAATTCCCATCATTTGATTCGTCCAATTCTTGCTGTTGATGCTTGAAGATAGGCAAGTTTCTATCAGTTCTTTGTATATCCTTTTCAATTCTGAAAACTTGGTCCGTGAAATATTCGTCCCTACTTAGTTCTTCTAGATCATCAGCCCATTTTTTCTTCAAGCTTGAGTATTCTTTTTCCAAAACAACTCTTATATCCTTACGCTCTTGATAAGAAGAATCCCAAGGATAAACACCTAACAGGAAGACCCAAACCTCATTTCTAATAACCTCGTTTATACCTCCATGGAATATTCTATTTTTCAATTCATTAACCGTTAAAGTTAACCTCCCAGTATGGTCAAAATATGAACTCCACTCAACCTCTGTCAATTCTCTCGATCTTTCATGAGCGTTCAAAATTTCTTCGGGTAGTAGTTTATCGAAATTCAACCCCATTTCCTTTGATAAAAGTTCTCTTGAATTGTGATCTAATATTATTTGTTTTCTTGATCTTGAAGCTTGCTCCTGAACACCCATAGCCCAATTAGCCAAATAAACCCTAGCTGTATCAAAATCATCATTGACTCTGATCACTTCTGGATTCTTAAGTAACTTCTTGATAGGTAATGGACTGTCATCAATAACTTCATTCACTTGCTGTTTAGTGAACTTTGTTACCTTAGCTAACGTTTCCAAAACTGACCATCTTGCTTCATTTAGGAACCTGTTGAGGTTGAAGTTATTTTTAGTGTTGTTATTATGGGCTCTATTCTGTATATTGGTTGGGCTAAAGTTGTTCAAATCCTCGGTGGTTGGATTCACCAAAAGCACTGAGTCTTCCAAAGTAGATTTGACTAGATTGGCATAATTCCTCAATTCATTCAGAAACTGGCTCCCACCCCAAAATAACTCATTATCATCACCGAAGGGATCAAATTCCTTATTCTTTCGATCCTGTTCTTGCACAGTACTTGGACATTCGTCGTCATGAAAGAACAAAACAGGCAAACGATCACTGGGACTGTGCGTATTGATGATGATAGAACCAAACCACCATCCCAATGATGGCGGTCTTTTCTGGATGGAGAAGAGCTCACCGATATGGACTGTGAAACTGAAAGAACCTATGCTTGAAGGTCTTTTCACCTTGTTGTTTGAAGAGTGTGGGTTCATGTCCACATCTTGGTACTTGGAGAGATCATTCTGTGAGATGAGAGATTCAGCAATCCAACCGAATTGCAGTTCCCTGTTTGAAGCAGCAGGTGAGTCTTTGTAGATGTACAGAAACCCTGGAATGTTCTCCTTGGAATTCTTGGAAGGATGCACGTAGACTTTCGACTTTGAGTAGAGAAGACTCACAAGCGACATTGATGATGACTTAGATAAGCTGTCACAATGGTAATTTGGTGATTTGATTGTCACTCCACACAGCAACTTATTGCCTTTGATGCTTTTTTCTTTGGTCTGGCTGTGCTGATAAGAATTACATAAGCACCATAGTTAAGCTCACGTAAAAGGAAAGGCATAACTACTAATACAGAGTCAGATTTATGGGGTTTAGATGGTAGTTGCCGGTTTAGATGGTGGTTGCCGTGTCAACTACTCCTGATATAGTGTTTTATATTCAATATTCATACAATTTGATCCACTTCGGTAAAACACACTCGACGAAAGAGGAATCTCAACAAAATGCAGCGAGATCCTTTATAAATAAACAATCAGGTCGTAAATTCAATTTCTCACATTGTCCAGACCGATCAGTGTCTTGTCGATGTTTTCGTTACCAAGTCCCTTTTGGCTAGCCTCTGCATTAGAGTCAACATGAATTGAGAACGGTATCCCTTCGTGAGCATGGGAATGTTGTTGAACATGGCGTACGTCCACTTGACTGCTCAAAGATTGTGGAACCTGTGTTGTTGCTGTGTAGGATAGCAAAGCAGACGAGGTATTTGCTGAGCCCGAAGACTGTGGCGGTAATGATAGCGCTCCTGTCAATGATTGGTCTGTGCTTGAGCTATTAGTAGTCGTGGTTGTAGTTGGAGGCGTTGTCTGTGCCTGGTACTGAGTCAATGGGATGTGGAACTGTCCAAAATGAAGTTGCTGATTGAAGTTTGCCAAACTCTGAAGTTGGTTATTATAACCTGCTGATGGATCCATTATATTATAACGCTGATTGATAGAAGGAAGTTGAAGTTGTGCTTGCGGGAGTAATTGGTTGAATTGCTGTTGTGAACCCTGTAAGACCTGTCTAGCTGGGTCCTGGTATCTCTCAGATAGATAATGGTCACTCAAACGATTTGATCCTGCAATCGCTTCCGAATTATCAGTTTGATCATCATCTTCTCTCGATCTTTTCCACGAGTAAGGCGGATGTGCTTTATGATTGTAGTGAATGGAAATAGCTCCATCCGTCAAGCTATAATTTAAACTTATTTTTGATTGACACAGCTGTGTCTTCAGCTTGTTTGGGACTGCTCTTTGATCTGTTGATCTCGACTTTCTCTGTCTTCCTCGATCTTGACTGCAGATGAACATGAACGATATCTTTTTAGACTTGCCACCCCCTTTATGGTAGTCTCTGACAGGAAACCTATACCCAGTCGCTGCCATTAAAGGGTTTATATAGATATCAATAAGTTGTTTCGCAACTTGTTGGTATGTCACTGTCTCAATTTCGGAACCGTAGTGTCTTATGACTGATGGATCTGTTTGACCTCTATAACGAATATCAAAAATGTCCTGAGTCGTGTTCGCCTTGACCCTATCGACAAAATCTCCATAGCTTGTAAATACGTTTGGGTCATTTGAGCTGGATTATCATTTGATTAGTATCTCTAGTTGGGGAAAAAGTTAAAAACCAAGGGGTGTCAAGGAAAGAGAACAGGGCTTTATAATTTTACTGCGCAGATTTCTCCAATAAAGTGTCATATTTCTCCTTGACAAACAACTCCAAAGCTTGAAAATACTTACATATCGACAGGTGTTTTCACCACTTTTCTTTTGGCTCTGCAACTAGAGCAAGTTGCATACTTATTCAATAATTCTGGGGGTTCATCGACTCTTTTGACACGACAACGGGAACACTTCTTCACCTCGCTATCCAGTGCTCGGTTTTGGGTATGCTGGATGTTCATGGCACTTCTGAGCTCAATACTGTCAAGCTAGAACGGGCAATTCAGAAATAAAATGAAGATCTCTCTTTGTTCGTTCTAGTGTGTTTTGTTTCTCTCGAGGGTTCCGCCATTTTTGTCAGTGCAAACAAGAAAATACAGAGAAAGTCCCGTGGTGTTTGGGTGGTAGTCTTAGATAGACCACCTAAGAGACTAGGGGAATTTTAGTTAGACTACGAGGGTTTCGCGACTGGGACTCTTTCACAAACAAAAATCACAATTGGGGGGAGTTGGAGAATCTTGTTATTCCAATATTCTTTGAACTTGAGCATACCTAAAGGGACCAGCCAAGATGAGCTACTCAGACTCTGAATTAAGTTCTCTTGAAGACGAGTATCAAGAAGATAAAGTCAATGAACCATCCGGAGATGTCGCTGACGATACTGAGGACGAAGAATTAGAGGAAGAAGATGAACAAGAAGACAACGATGAACATGAAGAAGACGATGAGGAAGATGAAGAGGAAGATGAAGATGATGAAGCTAATGATCCCAATGAAGTCCCAGATGATGACGATGATCTCCCCGTCTCTTCAGAGGACGATGATAGCTTCAAAATCGATGATAATGACGATGACATCAAAGAACATGAAGAACCTGAAGATAATAAGAAACAACAAAAATTGAAGCTGAAGCTTAAACTGACAAACCCCTCATCTTCAAAAAGCTCCAAAGCAAAATCGAAACACTCGATAACATTGGATAATTACAGTGATGGTGAAGAATCAGATTATGATTCAGTAGCAAAGATTTCTACTAAAGCACCCAAAGTAACGAAGGGCAAAGTTGGCAGACCAAAAAGAAAAGCAACTGGAAATATGTACTACGAGGAGGATGGTGATGATATTATGTCGGATAGTGAAGATATCATTCCAACACCTTCGCTAGATGATGTGGGGTTGTCGGACGATGACGAACAGGAAAGTTATAAACCTGTGGATGTCACCAAGATGACTGAAAGACAAAGAGCCAGATTATTGGACCAAGATCTGGAGAATACCACTTCATCAATATCGAAGAGTAGTGACGTTAAATTTCTAGCGTTGAGTAACAACATCAACAAGCGAAGAGTGTTCACAGAAGAAGAGAATCAGTTGAAGAAGGCCGAGATCGCTAGGAAAAGAAAGAACTTGATCGAGAAGAAACTAGAGGAAGAGAAGCAAGACACTATCAACAAGTTGCTAAAGAGAAGGGCCGGAAAGGCTAGCGCATCCAGTTTGAAAGAAGATGAGGAGGAGAATGCAGGCACTCATGATAGGCCTAGAAGACCTTATCCTCAGCACCCAGCACTGTTCACATGGACCTCAAAAGGAGACAAGCTTCAGCTGAGGGTTCCTCAACCTTTCGCATCCGAAGTGGTCCCAGTGACCAACCACAGCCAATAGCTGCTCATCAGCACAGAAGGAAATACAAGACCTCTTTGTACACTAAATCAGCTCTGTAGTTCTGTAGTAGTGGCCCAATCCAAATTTCCCTTTTCGGATGGCTTTTTGGGTTCCCAAAAATTTGGTGATTTTCGCCAAAAAAATTGGAATCTCCAATCGACAAGCGATAAAGCGTAAGACACCAGTGAAATTTGGGTGTTTGTTGTTGAAACGCAGCTGAACTTTGTTTGTTATTCGACACTCCAGCCATCTGATACACACTGTCTATATTAATTTCAGTCAATTACCTAGAACAGGTGACTTTTTTGCTCTTTTTTGACCATTTTTTCATTCCATTTGTTGTTTTCTCCTTCCTTCTTAAAAGTGTTGACATTGTAACCAAAGAGCCAACATACTTCGTTATTAGAGGGCTGATTTCAAACGGAAATATCGCTAAGCATCTCCAGCAGAAAATTCCCAGCACTTCCCTTTTTGCCCCGCTCTGCATACTTAATTCAGCCCTTGAGGCCAGCTTTTGTTCATTCAACCTGTCAAGTGTCAAACTTGAAGCACTGAAAATAACAGTTAAGACAAACTCTTCTTAACAAGAAAACACACGCACACATTTAAGCTGTCAGGAATGAACTACAACGTGAACTACAGGCCGCAGGTAATTAATCCAAACATGCATCCACAGCAACTGGCTGCTCTTCAAGCTCAGGCTCACTATGCTAATCTTCAACAGCACCAACAACAGCAACAACAGCAGCAACAGCAACAACAACAACAGCAGCAGCAGCGGCAGCAGCAGGTTCAACAACAGGTCCATCAAGGACAACCCGGTACTAATCCACAATTGCAGCAGCAGTACCCTCCGCGTGTCCAGGGTCCAATACCTCAGCATCAAGTTCCTGACGCACAAGTACCTCAACAAATCCCACATGCAAACCTCTCCCAGCAGAACTTGGATCAACAAGGCCAACACTTCGTTAACCAGCGAGCAGGAAATCCGTCCCCAGTTCAGCATTACCAGAATCAGGCTCCATATCCAAATCAGACACCTCAACATCAACCAGTGACAATTACTCAACAATCCCCACACCTTCAGCAGCAACATCATCTTCAGAGCCAACAACAGTTCATCCCTCAACAACCACCGCATCAGAGCCAGCAACAACCAAATCAGCAGACCCTACAACCGCATGTAGCACAGACACCGTCCTCCCATCAACAACAAGCTACGGTACCACAGGCCCATCAAAATTCTCAAGCACCACACCAAATTCATCCACACCAGAACCAGCACCAACATCCACATTCACTTCAACATCAACAGCAGCAGCAACATCCAACTCAACATCAACATCCACTTCCACATCCACATCCGCTTCCACAACAAATATCTCAGCCTCTGCCTCCTCAACCTCAATCCCAACACAATGCTCCTCTCCAAGGCCAACCACACCAAAGTATTCCTCAACGCCAACCACCATCTACACAACCTAAACACGCACAACTGCCGCAACAACCTCCAACTCCTGGGCCAAGACAAGCTCCCACACCAGGATCCCAACCAATAAACTCAGGCGTTCCTCCTCAAATACAAACGCAAAGTATATCGGCCCCACCCAGCGCTCCTCAAACCAAGCCATCTAGTGCGAAGTCTTCAAGATTTCCTGCTACAGCAACCCTTCCATCAGCAAGGCCTCTAAGCTCCACACCAACCAATCAAAACTCCAATGGGACTGGAACAGGTGCACAGGGAAGAGTTGTTCCTGTCACGTCTTTTAATCCTAATTCTGCCATGACCCAGATGATGAACTACAAGAAGCAGGTTTCAAATTTGGCAACTCTGAGATTTCTTGATTTCTGTGAATTGATTGGAGTCAGATCTGATAGTGTTAAGAATATCTTATATTGGAAGAAGATTGTAACTGATTATTTCAGTGAGATTGGTACCATGAGATATTCTGTGAAGAGTGGGGTTGATTCAAGACAATTCGAGTTTAGTGTTCCTATCATTCCTCGATTTTTCTTTTCCATAATTCAATCTGGTGTCACTAGAATTGAGATTCAGCCTGGTATGTTAAGGACTCAAGTTTTAGCAAATGGTATGACATATTTGGAAAGTCCAAGATGTTGTTTTACTCACTATTATTCTGATGGCTCTTATGTCAAGATCCATGGTAATATTAAAGGTATATTGAACCAAAATTTGAAGCTAGATTGGCTGGATTTCCAAACGCATGTTTTCATCCCAGGTATTGAGTGGCCATCACTAGAAAAGCTTATCCTTGATGAATCTAAAATTAAACAGATGTATTTCAATGAATCAGGCGATAAGTCAGATAAAGAGGATAAAAAGGAAAACTCGAAAAAATTACAGATTTTACAAGGTTTCAGATCAAACTATCAGGTATTCAACAGCATGTCAAATTTTGGTCTACAAGAAAGTGTCATGAGAGTTTTGCAAGTCAGCGATGTTATGGCACATTTAAAAGGCCTCATGCTGTTCTCGACAGAGACCGAACAAGTGGGCCCTTTGAATGCTTTGGATAACTACGTCGAAAAGTTCTATACCAAGAATGAGGATGTGAATGGCAAGAAATCGAAGCCGAATTCAAGTTCCAATAGTGCGTCTAACGCTAGTTCTAATTCAAAACAATCCTCAAATCAATTGAAGGACGAGAGTTCTAAAAGTTCTCCAAGCGATTCTTCACAGAATGACCCAAACAGGAATGGGAAAGTTCCCTCTTTAGATATCTCACAGTCTACTTTGACGAAGCGAAGACGAAAAAGTACTATTGGGGAGCTATCACCAAAATCTTTAGGAGAACGACACAGTCCACAAGCCGCATCCAAATCTATAAATAAAAAGACCAAAAGATGAAAATGATACAATAACGAACCATAGTATTCAGGTCTCAAAACATTACACGGTTAAAGGTAAAAAATACTCACTTCTAGTTCTTACTTTTGTATATTTATGTGCTCATTTGTTTTAATATCAGAGATCCTATAGTGATTTGTAATAGCTTATATAATAGGCTGTTTTCTTTCTGCAGATTCCGCGATTTTTCCTTTTAAACCAAAAGTGTGAATCATTGTAAGAACATCTCATTTCCCCATGAACAGTGTCCACAGAACCCCTTAAATAACTAAACTATGTCTGTGATAAATCTACAAAGCGCTTCAGAAATTACATTCCCGGAAGACTTACCACCGAAGACCAAAATAGTGGAAGTTCCTCCTGCTCTCAAGTTCATCACCTCCCTTTTGTACAAATCAGGAACATCCTTATCGCTACTTTACATCATTCTCATATTTATTGTACAACCATTACTAGAAGTCCAGTTCTCAAGAAGAATTGAGTTCACGTCATATGTACTTGTAAGGGCAAGAGGAATACTAACACAGCTATCTCAAAGGCAAAGAATCCCAACTGTCGCTATCAAAAGAGGGGATAAATTATACTCTGATGCCCAAGTTCAAACAATTAGTGAGGCAGAATTGAACGAGAAAAAGCACACTCATGAGGACTTCAGAAGATGTCCTTCTTCGATATCATTTGAGGATGAACAAAGTGCATCAAAGAACTTTGTTCAGGACAAGCTAATATTATTAAAAGAAACATTAGAGGAAAACATCAACTACAACATTGCCATTGATCAGATGAATCCACTAAGTTTCCAAATTAAAAAATTTCAAGGCTCAATAGATGCTTACAGACATGCACAGCTGTTTAAGGCAGGCAGAACAATGTCAGGACATTCAACAGGTACTGACATTAAGAACGAAGTCAGAACTATCAAAGGCTGGTTTCTAAGAGGAGAAGCCTAAAGACAAGCATTTTACAGATCCCATTTATTAAGTAATTGGAGGTGGTCATTAGTCATTTCAAAATAAGCTATATAAAATATTTAGGAATTTAATTCCTTTCTATGTACAAGTACTTTATAGTTTATGATATCTAGTAAAATAATGCAGAACCCACAGTACGGATTTCTTATGCTTTTATGCTTTCCCCTTTTTCGATCAAAACTTCATTTTCCGTAACCCTTTAGAATCTCTAGTGCGTAATCGCTGCTGTGAACCTTCATCCACAGGCTTTTTATCCTTCTTGAAAAATCTGCCATTCTTTGAGTATTTTACTTTGGAATACTCATTTGAAGAGTCAATCAAAACTTTTGGTGTTTTTATGACTTCAGCTGATGGATTGCTCAACAATTCTTTGACACGAACACCTCTTTTCTTCCATCTGTCTTGTATACTATCTTCTTCTGCCTCTGTTGGCTTCCATTTAGATTTTAAGATTCTTCTAACAGCTTCAGGTGATATTCGAAAATGTTCAGACAGTTCTTTAGCAGTCATATCAGGTAGTTTCTCTTTCAACATTCTGATACTTGTCATGTCTTCTCTCGATAGCTTCTTTTTTGGGGTCCATGACTCACCAGCAAACTTCTCGATCAAGGCATATCTTTGTCTCTGCCATTCTGGGAGATTCATCTTCCTCCAATTGAGTGGGATCTTTGGACCAGTGTTGACTATATCTAATGCCTTTAGCTTGGACTTCGAGACTTTGATTTCCGTGACAGTCTCTTTCGGCAATTCCTTCTGGTTCTTCTCATTTTCCTTGGACTCAGAAAGAAGGTCCTCGAGAGTTCTTGGTTTATGTGATTTTGGGTTTGCAGTCTTCTTTAGATCTTCAATGGGCTCTTTGGTGAGGACAACTGAGGTATTGGTGAGCGTGCGCCTTATTATCAATGAGCTGGGCAAGACCCGTATGAGACCAGTCCTTTGTATTACACACTGTCGGGCGAACATCAAAGAGGAAAACGCAATCTTGTCTGAAGTACCACCCACAGTGCAAGCTCATCTCTCTTAAAAGCGCATAGAGTTTTTCTGTAGTCCAGAAAAATCTTGCAGAAGGGTGAAATACGAGGCAATATCACGTGACAATGATGATTTGCTCTCCCTCGGATTGTTTGATGTTTGTTTTGATTTTCTGTTTTGACAGAGAGACAAAACAACAACAGATAACAGCGTCAAGAAGAAAGAGAAAGGTTGTGGTTTTTGATCCAAAGGCTTCAAAGGAGCACATAAGGATTATTTACCTTGGATCTCAAAGCTGTAATTACCGGAACAAACTTCCCTGATTCTATTTTCAGTCTCCTGAGAAATGAATTCCCTAAAGAAATTCTTCAAACCATCTCCTGTTTCTGATGGCGAACTTTCTATCATCCCGTCAGGTCAATTATACTTGAGAAGAAAGCCTGGGTCACCAAAATCGGAGAGCGAATGCTTGTATACCGATTCTGCAGCTATTATCAGAGAACAGTCTCCACATACATTTGAATTGATCATTCAAAAGGTGTACGCTGAAGGCGAAGAACAGTTGAAAGGCGATGAGGATGATGACGAGGAAGAGGCAGAGGTCACTCAGTCATTTGTTATCGATCAGCCTTTAAGGGTTCATCTAATAAATCAAGTGGGATCGTTGGTTGTTTCATGGACGAATCCTGAAGATGAAGGCGAGACGTTTGATTTTGTTGTGGATGAAACAATTAAAAGTAGTGAGGTTGATCATTTTATGCACGTAATCTATTGTTGTTGTTTTGAAAGAAAATATAAAAAGTCTTCAGCGGGTGTTACAGAATCGCAACTCGATGAATTCTTTTATGATCCTGAGATCGAAGCTTTAGGAGAATTGAGTTCTGGTACTAGTTTCACCTCTTCCAATATTAAGGAGCTTGATTATCCTGGCGATCATGTTGGACACAACGACGAGGAATCAGATGAAGACTCGGACGAGGATGACACTGAATTTGTTTTTGTCGATGCCAAAGAAAATGTGGTTGATATACCTAAAGCTGGTAGCAAGGCAGTTTCAGCCAAAAAACCACCAGTTGCAATTCAGGGCGATGTTTTGATTACTGTCACTGCTGAGCTATTCCTATATGATGCTGAAACAAATAAGTTTCAGTTACAGGATTCAAAAGCAGTTACCGAAGTTATAGATGAGGGTAAATTTAGCTATTGGCTATCCATTGAAAGTGACATAGTTGGCAAACTTGGAACTTCTATTAGTTCAGAGTTATCACCACAGTTCAGCTATGAAAAAAACGCCTTCATTTTCAATTATCTTGCTGGGAACTCAATAGTATCATGGCTATTGAAGTTTGATAATCAACAGAAGCTAGAATCATTTCAAACAGCATATATGACAGCTCAATGGGAAGGTGCAAACAAGAGCAAGTGGAATAGAATTGAATCAAGCGAACAAGAGTATATTTTGAGTGGTTTCAAGGAGAATGAAGAGGACGATGATGTTATGGAAGATTATTCTGAAGGCGAGGAAGAGTATGAATCTAGTGATGAAGAGGATGATTCAAATACGAATTTACGTTCAGGTATACGTAAAGAAGCCTTTTCAGATTCAGAAGATGAACAAGAGAGCGAGAAAACGAAAGACTTTTTCAAGAAATCTAAAAACAAGAACCTTACTGTTTCCTACAAGAATGATCGTTCTTATATTACTAGAGGCGACCGTATTGGTATCTTCAAAACTTCAAGTAATGATGATGACTTAGAATTTATTACTTCCATTAAAAACTTAAGCTTAGATGGCAAAAAAACACTGTCCCCTTCAAATATAATGCTTCACACTGAAGATCGTAATATGGTGTTTCAAAGTGGAGAAAAGGATAAATTATACAAGATGGATATTGAGCGTGGTCAGGTCGTTGAAGAATGGAAGGTTAAAGAGGACTTGCCAGTTGTTGCTATTGGCCCATCAAAGAAGTTTAATCAAATGACAGGAGAGCAAACCTTCCTAGGTATATCTGATAAAGGTTTATTCAAAATTGACCCAAGATTAAGCGGGGAGAAACTAGTTGACAGTGAATACAAATCATACGTGTCCAAGAATGACTTCAGTTCATTTAATACAACTGAGAATGGTTATATTGCAGTTGCCTCGAAAAAAGGTGATATAAGGTTATTTGACAGAACGAATATTCGTGCCAAATCCTTAATTCCAGCTTTGGGTGATCCAATCACCAGTATCGATGCATCTTCCGATGGTAAATGGTTATTAGCAACTTGTCCAACTTACTTAATCTTAATTGATACCACTATAAAGAGCGGTACTAATGCTGGTAAACTTGGTTTCACCAAATCATTTGGTAAAGAGCCACCAAGGATTAAGATTTTGAGTTTATCCCCAGAACATGTTGCATTCATTAGAAACAATACCAAACAAGGCTTGAAATTTTCACATGCTCGTTTCAACACAGGTTTAAATGCTAAAGAACAGACCATTGTATCATCCTCTGGTCCGTACGCTATAACTTGGTCTTTGAAGAAGATAGCTAGAGGTGATGTCGAACCATATTTGATAAAGAAATATGAATCCAATGTTGTCGATGACAATTTCAGATTTGGTTCCGATAAGAATGTCATTATTGCTTTGGAAGATGATATCAATATTGCTAGTAAAAGAGACTTCCGCAAAGCTGATCGAAAATCATTGGCTTTCACCCCACGAAAAGTTTAGTCCTCATTTCTGCTTGTTTTTTTATTTCTTTAGCATCTGTCCCATGTTTTTCCATTCATTCTGATAAAGACAATCTCTCACGATTCTGCAAGTTTTCGTTTCCCTCATTATGTTCTGTTTTGCTTTTTGTTGGTGGTATATAGTTAGGAACTAAATAAATATAATTAAGCTTTAAAACTCTACTTGATGTTGTACTTCTTTCTGAAGCCAAAAAACCCCCTGAACTCGTCGTAAAAAATCAGTCTGAAAGCTTTGAATTTGTGAAAAGCAGTTGGTCTAAACAGTGTTTCCGTTTGAGGAAACCTTGGTCCTTCCTGAGATTGGAATTGACGAGGATTTATCCCATTAACTTTGTAATACACTCCCCTGACAAATCTGTGGAAGGCAGCACTTCTCATGAGCTATCCGATGTTAGACAGGTGGCCATAACTTCTTTGGTTATTGAGTTGGAGTACATACTTTAAGGAATAGATAGTCCTCTAAATTACCCGGTGTCATTCTGATAAGTGTGAGTCTGAGGTTGATCGTAGGAGTTGCACAGAGCTTTCACTTCAGTGGGAAGATCAATTTTTGTAGGAACGTTCTCAGAAGAATTCGCGGAATAAATTCGGTGAACCGTTCCATTTTGGAAAACTGACACCAAAGCACAAACAAATCGAGTCAGAGCTGAAGGGAAATAGTGGACTATTCCCGGGACAAGAACACATAATTCACTATAAAATCAGCGGAAGATGATCACAGATGACCAACTGAACCAGACTGCCATATTCTTTGGTCTTGCTACCTTCTTCCTGATCATCGTTTACCACACCATTTCATCAACCACAAAGAACCTTAAGGCAGAATAGAAGATCTGTGATCTGCTAAATAATCATATATCTTGATGTTGTTTCTTTTATCTTTAATGACAATGATTAGAACAGATGTGGTGTACTTTAATAGTATAATTTTATAATTTTGCCTGGTATTTCATGAATTGATTGAGGAAGGATTGAAGATGTGCTGATTTATCAACTTGACTTGATACATATTCAAAAAGCTAAAATATTAAAACTCGTTCTTATCTACAACTTTGTAACTCTATAAAATTTATTCAATTAATGGTTATCATCATTCCATCAGGCTTTCTTCACCTAGGATTTCTTTCGCAACCAAAATCAAGTTTTCCAGTTCCTCAGTAATAGAAGTAAAAGCAGAGGAAAATGCCATAGCATGAACTTCTGTCCAATGTATTTTCGAGTATGATTCGTCATCTTTATCAATCGCATCATCAATGCTGATTTCTTTCAGCCTATCATTTAGCTGCTGCACAATTGATTCAGGGTTTCGGTCTTTCTCCACTTCGAGTTTACCAATAATATCAAATAGCCTTTTTCTAACACTAATTGCTGATGGAAAGTATTTTGGTAAACTTGTTCTCGAACGAAGTGAGTTAGATATGATGTACAAGACATATATCACAGTAGCAACAGAATCACGACGAACTGATAATAAAGCTTCACTTGTTTGTTCATCCTTATCTTGTTCCCAGACTCTGAAGTATAAACCGGACATTCTTGCTTCAATGATCCTCTCCAAAATAGTATCACATGATTTTAGCAATAACTCAAACGAATCCGGATTAAACCTTTTAGTGAAGTCGTGTTCGTGTCTAGCCTTGGTCAGTAACTCGTTGACTGCAAATAAACTCTGGGACATTCTGACTTCTCTAATATTAGCAAGCTCAAGAGTCAAGTCTGTGGGATCGTCATCAATATCTCTGTACAAATACCTCTCACTTACAGATTGATAAGATTGACCAATATGTGATAGTAAGGAAGCACATGAATTGTATACCTCATGCCGAGCAATAAATGGCCAAACAAACCAATTAACGAAAATTGAAGTAATGATACTGATGAAAATAGCAACTGATATGATCCAAGTATTATTGAAGATACTAGAGGTAGAAGATTCAGCCTCAACAAACCCATTAATTGAAACAATTGTGAAAGATAAAAGTGTAACAATGCTAGACCTTGGATGAGTTGCTACCAGAAAGCCATAACTGAAAACCAAACATATCAAGGTAGCAAAAGTAGCAATCACATATGAGTTTTGAAAATGTCGGGACTGAATAGACGCCCAACCCCAAAAGCATCCAATAAACCAGCAAATAGTTCTAGTGAATAAGTTATCCCAAGTTCCTGAGTTCCGTGGACTTAAAAAGTAATAAACAAGTAGAGGACTCCAAAAGCAATGATACTTGAAGTACCAACCCCACGAATCTTGTAACCAACCAGGCAAAGAAAGAAAAACAACGACAGTTGAAAGTTTTAAGGCATATCTGGACTGACTATCGTTCAACGTTTTAAAAAATTTCCATAGTTGAAAGCGATACTTATTAGGAGTTGAGTGGAAATTAAAATCATTATGATCAATAGCTCGAATAGTTTTCAACATTGGCCTAGATTCTTGCGTGTTTTTATTTCTTGAAGTGTTTAGGTTATAGATTCTTTCAAAGGCATCATCAACATCCCGTTTTGCCTCGAAGTAATGGAAAACTGAGTCGGCCCCTTGGTCTCTCAAGCACTGCTCTGGCAACCTTCTCAAGGCCCTGTGTAATGGATAGTTTGGAAAGAAAATTCTTCTTCTCTTACCTGCTTTCTCTGAAGATAACTTAACAACCTCTGATAGTTTTAGTAGCATGACAGCAGATTGTCTAGAGTATCTTAAGAATAAAAACATGAACGTGATAGTTTCTTCATTAAGTAAGTCTCTGCAAAAATAGTCTGTTTTTGAAAACTTTCTATAGGCATTATCAATCTGATATATCCTTTTCTTTAGCAATAGCTTTGAATACTCTAAATCTTGTAATACCTCTGATCTTGATGCTTTCGTATCTCCAATTGAAGCGGTATTTTTCAATGTCCTTTCAATGGCAGTAATATTAGCAATCATTTGATCTATAAGCTTGAACAATGGGTCATTGAAAGCACTATCAACAATCGAAATATAAAATTGCTTCGAAAATGACTGTTGTGCTTTCAGGCCAGTAGGTAAATGGGCTCTTGGTAAAGGAGTAGCCACTCCTGAGTTAAACTCTGATAGATTGGCAGATGAGTCGACCTTGGTTCCCTCATTGCTTAAATCTGGCGCATAAGTTTCCTTCTTTTTAAAGTGAACATTCGTTTGTGCAGGAAGAACCCTTAGTGGGGATATAATGAAGTTAAGATGATTTCTGATACTTTTTAAGTCTTCATCATCGTAATATGATAATTTGAAGCCACTTAAAAACTCCCTAAAACTCTCAGAGAGTATCAACGCCTTGTGTATCATATCTTCTTGCAAAACCAAAACAGAAGGCTCGTTACCTTGAAGATCATCATGAAAAAAGATTTGCAATAAAGCCTTTACGCTTCCTGTTAGGTCGAATAGAGTAGACATAACCTTTTCTGTCCCAAGATATGGAAAGTATAGCAAAGAGACGGATAAGGAAACTAACAAACCGAAGAGGTAGGGTATTGATATGTTCCAAGCATTCTTCCAATCGACCTGAGAATCATCCAGTTTCAAGCAGGCAGACATAAATATTAAAACGAGTCCGGATGACAACAGCATATAGTAAAATCTAATATAGTATGCTTTAAACCATCCCATACACATTAGACCCAGAAATAAAGAGCCTGCTAAAATACCACCTTGATGATTCCTCGTGGGCTGTGTTGCAGTAGATATATATAGAGCCAAAGAACTCCATGCCAGACCGATACCTATACCGACTATGGACTGTACTGTCATCTCTAGTTGAGCACCAATAGAATGAACGGGGTGATTAATCAATGTAGATATTGGCAAAAATACCCTGTACTTTCCAAACCAGTTCCCTGGTCTCTCAATCAAACATAGTGTTATTGCTATGAAGTAAGCGATCGTGAACTTCGAAATTATTATCCAATGACGCAAATAATTTCTTCGTACACTTAATAGGCGTGCTACCCACTGCTCTAGTGTACCACCAGACAAAGCGTAAACCAGACTTTTTATACTGAACTTGCTATCAGGCTTCTTGGAAGGTTTGATGACATTCGAAGGCTTGCTATAGATTGGGTCAAAGAATCCATCTCTAAGTTCTTCAAGATCGAATTTGTCAAGACCTTCATCATTCTCATGAACCAGTTGATTCAACCGTAGCTGCGACATGGATGTTCTAGGGTTATGCCTTAGATTCGTGGAGGAAGAGCCTGAACCTAATCCAAAACTACTCTTCAGCAGTTCATTAGGGTCATCCTTGTGAAAAATGCTTTTGTGATCGAGATATCTTCTGAATGACGGTGATGAGGACGTCTGTTTGTTTGGGTTGAAGTGACTCATTGGTCATTTACTTTGGACTCGCTGTTGTGAAACAGGCCCAATAGGATAACTAGGAAATCAAAGATGCAGCGGCTAATTATCACGTCCAAGCAAAACCTGGTGCAATGGGCTATTCTTTCTATTTATGCATGGAGTCGGGTGTTTGAGCTGGCTGGTGATGATGTCTTCCTTTGAAAATTTAGTTTCCGGTGGTGAGATAGCCAGGCGCGGCTCTTCAAGAAACTGATAATCGGTACTTAATTCTGCAGGGAGGAGAGAATCGATAAGCTCTCCAGATTGTGACAACGTAGAAATCGTAACCTAACAATGGCCCATTTGACAGAAAGGAGCAAGTATATGGGTGGTTTTTTGAGCCAATTGATCCGTGTCGGTCATGACGGTCCCAATGATTGTGTCAAACTACTTGCACGTGACACTGGTTATTTGGACTAGTTCAATATACACTAGAAAAACATTTCATTCGTTCTTCTCTACAAATAACTGAAGGCGGCTAAGCAAGTTTAATATATTTGGATTTGGACTATTCGTCCAGAATGAATCACATCAGATACAATTCATCTCCACCCGCCAAAGACTTTGAGATCTTACAGGAACAGACACTAGCAGATGAATTGGTTACAAAGTTCGATGGTGGTTTAGTTCAGACAGCCTTAACTTTAGAGCCTCAAGAGATGACTTTGTGTAAAATTGTCACAGAAGCAGCTAGCAATTTAAGTGATGGTGGACATAGTGAGAAATTAGTTTCAGTGAAGATCATAACAACTCTTCAAACCATTCACGCTTTCTTTTCACTGTATGGGCCCGGCGCTTTGGAGGAAAGGTATTGTCAAACACTAGATCCCAAATGTGTTCAGTTCATTATCACAAAGATAGGCCAGACAACTGGCGATATTCTATTCATGATTCAAGGTGAGACTGGGTTGGTGAGTGAAGTAAGTATCTCGATACCGTTTAAATGGTGTCTCTTCTTCAACTAACAACCTCCCAGATATTAAATACTGTTATACGTAAGAGCAATTCACAAGAATCAAAGGAACCATATACCCTTTCAGTTTTGGTTTCAAGAGAAACACTGATCTTCCCACCAAACGGCTTATATGGTGTGAAGTTTGATTGTTCGAAAGAGCCTTTTGGCTTAGCACCTGGAAACCTAATGACAATTCATTCCACAAGTGTTAGAGCTATTGCAGTATGGGCTCTTGAGCTCTCCACCCAACACATGATAACATATCCTTGCTTGAATCAGCTGCAATATAGAAGACCGCCTTCTTTTGAGACGATTCAGCCACTTGAGAATACCGAGTTTGAAACCCTACCTCTTGAGCACTCAGAACTTGGAGAACCCGATCAAGAAAAGAACGAACATAAAGTCCAATTAATTGAGCTAACTAGAAGAGAAATAACGTATCTTATTGGTAAGAAAGGAAGAAGAATTGAGGAGATCAGAAGACGAACCAGTGCAAATGTGAAGGTTGTACCCTTAAGCAAAGATGACCAGTCTGCCTTCTACAACCCAGCTGCATCTCAATTCCTAAGAGTAAGCGGGAAGGTCAATCTGGTCAACCAGGCATTGAAGATTATAGAAGCTGACATATATCAATTCAGAAGCCAGGGAATTACTGCTTACTTTTGATCCTGTTCTCATCTTTCCGAAAGACCAAGGAATGATGACATAAATGGAGGGAGATTGTTAGGTCCAATATTTACACTGAGGCTTCTTAGTACTGCGCGTAGTTATCAGAATACCACAGCCAAATTTCTTTTTTACCTCACAAATAAAAATTTCGCGAAGTGTTGTGAAAAATTTTTTTTTCTGTTCTTTGGTGAAAAGTGAAAATTTTACTGAAACTTTTTCTTCTTTCAACTATACCTCTTGTCAAGAACTCTTTAAGTTTTAATATCAAAAATGGCTGAAGGTGTCTACGCTGGTGCTATCGGTATCGATTTAGGTACTACTTACTCATGTTTAGGTGTTTACGCCGACAACGCTGTTGAAATTGTTGCCAATGAACAAGGTAACCGTGTTACTCCATCATTCGTTGCTTTCACTTCAGAAGAAAGATTAATTGGTGACTCTGCTAAAAATCAAGCTGCTTTGAACCCAAAGAACACCATCTTCGATGCTAAACGTTTGATTGGTCGTGCTTTCAGCGAAGACTCTGTCCAAAAAGATATCAAAACCTGGCCATTCACTGTCAAAGACGTTAGCGGTAACCCAGTTATCGAAGTCGAATACTTAGGTGAAACTAAAACCTTCTCCCCACAAGAAATCTCTTCAATGGTTTTGACCAAAATGAAAGAAATTGCTGAAGCTAAATTGGGTCAAAAAGTTGAAAAAGCTGTTATCACTGTTCCAGCTTACTTCAACGATGCTCAACGTCAAGCTACTAAAGATGCTGGTGCCATTGCTGGTTTAAACGTTTTGCGTATTATCAACGAGCCAACCGCTGCTGCCATTGCTTACGGTTTAGGTGCTGGTAAATCTGACAAAGAAAGACATGTCCTAATTTTCGATTTAGGTGGTGGTACTTTCGATGTTTCCTTATTACACTTAGCTGGTGGTGTCTTCACTGTTAAAGCCACTGCTGGTGATACTCACTTAGGTGGTCAAGATTTTGATACCAACTTATTGGAACATTTCCAAGCTGAATTCAAAAAGAAAACCGGTTTAGATATTTCTGGTGATGCTAGAGCTTTAAGAAGATTAAGAACTGCTGCCGAACGTGCTAAGAGAACTTTGTCTTCTGTTGCTACCACAACTGTTGAAGTTGACTCTCTATTCGATGGTGAAGACTTCACTGCCAACATTACCAGAGCTAGATTCGAAGATATCAACGCTGCTTTATTCAAATCTACTCTAGATCCAGTTGAACAAGTCTTGAAAGATGCCAAATTAGGTAAATCTGAAGTTGAAGAAATCGTCTTAGTTGGTGGTTCTACCCGTATTCCAAAAGTCCAAAAATTATTATCAGATTTCTTTGATGGTAAACAATTAGAAAAATCTATCAACCCAGATGAAGCTGTTGCTCACGGTGCTGCCGTTCAAGGTGCCATCTTAACCGGCCAATCTACCTCCGATGACACCAAAGATTTATTATTATTGGATGTTGCTCCATTATCCTTAGGTGTTGCTATGCAAGGTAACGTTTTTGCTCCAGTTGTTCCAAGAAACACTACTGTTCCAACCATCAAAAGAAGAACTTTCACCACTGTTGCTGACCATCAAACCACCGTTCAATTCCCTGTCTACCAAGGTGAACGTGTTAACTGTGCTGAAAACACTCTATTAGGTGAATTTGACTTGAAAGGTATCCCACCTTTACCAGCTGGTGAACCAGTCTTAGAAGCTATCTTCGAAGTTGATGCCAACGGTATCTTAAAGGTTACTGCTGTTGAAAAATCAACTGGTAAATCTGCCAACATTACCATCTCTAACGCTGTTGGTCGTTTATCTTCTGCTGACATTGCCAAAGCTATTGAAGATGCCGAAAAATTCAAAAACTCTGATGATGCTTTCTCCAAACGTCATGAAGCAAAACAACGTTTAGAATCTTACGTTGCTTCTATCGAATCCACCGTTACTGACCCAGTTTTATCTTCTAAATTAAAACGTGGTTCTAAAGACAAGATTGAAGCTGCTTTATCTGATGCCTTGGCTGCTTTAGAAATTGAAGAATCCACTGCTGATGACTTCAGAAAAGCTGAAGTTGGTCTAAAACGTGTTGTTACCAAAGCTATGGCTACCCGTTAAAACATGAGTTTTACTTAGCTCAATGTTCTTGTGTCAATATATATTATAGGTAATTTAAAAACTAATAACCTGTAGACAGTGTTTAATAAAATCACCTTCTTCTAGTCCTGATATAGTAGATAGAGAGAGCGGTAGTATAAATGAATACCGGGTAACCTCATCGTGAACAATTTTTTTTTTTTTGGATATGTAGTAGTAAAATACTATTGAAATATCTTAATTGAAGAAAAGCCAACTTCTGCTAGCCAAGTTCCGCAAGGTAAATAGAAAAGACATATTTCCAATATGAAACTTGATACTTCACATATGAGATATCTGACCCCAGATGACTTTCGTATATTGACGGCTGTCGAAATGGGCTCAAGAAATCATGAAATTGTTCCTACCACTTTGATCCATCAAATCGGTTCACTTAGATCATTGTCATCAACTAACCGATGCATTTCAGATTTGGCTAAGTTGAAGTTGATCCAGAAAGTCAGAAATGCCAAATACGATGGTTATAGACTATCATTTACCGGTTTTGACTACCTTGCGTTGAAATCAATGTTGAACAGAAAGACTGTATATGGAGTTGGTTCAACTATTGGAGTTGGTAAAGAATCTGATATCTATTCTGCCACTGATGCTAGTAGTAAGAGAAAAGTACTTAAGATACATCGTTTGGGTAGAACGTCGTTCAAGACTGTGAAGAATAATCGTGATTATTTGAGAAATAGGACCTCTGGAAGCTGGATGTATCTATCCAGACTAGCAGCCAACAAAGAGTACCAATTTATGTCCACACTGTTTTATAACGGATTTTCTGTTCCAGAGCCATACGATTATTCACGTCATCAGGTGTTGATGCAGTGGATTGATGGCTTTCCAATGAGACAATTGAGAGAACACTCTGACTATAGAAAACTTTACTCAGATCTAATGAATTTCATTGTGAAGCTGGCCAATCATGGGTTGATACATTGTGATTTCAATGAATTTAACATTATCATTATCAATGAAGAAGCTTTGAAAGATTATCAAGATAATTTTGTTGTTATTGATTTCCCACAATGTATCTCTATTGAACATGCAGATGCAGAATACTACTTTAAGAGAGATGTTGATTGTATCAGAAGATTTTTCAAAAAGAAACTAAATTATGATCCAGAGTCTGATTCAAGCATGCTAGATACTGATGGTTTTGGAGAAGGCTTTAAATATTCCTACCCCGTCTTTACGAGAGATGTTAAGAGAATCGCTTCATTAGATATTGAAGTTGAGGCCTCAGGTTATCATAAAAAAAGAAAAGGTGATAGAGATTTCGAAGATGCTGTGGAGTCAATGAGGGCCGGTATTGATGAAGATGATGATGCAGAAGAGGTAGATCCTGAAAATGACGAATCTGGAGATGAGTATGGTTATGATGATGTCTATTACTCAAGTGAAGATGAGGAAGAAGATGAAGTGGAAGATGACGAGGATGAAAACGAGAAGATCATAGAAGCACTGCAAGAAGGTGTTAAAGAGCTGAAAATGGATAAACTAGGTAACTATATATTGGAGGATAATTAATAAATCACCACCATATTACATCTTATGTCTTCTTTAAAAGCTGCTAAGTGTGTCAAGTTCTCCTAGAGTAAAAATTAAAGAAAGAATATTGGTTGGCTACCATCTACCACCTTGTTGACCACCATATTCCCCAGGGCCACCATAACCACCTTGGGGACCGCCGTAACCACCTTGCGGACCATCGTATCCACCATGAGGACCACCATAGCCACCCTGTTCACCATGACCACCATATTGCTCACCACTACGACCACCATATTGTTCACCACGATTACCATATTGCTCACCTCCGAATCCACCTTGGTCATGACGGCGACCGTAATTACCCCCTTCAAATCCATCTTGGTCGTGGCCAGCATGTGAGCCGCCGCTATATCCACTCTGTTGTTGACTATGTTGTTGGTGGTTTTCATAAGCATCTTCTATTTTGTTGGCACCATATGCACCAGCAACGGCCCCAGCGATACTAGATAAAGTAGAATGATGTCCACCACTTAGCTTGTTACCAGCAACACCTCCAGCCATACCACCGGCTAAGGTTGAAAATAGGCCTCTTTCACCTTCACCTCCTTGTTGGTGGTTCTGCTCACCTTGTGGTGGAGTGTATGATTTGGCGTTGTCGCTGTTGTTCTTGTAGTAATCGTTAGCAGACATTAAAAGTATATGATTTGAATGATTCTGATGTTAGTAGAACCAATTGAGCATACAAGGAAGAGAGTGAGACGAAGAGATCAGAAGGAACATTATAATTTATTTATACACTTTGTAGTGTTTCTATTTTGGGATGAAATAAGTTATTCTAAGATGATCTGTCGAGGCTTGAAATTCTTTAAGTGTATGAGTAGGCCATGCTAAGCCCCATAAATTTTAGAAAAGCCAGTGATCTGCCATGAGAACAGGGAGCTCTATAAGAGTATGCGGGGTGACTTATGAGACTCGGAGGCCTCCTTTCTTCTATTTTGCACTTGAAAGATGTGACACTGGGAAATGCAGTGAGGGTAGTACGCCTTGATTATATAAGAAGTTGAACATAAAACAGGATACAGGAACAGGCGAGAGATAACTGTGCCGATATCAGAGCTGGTGAGATCTTTAAATAAACGGTAGGTATGTTCTAAGTCAGCCCAGATGGGAATCAGTCTCTTTTAATTGAGACCACAATGAAGTTAATTCAATGATTAGTACTACTATCCCAGCTACACTTCTATTAATAACTTGGTCTAACTAAATTACACGGTTTCTGCTGTATTTTGCCACATATCAAGAGATATCTTACAGATCCCAGGAGATAAATAGACTGAAATCTGGTTTCTGCCCGTTATTATTGTGTGATTATACCAGTATAGTAGTGTATGATATCTTCAAATAAATCAACTCTTTGAAAGTTGATTCTACATTCAACCCTCAGTAAAATCTAATCAAAATCAAAATACCAATATTTGTTCAATCGTCATCACTATTTAGCTCGATTTCTGCATCTTCATCCTCGTCTTCCTCGTCATCTTCATCGTCATCTTCATCGTCATCGTCTTCCCCATCATCAGCTTCTTCTTCACTGCTGACATCTGAAGTGTCGTCAACCTCGACACCAACTTGGAAGTTTCCATCAGCTTCCTCATCATCGCTATCATCCTCATTATCTGCATCTGCAAGTTCTAATGGCGCGCCTTCGGCAAACTGCTGCGAAGCTTCGGCTAGAGCACCTGGAGCATCTTGATTCTTCGTAAGTTTCTTCGCCTTTAGTTCTTCGCTCATCGATTTGTCAACAACCTGTCTGTTCTTCACGTATGAATCAATATTGGCGAAGTCACTCTGATCAATCATACTGAACTCATGTTTTTCGCCTGTTTGCAATACCAACGTGACATTGAACGTGATTCTTGTGATGGAGGAGTACGAGATTGAGCTTATTTCTGACGCATGAAACAACAATACTGGCTTCTTAAAACCAAATAGAATATGGTTCGGTAAGAAATATAGCAAACCTTCTTTTGTTCCCTTGTGTGCTTGGACTAAGAAGGAATTGAATTTGGTATTGAATGTGTCGGTAATCTGGAATCCAGAGACGAGAGCTTGATGCTGGATGTATTCTTTGAAATCGCCATCTTCTTTGATGAGCCTTTCCGTAACCAACTGTTTCTTGACCTGTTCTTGGTTCAAGGTCAAAACAATAGGTTCGCTTTGAGAAGAACCACCCACGTACTCCTTAAAGAACAGTACGAAGTATAGTAGCTGTTTCTTCTCCGGAACTGGTAAAAAAGTGGAAAAGTATATGTTTTCTTTGGTTAGCTCATCAATGATCAGATCTGGCTTTGAGTCATTGGATTTCCCAATAGAGATTATTGGCTTCTGAGTGATTGGAGAGATCGAGAAGGTTAAATTCAACTTTTTTCTTAAAGGCGACTGAAAAGAGAGGTCTCTTAGTTGAAATATTATAGTGTTTGGGTCAATAGATTCAATCTGGTAGTAATCGTCAAATTCAGCATCAGTTAATGAGTTAGAATTGATCTTTCTCTTCTTATTCGACTCTTCAGTTATGTGTGTGTACAGTTGCTCAAAGACTTTGTAGGCATCCTCACTCTGTTCTTTATAGTAGACGCGTTAGTAAACTAAAACATGTTTAAATTCAGGACGATAATCATAATTATCCAATGTCACAAAAAAACAGAGAAGAAGTACATACCGCACACTTTGAGGATCGCGTGCTTCAGTTCGACTGGAAGCTTATCAACAAACGCCATTTTGCGTGTTTTACCCGATTTCTACTGGTTGTGTCTTGATGTCGCACTTATTTCAACTTTTCCACCGAAGAAGAAAATGGGGATGTTTCTGTTGATGTTACAGATGGAGCAAAAATATGTATGAACATGTCATTTAAATAAGTTAAATAAATAGATAGTTTGATATAAATAAATAAAGGATAATAAATAGATTAAAGAAGGATTGCCATATGAACAGCTTTTCAGTTCCTTCTATTCAGCTGATTGTTCAGTTGCTCGGTCAGCTAAGCTCGCTCTTCTGGCTCTAGCTGCGTGTAGTTGTGCTACACGAGCATCTAGTAGTTCATCTGTGGTATCAACCCATCCGTAGAACAGATAACCGAAGCCAACCCAGAATCCTGCAGAGTAAAGGTATGGTAGCTTGTTATAACCAAATGGTCTTTGTTGAATTCCTAGTTGCAGCCCTCTAACCAAAACTCCTTAAAACAGAGTAGTTCATGTTAGCTAGGAGTTCTCCGTTGTAAACACAAATAGCGATAATTTCACTTACCAAAAAAGGCCCATCCAGCATAGCCTAAAGTTGAAGCAGCGGGCATGTCAAATAAGTAGTTTCTTCTCACAATTAATCAGCCTGATTTATCTTCAATTGTTCAGTGAAATATATCTTGAGACGAATGGACTGGGTATTTCGAGGAGAATCCAATCCCAGCTCGCAAAAGTCCGGGTAAATACTAAAGTCACGTGACAACATTTCGATTCTCCCACAACAAGCAATAATCTGATTGAGCTTTCTGATTGAGCTGGTCTAGTAGATGCTTGCCTTGCTGGGTTCTCGTATCAGGCTTCTTCCTGTTATGCTGCTGTTAGGGCTGATCACAACCAACCCTTATGGAGCCTGCCCCAATACCGTCATCTGATAAGGTATAAGAATAACATAGTTAACTGTTTTGACACAAAAACAAAACGACTGAGGCCAACAATCTAAAAATTCTCTCAAGATCAATGATAGTTCAAAACTTGTTGATGCCAGCTGTTTTCAAAACCTCTTCTGATTATTGGGTCTTGTAAATCGAAACATAGTATACCCTGGAATACACTATGTTTGGTGGTCAGTTAGACTACTTTGTCACAGTTGGTACTTTTACTGTCCCACTAATTAGTCTTGTTTCATATATTGTTGATTGGCTTGTTTATATGTTGGTTCTTTTCACCAAAAGTCATCCATTATTGCGGGTTGAAATAATACTAACCATTGGGTATACTATAGCTCTCTCATTGTCATATTTTTGATAGTTCGGAGAATTGTTGCGCCTCGATATCATGAGTTTGGTCTAGATGATGATAATTACTCGCATACGTTCTATCCGAATCGGGATATTATGATTCCAGATTGGTTCCTGATACTTCTCACTATCGTTCTTCCCATTATTCAGATAGGACTTGTTTATTTATTCTGGCCAACAACGTCTATCGTTAGAAAAGTGTGGAATATTCACTGCGCATTGTTGGGCTTCTTAGCTTCACAGGCTTTTCAAGTTGTTATAGTTACTATCCTCAAAAATGTTGTTGGTGCACCAAGACCAGATCTTATCAGAAGATGTCTTCCAAGCTCATATGCTGTTGCTCCAATTGGCTTCCTTTCTAACGTTTCACTTTGTTCAAATCACAACATAGCTGTGCTTAATGATGGATTCAGAAGTTTCCCATCTGCACACGCTTCGACATCTTTCATGGCCGGCACTTTTGTCTTCATTGTTTATATCACTGCAAAACTATTCAAAGCTGGTGCTTCTGTGCTTGAAGTGATGATCTCTTTGACTCAAATAGTGATTGCATTTATTGTTACGGCTTCAAGATATTCTGATAACAGGCATTTCTTTCTTGATTTATTCTCTGGAGCCCTGATAGGGATTGGGTCAGCACTTATTGGTTATCACCTTTACTTTCCATGGTTTCTCAGCGTAACAAATAATGGGGATGCGTTTCCTCCAAGAGTATTGGTTTTTACTACCAATAATACCAAGCGCTATAGGTTCTGGAAGCTACCAGAAGATGACTCCAGATATGAATATAGTGCAGATGCTATCACCCCTCAGTCATCCCAAACATTTGGACAGACTCATAAAGACATTGAGTCAGGTTCTCTGAAAGATACTAATTCTCTAAAGCAGAGATCGCAATCAACAGTTAGTTTAGGACCAAGAGCAGTGCTTGATACTGGTACGATGAAATCGTCTGCAAGAACAGTACAAGTGCAGGAACTCTAACTGCTTATTTCAGTTACGTCTCATGTTAATGCTAAAATTGAGATATAAATAGCACTTGAAACCTTATGTAGTTCTGGCTTTCGACAATTTGTGGAGTTCTCTCTTCTCGGAGATTTCTGTAAAGATTTGAAAAAAACATCAACAAAAAAAGAAGACTGTGTTTGTATGCAAGAAATTAAAGAGCTGCTGAACATCAACAGAGTCGATCACTGGAAATAAGAGCTTTATAAAGATGTCATGGCGACAATTTCAGTTCTTCGACACAATACCCATCCGAGACCCGAGTCTTGGAACGGATACACCACTCTACTCAGACCCTTCCCTAACGGCCATTGCGTCAACACCGAAATACCTAATCATATCAACTCGGAACTCTTATCTTACCTTCATTGACCAGAACTTCAAGTCAGTGAGATCGTTTAGTGCATACGAAAGAACGTGGAATATAACATTTATTCGTCATATAGAGGGTACGGAATTATTCGCAACAATTGCAGAGAGGCAAGGCCAGCCATCGTTGTTGAAAGTCTGGAGCATTGAGAAAATACTCTCAAAAGAGCTTGGTAAGTTGGACGATTCTTCATATCTGACACAGGTACATATAAAGAATGGAAATAACTCGTTCCCAATCACAAGCTTTACCCATTCTTCGCATTTCAATATCATTGGTGTTGGGTTCGCCAATGGGGTAGTTGTTGTTATTAGAGGGGACTTGTTAAGAGATAGGGGTTCCAGTCAAACAATTGCGTATAAATCTCCAGATCCAATCACAGCTTTGAAACTTGCCGGTGATAATAACTACGACCCTCTGCTTTACGTAACTACCACCTCAAAAGTCATTATCGTTCCAACAACAACTACATATCATGCCGGTACCGAAAAGAAACTGGAGAATGCCAAAGGTGCAGACTTGGGGAATGTTGAAATTGAAGATGACAAGCTACTAGTGGGTAGACCCGAAGGTATTGTTTACTATGAAACAAATGGTAACACCTACACCCTATCATTAGAAATGCCAAAGAAGAGAATTTTCAAATTTGGAAAGTACATATTGATCATCACCTCAAATTCACCATCTAACTCCAACATTAACTTGAATGGGTTTGCGGAACCTACAAAAATAGTCATTGCAGATACTGAACAAAAATTAATTGCATTCTCTTACACCATTGCCTCAAGTGTTGTTGACGTTCTAAAACTATGGGGTGATATCTATCTTTTGTCACTAGACGGGCTTCTATATAAGATCCACGAAAAGGATATAGATTCAAGGATTGAAATTGTTATAAAGCGCGATCTGTATCCAATTGCAATTCAGATTGCCGAAAACTATGTTGATTCAAATGTCTTGTTGGAAATAAAGAGAAAATACGGTGATTATTTATATTCAAGAAATGAAACCACCGAAGCCATGGATCAGTATGTGGCGACTTTACAATTAGGTTCAACTAGTGAAATCATCAGAAAATACAAAGATAGCAGAGAAGTTGCTAACCTTGCCAGGTTCTTGCAAGAGATGCTAAACCAAGGACTGGCTACAAAGGAACATGTTACACTTTTAATATGTGCTTATTGTAAGTTGAAAGATGTTGACAGTCTAAATGATTTTATTGAGAAATATGATGAAGAGAGCAATAATTTGATCAAGATTGATCTAGACCTTGATGTTGTCGCAGAGATTTGCAGAGATTCAAGCCTTTTAGAACAAGCCGCAAAGTTAGCGCAAAATTTCGGTAATTCTTCTTTAGCTATCAACATTCTCTTAAGAGATTTAAATGATGCCCCACAGGCACTAAAATACATTAGAACGTTACCAGTACATGACACTTTAAGGATATTGGTTGATTATGCTCGGTTACTATTAGATTGCTCACCTAATATCACTACTGCTTTATTGATTGATGTTTTCACGGGAAGATATAGACCGATACCGAAAGAGTCTCAACAGTCTACTATAGAGAAAGCCAATGATGAAGTCCCTGTAATAATCCAAAGTTATAAAGCCTTTGTGAACTACATGTCGAATGCTGCTAGTACAATCACTGCTGGTACGGGGTCTGATACTGATACCTTAAATGGAAGTACGAATGGGAATTTCAATGGTGGCTCTTTCACTCCAACATATCAACCACCAAGACCAAGAGTTATATTTCCTTCCTTTGTCAATAAACCTAATGAATTTGTTATCTTTTTAGAAGCTTGTGCACAGAGTTATGATTTATTTGAAGGCAATGAGAAAGATAAAAATGATATTTTAACAACTTTGTTCGAGTTGTATTTAACCATTGGAGATGAATCTAAGGATAATGACACTAAACTAGCCTGGGAAAAGAAGGCAATTGAATTGTCGAGGTCAGATCCAACAGCTATTGATCCAAATTCTATCTTACTGATCTCAAATATCTTTGATTTTAATGAAGGTGAAATGCTTGCCAGAAATGGACCTGGTTTCGAAATTGACTTATTTAGATCCTATGTCGCAGCTGGTGATATTAACGGCGTTTTTGAAACTTTAAACAAATATGGTGATGATGAGCCCGAATTGTATCCTTTAGCATTGATGTTCTATACCTCATCAGAGGATATATTTGAGAAGGTTGGTCTAGAGAAGTTCAAAGTGGTTTTGAATAAGATTAAAAGGGATCGTATTCTATCACCTTTAGAAATAATCCAGTCATTAGGTGTCAATAGAGTTGCAACTATCGATCTGATCAAAGACTACATAGTTGAATTTGTTGAAACAGAAAAGAAGGAAATTATCATCAATGAGAAACTAATCTCATCCTACCAAAATGAAGTACAGAAGAAAAGTGAGTTAATCCATAAACTAGACTACGAACCCACAACTATACAACCAACCAAGTGTGATTCATGCTCTAACAGACTGGATCAAGAAACAGTACATTTCTTATGTCATCATTCATATCATAAATACTGTCTCATTGAAGAAGATAATTGTCCAAAATGTTCGCCCAACAGAGAAACCATTCATAACATCAGAGAAGGTCAAAGAATTGTCGGAGAGCGCAATGACTTGTTCCAAAGTGCTTTGAACGATGCAGATAATAGATTCAAGGTTATCACCGATTTCTTTGGAAAAGGTGCTATGGAGAAAACAAATTATAGAATAGACGAAACTGAGAATTAAAACAAGGGTCAACTAGCTTAAGTTAGTAAATCTATCACAGGCTAATTCTAAATCAACATAAGCAAAACTGCATCTTAAATATCTATGATAAGAACACTACAATCTGCCTAGTAGGTGAGATGAACTGTAAGCAGCTGCACGCTGTAATACTTCGAGATCTAAAAGCTCAATAGTGGTGTTGATATATCCCTCCTCATGTTATTTGAGTCCGGGTAATATTGTCGAAAATCCACTTGTCTCTTCATGAAACAAATCTCCTACAACTTTGAAGCAAATAGGGAAATGGAGGAATGACAAAGTGAAACAGCCAAAGCGAAGGAAATATGTGGAATTTTGAAAACCCCTACTCTTCTACTACTCTTGTTCTAAGCTGCTAGCTTATTGATATATCTTTAGTGTTTCTGAGCGGATAGCAGCATGGTTCTTTTGCACCCCAGATCTGAGACTTCATCTCAGTACTCACCAATTCCACCAACAGACGTCACATCTCTCAACGATGATCACTTACAGAGCTTGAAGTTTCCTCCAAGAAACCCAGTTGACAATTATCAAGTTATGAATCCGTACGCCAAATCATTATGGTACAATACTAGAGGAGAAAATGGTAAAGATGCCATTGATGAGATTCAAGATCGAGTTACACAAGCAAAACGAAAGTACCAGAGTGAAACCAATTCTATGCCAATTTTCTCTGACAGGTACACTACTAAAAGAGTTAATTCTCCGATTGGTCCTTCGAAAATTTCTAATGGTTTTGATGATATTGAGTGTTCCGGCCCAAGGCACTGTGTGATATCCTCACATTTTGCAGATACCGAGTATAGAAAGGTGTTCAGAGAGATCATTGGTACAGAGCAGAAATATTCATCAGATTTAAAGCTGATCGAATCTGTTTATCGTACACTTTTGTCCACGAGAAAGTACAAGAATATTTTGAGTAAATCTCAAGAATTCACGATCTTTAGTAATATTAATACAATTGTTGAACTGAGTGATCTTTTACTGAAAGAAATTACCAAGAGAGCCCAAGACCAATTTAATGGTATAATCAAACTTGATCTGAACGAACATTTTGAATTTTGTAACGTTGAAAGAATCAATATTGGTGAAATATTAACGGATCAATTCAATCGTTTCAAAATTGCATATGTTTCATATGCACAAAATCATGAAGCTCAAATAAAAACTTTAAGACAATGCGAAAAGAACAACGGTCCAAAATTCAAAAAATGGCTTGATGAATGTTCGTACTTGGCAAAATCGAGATCACAAAGTTGGGACTTAGAGTCACTTTTAATCAAACCTATCCAGAGAATTGCAAAATATCCCTTATTGATTGATCAATTGCTAAAAGCTGTAAATTCTGATATTCGTGTTACTTTTGTGGAGGACCTATATGAAGCGAAGAGAAATTTCAAATTCTTGCTGGATACTGTAAACGATTCAACTATAAATGGAGATAGTGAAAATACATCTTATGAAATTGCTAAAGTTCCAGGTTTCAATAAAGATGGGTATAATGAACTGGTTGAACTGTTCAAGAAAAAAATTGATGCTTTACAACTGTTCAAGCAAGAAGCTGAGAAGTCAACGAAATCATTGTCGAAGTTCGTCTCCCTGCATAAACAGTTCGCTTACAAATGGAAAGTCTTTATGGAACTTGATGATTTTGTGGGGCCAACAGACCCACATTTTATCAAATCTATCTACTCGAGCTATTTAGAGCGGCTTTCTATTCAGGAGGAAAATGTCACGTTATTAATGGTTGAGTTCAGAGAGAGGATTATCAAAGCGATCGACATGGCACTAGAGTCATGTTCAGCTGCTAAGACAAAAATTAACAAACATAATAATCATAAAGGAGCGTACCTGCATTATGTTAAATATGGAAACAAATCTTCTAACCATGCCATATCTCATTCACTAAAGGATGCTCAGTGCTATGTTGTTCTTGAAAATGAGCTAAGAGATGAATTACCAACACTTTTAAAATTGTTAGATGAATTGCAGCATAATGTGTGCTTACTCTATTCTTACTTGATACTAAAGTGGTTTAAAATTTTTGCTGGTTTCAGCCAGATTGAGCAATACCAAGAGCTACTCAACTCAACCGATTCTACTGTTGGAGATAATTTTGACATTATAGAACTATACTCAATCGCAAAGCACAACACTAGCCTTGCATTGAAAGAAATGTGTGTCAGAACAGGAGATGTTCAGTCGATCAACAGTGGAAGTTCTGGTAGTGGAGAGCTGAGAATCAGCACGTCGAAAGTCGTCAGAAGGTTATTTGGAATCTGATGAGGATTATGGTAACATCATACCAGGATTAGAAGGCTTATTCCCGCCTACTTCCTATTTTTTAATATGTGTAGTCGGTTAGTTTGTTAGTTTATATATAGTGTTGCTCTTACCGATTATAATTTGTATAGAAAATTTTTTAGCTCATCTCAGAACAAAAGAAAGATGTAGCGATAAACCACCTGCAAGAACCATCTACCCCCCTGAAACAGTGAACATGTCTGAAGAGAAAGAATTGTATGTTGTTTGAGTGCGGGCTTTTCCCACTGCTATTCTCTTTTCGTGGAAAGAAGCAACAGAAGGGAACTTCCCCTTCCCTTACTCCTCTATTATGAAGATTTTTAATACTAACATCATCTCAGTAAACCTGTCACCGTCGATAAACCAATCCCGGTCAGCTATGACCTTGGTAACCTAACTGTCTTTGACTCAAATGCTATAGAGAATGAACAGCTCCTGGTCAATAATCCAGATCGTGAAGAATACATAAAGGCTCTAACCAGGGATAACACTCAACTTTTAATCAACCAAATACTTTCATTACCAATAAAAACCACCACTGATAGCGCTGGAACTTCTGGGCAATCTTCAAGTATAACGTTAGTTCAGTTACCACAACCAACCACAGAGTTACCTAGAGAAAAGCCGATTCCTAAGGCCAAAGAACCAACGAAATGGGAACTATTTGCTGCTAAAAAAGGTATCAAACCAAAGGAGAAGAATGGTAAAATGGTGTATGATGAAGCTACAGGTGAATGGGTTCCAAAATGGGGATACAAAGGTAAAAACAAAGCTATGGATGATCAATGGCTGGTTGAAGTCGATGATAAGGTTAAAGGTACTGAAGATGAATTGATCGACCCAAGATCTTTGAAGAGAGCTGAGAGAAAGAAACTGGTTAAGAAGAATGAATTACAACATAAGCGTAATTTGAAGAATAATTAGAAGAGAATGATTGCCCCGTTAGGGACGTTTGTACAATAAACACATTAGCACATCTTTATTTTTTTCTTCTTTTTTTGAATTTTGAGGTTTAAGTAGTTGATCTGTGCATTTATGTCTCTCATAGTTATAATTCTCTAGTGATATCTACAGTTAAATCAATGTCATCCTGGTATAACTATTAGCTAGTAACCACTCTCTATGAATACGGTTTCATAACTGTGTCTCAAAATTTTAGACATGAATAGCCGTGTTCTTACATAATCAACAAACACTAAAAATCTTCAGAATGACATATTAAAGCAGTGCAATAAGTTTACCTCAGATAACCTGTTTCTGCCCGATTTAACCCTTTGTTTTGAGAGTGTTTCGATATTTCTGCTGATTGTGATACAAAGAGGAATAAGATGTCTGTCTTTGATGAGAGAAAATACCAGCCAACTATTGATGTATGTATAAGTTGTTTCGAAATCATGAAAGGATAGAATCTGTGATAAAGACCGATTAAACTAATACTTTAGGCCATTTTAAGTGTTGCTGATTTGGAACAGGTATCAGTGAAGAAGATTAGACGTGCACTACAGGAGCTGTTTAGTGTAGACCTTGAGGAATCAAAACCTGAAGTCAATAAGTTCATTCTAGAAAGATATCACGATCTAGTTGATAAAAGAGAGCATGCAAAGCAAAGAGATCTGGAAGCAAAGGACGCCCTGTTAGCTGCTAAGCTTCAACGGGAAGATAATGGCGGGAGAAGAGCTTCACGCACAGTGGCTACAAGCGGGAAAGTCACAAAAGCAAAGAAGAAGAGGACTGATGGTGAACCAAGAGCTAATGCTTTAACGACTACAAAATTGAACCTGAGCCAAAAGCTAAGTGATCTCCTAGGCACTACAGATAAGCTAGCTAGAACAGAGGTTGTGAAAAAAATCTGGGAGTATATAAAAAGTAATGACCTTCAGAATCCTAATGATAAAAGGCAAATAATATGTGATGATAAGATGAGTGCTGTGTTTGGTCCAAAAGTTGGTGCATTTGAAATGAACAAAGTTCTAAGTTCGCATCTCTATAAAGATGGAGAATGAGAAATCTTGGGAGTGAGGTTACAGCTATATCTTGATAATAGATAGTGTGTTATTATACGTACTAGAAGGTTTGAGAGGGCAGAGGTCCGATTGTAGTACAGTTTCCTCCTCACTTTTGTGTCGATTTTTGCTTATTTGTCGCGAAAAAGTGAAGATTAGGCTTCGGTTATTCACGGCAATTGACCTCACAAGAAGTGATTAGGAAGGTGATGCTGCTGTGACTGAAAATTTTCCACCGACTGCTTTACACCCTTTCAAGGCTTCTTGAAATGAGAGACCTGCTTGGTGAATTCATAAGGCTTCTACCACATACTCTATTTACGGACTACTATTAAGACCAGATGAAGTCCGGTGTTGAGTATCCAAAACTCAGTCGGGCCAGAGACGTTCACCTTGATAACCTCAAAAGTAATGATACATCTCCGACATTTGATGATGATAAGCCAGAGTACTCTTTAACTGCTGGTTCATCCAGTCAATACTACTCTCAAGATAACGGTCTGAAGAAGCTATTGTCCGTCGCTCGAGAAGTTGAGACCTTGAGCTCAGAAGATGATCCTCTTGATTTCCCAGATGGTGGTCTACAAGCTTGGTTGGTCGTTCTAGGTTCATTCTTGGGTTTGATCCCAGTGTTTGGTTTACTAAACTCTATTGGTTCCATCCAAACATACATATCCTCGAATCAGTTAAATGGTGTTTCTGGTTCTGTTACCGGCTGGATTTTCTCTATATACTTAGCCATAGCAACAAGTGGATCTGTTTTTAGTGGTACCCTTTTTGATAGATTAGGAAGAAAGTTTCCAATGGCGATAGGAACAGTTTTGTTTTCAGTTGGCTTGTTTACAACTGCCGAGTGTCAAACTGTGTACCAGTTCATTATGGCTTTTGGGGTCTGCGTGGGTTTGGGTACTGCTTTGAACATGACACCTCTGATTGGCTGTGTCTCACATTTCTTCTATCAGAAAAGGGCATTAGCTACTGGTATTGCAACAATTGGTGGCAGTGTTGGTGGTATATTCATGCCAATTATGTTGAGAAAACTATATGTTTCAGTTGGTTACAAATGGGCAATTAGAGTGCTGGCATTCATCTGTACTTCATGTCTAGTGAGCTCCATTTTACTGACAAAAGAAAGATTGCCAAAGGACGAAAAGTACAAAGAAATGACTTTAAAAAAACAGCTGATAACTTACTTTACAAGTTCCATAGATTTCAAAGCTCTAAGAGATTTCCGGTTCTTATTCTGTGTTATTGCTATCATCTTCTCAGAAATGTCATTAACAACAGCTATCACATACCTTCCAGCGTACGCGTTAGTGCAAGGGATCTCAGAGGATAACTCATATTTACTTGTTACGCTAATGAACGTTGTCGGAGTTTTTGGTCGATTTATTCCAAATGTGTTAGCAGACAAGTACGGTAGATTCAATGTGATGATCATAACAAGTATCACTGCCACAATTTTATGTTTGGCTATGTGGCTACCATTTGGCAAAAATCATGCTGTTCTATATACTTTTTCAATGTGTTTCAGTTTTTTCACGAGTTCCATCTTCTCATTGACTCCAGTATGCTTAAGTCAGATCTGCAAAACTCAGCAATTTGGGACACGGTTTAGCACCATGTACTTCTTTGTATCTTTTGGTAACCTTGTGAGTGTTCCAATTGCTGGTGCCATTATTGGCGATAAAACCATTACAGGTTACAATAACTTTGTCATATATTGCTCTGTCATCTCCATTATAGGCACAATTTGCTGGATCATTTCAAGATATTACATTGTGCGCTGGAGGTATCTTGCAATAGTCTGACGCCCTATATATATACCATATTTAGCATCATTTATTAAAAGTACAGGTATTTATACCAAATTGATGGCATTATCAACTACCCAAATGCAGTAGTTTTCGCTTTGTTGCTCCTACCAATGTTTGTGCCTGGAATTTCCTGTAACGAAAACAAACAAACAAACAGAAGAATGAAGACCAGCTAAGTGAGTTGTCTGTTCAATTCTGGCACTGCTGGGAAAATCCTAGTGCTATAATGCAGTTCCAGGATATGCCCCAACCACCGTCGCGTGCCGGCACTCCTGCCTCTATCACTCACACCCCCACATCTAGAGTCATCAGCAATAACTCCATCTTCACAAGTGTCTCTATTGGCACCACCATTAGCGTTGATTCGCCTCAGAATTCAAACAGCAGCCTTAGCGCTCCTCAAGAAACGTATGAGTCGGTCTTGAAAATTGTTTTAATGAACTACAAGAATGAACCTCGATTCAAAGCTCAGATACGATCTTCCCCTGTTGGGTCTAGATCTTCATCTCCTTTACCTCCACATACATCATCAACCAATAAACTCACAACACAAGACAAAGCTTCCAAGAGACAATCATGGTTCCATCACAGTAGAGACTCTTCTGATTCTATCCCTTCTGGTGCGATAAAGAAGCTACAAGAAACACTAAACGACATTGCATTGGGTAAGAACAAAAAACTCACAGACCCTTTAACAAAGCGTTGTTTCCTTCACTTTTATAATGAATTACTGCGACCAAACGTTGACTTTTCTAATGTTGAAGAGGTCCTAGTTTTATTTATTGCATGTGCTACGAAGGAAATCAATTTATATACTGAAGTCAAAGAATCATCAGCAACAAATGTCTTTGAACAGGCTGATCTGTTCACTTCCATTTTCATTAACATTCTGAAAACATGCAGAAACTCAGAAGATTCGATCGTAAGGCTACAAGAGTCAATGCAGAAACAGAAACCTGTTAGATATTCCAACTCCCTTCCAGTACCGGGTACAGGATATGCTACTCAGCTTCGTCCAACTTATCGACTCGCTGAAATATCTGGGGCAAAATTGGTTGGTGAAATGTTTTCAATCGACGAAGTGAAGCTACAGCAAGATATAATAAGGTTGAAAGATATTTCAAACGAGAGTTATCTTCTATCTGATCTATTGTTACTCTATGATAACTTGAGGAACAATACCGGCTCCTTTAGACCTGAAGATTTTGATCGGGTGGAGACATATACTCTTTGGAAAGAGAAAGAGATGTCAGAATTGACTCATTTAATAGATACTTTGAGAGATAAAAACCCAGGTATTGCTTCTAAGGAACTCCAATTTATACCTGCGGACACCAGATCTGCACTGTACGGACTGCTTGTAAGGGCTCTACAATATGAGAACACCCACATAAGTATGATCTCCAATGCTACCAAAGATTTAGTGCAAAGCTGTACTAAATATTGGAGAGTCAGTAGGATATCAGAGGCTACTATACTCTACCAGGCTGCTCATCATACTATCCTTAAATCGCCCCATAACGAACTTGACCCTGAAAAGACTGAATCCTTGTTTGGTATCCTTCATAGGTTAACATCTGATGTCAAGGATCACCACACTTGGTCAAATATTGATAAAAGAACGTGGGCTACTAATCTATCTAATAGTTATATTCAAGTGATGTCGTCTGTAAGGTCTTTATTAACTAGCATTTATGGGCTCAAAGCACCCAAATTAAGCACCACCTTGAGTATATTCTATGAATTCATTCAATCTGACCCATTTTACGAGAGTGTGATTAGATCAGGGCTTCCTCAGAAATGGTTAAAAAAGCTAAAGAACACAATTTTATCTACAACAGAGGCCAAGTATGTTGAATTCCTTGAAAAAGTCCCTAGAGATAATTCACTAGACTTTATCCATGTTATTGAAACATCCACTGAAATCTCAAAAGCAATTGAAAAATTACAGAAGAAGTTCCCGAAGCCTTTGTTGGATGCCATTTATATTCCCAGAGAGGCTGGTTATCTCTTTATAAAGTTGTATTCAGAGGATATTCAAAACATTTTGGGGCATATTGAACATTATGCTCTACAGGCCGGATCTGAAATTGATCCAAGTGAAGCAATGCAAACATACACATCATTAAAGGGTCTAAGAGATATATTCGAGCAGGTTAAGCCTCCAAAATCGAGATTTGAGTTTGACCTGGAAGGATTCTTCTTCAAATACTTCCAGAGGCTATGCACTTCAAGTCTCCAAAGTATTTTCCCTGTTGTAAAGCAGTCATTTGAACATGATTCTTTTGCTCCTTTGAATTTAGACCAGGGAATCGGCTATAGTTCATCTGTTCTGGATATTTTCACTATGATTAACCAGGTATTTGCGTTATTCAGTAAATTCAATTGGGCAAATGAACGTCAACTAGCCACAGTTTATACACTTCTTTTGAAAACCGTTTGTGACTCCCTTGTCTACTATGCGGCTAGAGTTAAGGTGATGATTTCTGAGGATTTAAAGGATTCTCCACTAGATGAGCCACTTGACGATAGAAAGAGTGGTGTTTGGTCCTTCAATAACATGAAAGATGCGATTTCTGGCTCTTCAAGATTGTTGCCACCTGCACCATATTCTTTCAAATCCAGAACCTGTGTTGCTTTGAATAATTTGTCTCAGATCCTCCGGCAGTTGCATGATTTAGAGAATAAATTGGACCCTGAAAGGATCAAACGTTTAGCGTCCTCCCAAGAAAGTGTATCAAAAAAGCTAAAGACAAATATATTCACAGTTCGTATCATTCGTGCTGAGAATATCAAACCTTCTTCAAGTGATGGTTTTTCAAACTCCTATGTTGTCTTAATGGATACAACTCTCGGAAAAGAGGTTGGAAAGACCAAAGTTATCCCAAAAACATTGAACCCAGTATATGATGAGGAGTTTGAATTTGAGCAAGCATCGGGGAACTCCATATCACTAACAGCTACTTTGTGGAACCAAGGCTCAAGATTAACATCACAAGATCTGTTAGGTCGTGCTGTTTTACAACTGGATCCAAAGGGGTTCCGGAATGATGGGGTTCCTGAAGAAAAAACAAGAGATCTGGACTCTCAAGGTACTTTGGTGTTTGAGGTTTCGTTGGAGAGTGAAAAGGATGACGCTATATACAGCATTGGCAGAGCTAATAGAACTATTCACAGAACTATGGAGAGAAGTTTTGCTTTGATCGTTGATAAGTTCTCTGTCTTCATTACAGACTCTTTTTCAAGGCAAACACTGAAAATGGTATGCGGTAACAATGGATTAAAAGCACCAACTATTGACGAAGCTAAGGATGCTATTTTACCACTATTTGATTATCTGAACTCGAACCTGGAGGTTTTAGCTAGTACCTTGGATAATGATATTTTGTTTAAAGTCATGATTCAAGCTTGGAAGTTGGTGTTGCATAGTGCTGATAGCCTGTTATTGCCAGCTTTGGCCAGTATCAAGGTCTTGAATCTGTCATTTACTAATAATAACTGGAAGCATTCGTTAAGTAATGCAGTTTCTAATGTCACGAGTACTGTTACTACTCCTGGTTACGGTAGATCCTTAACACCTGTTGAAGTTGATACGGTTTTCATATGGCTGAATTCCTTATGTGATTTTTTTTACAATAACGGTGATGGACCAGCTTTAGACAAACTGAAAGAAGAGCACTATCAAAGATTACTGTTGGTTCAAAAGTTTTATGTCGATTCACCGAATTATTTGAAGCAAGAGGTTGAGAACTTGACAACTGCAGTCCGTAAAGCTATTAAGGCTAGGAACTTTTTGGGTGATATTGATGATCCCAATAACGATATAAGTCAAAGGGTGGCTAGAAGTCAAAGTATTGCAGCTTTCGGTTCATCGCGAAGAAGAGCAGAGGCCAAGAAAGCTGTTAAAGAATCAGATAAGTATACCGGTAATTTTCATATCTACACTGAGGATATTATTTTAAGGGTCCTGTTAAGTAAAGACGAGAGAGAGTTTGTCCATAGAAGGATTAAGGAAAGAGAAAAAATGTCACAGGCTTTCGCTACTGAAAGATTAGCGAAATTAGCAGTACGTGGAAAAGGTTAGAAGCTACTTGTACAGTTGTATTCAATTTGACGTTACATGAACCTAACTACGATTTTGTTGCAGATGAAACCACGAATAAAGAATATCAATCAAGGGTTTTCTTCGGCTCTAATCTAAACAAAGTATCCTTGTTCTGTAGGAGAAACAACTGAAGTTTCTTCTTGGTCTATAATTTGTAACACCTCATCAATGCTGGTGTAATATCTAAAGTCATTTAAAGAATAAATACCCGAATCTAGTAGCCTTTCTCTAATACCATGCTTGGTTGGTACTCGGATAAAATAGAATTTGATATTTCTCTTCTTGTAGTCATTCAAAATCTCAATGAAAATTTGGGCTGCTGATGAATCAATATATGATAGCCCATTAAGATCGAACAGTACGTATTTATTCATAGACTCATCTCTGATCCTTGGAGCCGCAGGGTGAATTTTAGCTGAACCATATCTTTCTAATCTTGATAACCGTTGCTGTAGGTCTGAGGTATTTGAAAACGTTAACGGTTCAGTGATTTTAACTATTAAGCACCCTTCAATTTCTTCTAAAATATCTCCATATTCTTCTGGCAACGGTTCATCTGCATTCAGAAATGTATTTGAGCCTGGTAGTCTACCTAATATCTGTATTCTTGATTTCGCAGAGTTTTTTATGACTTGGACAACAGAATAACAGACTCCCAGAGTGATGCCAGCTTCCATCGAGTAGAAGATTGTTGCTAGCAATGTGATGCAGAATGTAGCTAACTCGCTGTAGCCCTTTGCTCTAATATGAAACTTAATATCAGCAGGTGTTTCATCTAAAAGTTTCAAACCAACGATTGATGTGATAACTGATAGAACACAGATAGGTAGGTAATAGATATATCTTAAAAAGCAGAAAATTGTTAGAAGAGTAACAGCACCCATAATAAACCCAGAAAATGTGGTTTTAGCTCCACTTAAAGCATTGATTCTTGATCGACCATATCCACCATATGCAGGCAAAGCACCTAAAATCCCACCAAGAATATTAATACAGCCTAAGGCGACAAGTTCTCTATTTGATGAAACATTAACGTTGAAAGTGGATGACAGCGATTTGGTAGAAGTTGTTGACTCGAAAAAACCTAGAGTGGCAGCCAGTATACCAGAGGACATTAAGGCATGGTATAAAGGTAAAGAGTCGGAGGTGAAAGGTGATTTGTACGTAAATCCTTTAGTTTCTATCTTACCAACAACTTTGACACCTAAATCTCTCCACTGAAAATAATAACTTAAATATGTGGATACAACAACAACAATCAAGATCTCAGGAAGGAAAACCCAGCTTTTTCTTCCTTTTGATATAAAGAATGTTTTCAGTTTACCCACAGTAAATAGAATAATAAACGAAACTGAGCTTATAAGAACAGATGGGCTATGAAGATGTTCGACATGTCTAAATAAATACCAAAACTTCTCTATTGGAGAATGAAAATGAGATGGGATGTCTTTGTTAACAATATTAACACCTAGCTCGTCGTAAAGAGAGTTAATGATCATAACAATGCCTACAGCAGAAATGAACCCTCTCAACAAAGCCCTTGACAAAACGTTATCGAGGAAACCAAATCTGCACAGACCAGCTCCTAATAAATAAAACCCACCAATGCAAGTCAGAACACTGACCAAATCAACAGGGTCAAGACTTGAATCATGACCGATAAGAGGTTCGACAGCTTGACCAATAACTAAAGAAATGGCAGCTTCAGGCCCCACAATCTGCGGAACAGAACCAAAGATAGCATATATCATTGGTGGAATGGCCAGAGCATATAATCCACAAAGTGCAGGAACATGTGCAACTGAAGTGGCGTAAGATAAAGCAAGTGGTATTTGGAACGACGCAACTGAAACACCAGCCACGAAGTCACCTAAGAACAGGTTGAAATCATATGTGGGGATCCAAGCATAACAGGGCAAATAGTATGGCAGTCTCTTTGACCAGTCTAAACTCTGAGAATGATCATGCGAGGAATACGAGAATCTTGTTTCCTGAGAGAAGATTGATGGAGCCTGTGGGCTTGGAGAGGCAGTACGATCATTTGAGAAACGGAGCTGGGAAATAACTGTGCGTGGTCGGCGACCCGGTGAGGTGAGACTTTCATAATTTTGGTGCTGTGATGCATTGCTTCTCTTGCTGAGAAGGGGTTTCTGTGAAGGTTCGTTCACCGACATGATTGATTTGCAATCTGAGGACAGAACGTTTCTTATAATCTTGTAGTTGACAGCTGTGGATGTGGAAGTTTTCAGATTCTCAGTAAGAATTCATAGCAAGTGGTAAGGTTCTATTTCAGATGCAGTAGCTGTTTGATGACTTCTAGTTCATAAAAATTGCAGAATCTATCCGTTTATTGCAGGTTATTCTCTGCCGTTTGCTAAGTTTCAAAGGCTTTTCCAATTTTCAGATGTCATTTCTCCAGCTTTTTATTGCGTGCGCGCGCGAAATTCATTGGCGAAGAGCAAAAAGAATAACAACATATGTACTACAAAAACACTGTCATCGTTATCTCTTCGTTAATTGTCTATGTAAACAAAGTAGGCCTCATGTGCTCCTCTTCAGAGCAACGCTCTGATTGATCTCTTCAGTTTCTCGGTCTTGGTTTCTTTCTCTTCCTCCCTCAGACCATCACTGTGGTGAACATAATCATGCAGCTTATCTTCAAACTCTTTGATCAGATTCTTAGAAGCTTTGGAGTTCAACTCTCCAGAGGCCCATTTGCTTATCAGTTCATCAATGTCATTATGGATAGATGCCGTTTTCGCGTCTTTGTTTCCATTCAACCTTCCAGCCCTATCATTGATCCAATCCCATAACAAGATTTCCTCTCCTTTGAACAAAAGGTTTTCCGTGTGAGTATCAATATTCTGGAATGAGTTTAATGAGAACTCTCTTGCTGGGGATGTGGCCAATCTCTTGAAGATCAGCACTTGGAACACTAGAATAGCACCCAACAGGAGTAGTACGACTCCATTGAAAACGGAACTTTGGCCCAAAGGAGTCTCTGGAGCAGTTGTTCTTTTAACTGTTTTAGTTTTAACAGATTCGATTCTAACCTCTTTAACTGGTTCTTCGGTCGATATGTATTCACTTGACAAACTGACCCTTTCTATCTCTGGATGTGTATTTTCGTTCACGTATCTCTTCAAAATGTCGATTAACGCTTTGATCGCTGATTCTTGGCCACTTTTGCAACTTTTCTCAATGACTGCTTTCATCCAGCTAGATGATGTCCAATGGACCCAAAATGAAGCTAGTAGAGTACTAGTATTATCTCCATTCCATGTAATGATATATCTAGTTTTAACACTGAATGAACCACCTGAGGGAACATCTGGTGTTCGGGTTGTGCTGACAACATTGATATAATCCTTCGGGTCTAGATGTTCAATCGTTTCTTTGACGAGACATTTGGTGGACTTCGGACCAACCGAATAGTTTAAGGATTTTATATATTCATAAGACCTCTCTTGAAGGTCATCATCATTAGCACCATATGGTGAGAATTCTGAAAAATCTGAGGAATCCTGAGATTTCAAAAATTCAAGAGTCAGATCATTATTCTTACCGAACAAAATTTGATAAAGAAGACCTGGTGGACAATTGAAAGATTCTGTAGCCAATATTATTTCTTTTTGGGTCTCCGGATTATATGGGCTTTTGGTAGCATGGTGAGCAAATGGTCCGTCATAAGAATACCGAGAATCGGAATTCAATTTGTAGACTTTCTGACTTGTGAGTTTTGGCTCCAATATTATATCATTAGAAGATGAGGATTCATCAGTATTATCATATTCGACATCGTCCTCCTCGTCATCATCATCTTCTTCTGTTGATGAAGCTGTGTAAGATCTTTTGGCTTTAGGGGTATCCCCATCAATCGACATCAAAGCCGTATTGTACTCGGTCTCAGAGATTTCAGTTTCCAAAGAAATATCTTTTGAGATAAAAGCAGCACCGTGTGCATCTAAGAACGCTTTCGCAGGTCCTGGTATATCTGAGTCATGTTCAATTGCAGCCTTCCAAATTTCTTCGAGTCTATTGAAAGTTGCATCTCTGGAAATAAAACTTGCAAAAGAGTGTTTACCACCATCATTTTTCAAATTTATCGTGATACCATTATTGAATACCCCTGCGGTAGCTGTTTTCTCAAACCCTATAATCTCGTTGAATGGAATGACTAAGTTCGTTACCCAAACTAACAGGTTTGAATTGAAGCAAATATTGTACTCAGAAACATATAATCTACCTTGCAGTAGGATTTCTCTACTAATAGCACAGCTGTAATCATCTAACAATCTTTCATGTTCAGGAATTGATTTGAATAACTTGTGAAACTCTTCATTTCTAGTTATTGTGGCATATCTCTGGTTCGTGTTTCTAAACTTTTCGTCAACATAAACATTTGTGTCAAAGGACTCATCGAAGGAGTCGCTTAAACCTTTTTCAATATATGGTTTAGTATCTTCATTTAGTGGTGACATGGGAACTAGGTCCGTTGAACTTAAACTGACATTTCTTTTCTTCTCCTTCTTGTTTCTTCTGAAGCTCAACATACTTGGAGACCTTTCCATGATTGTTAAGTCCGCATCACTCGAACCACTGGTAGCTGGCTTCTTGGTATTCTCAGATCCAGAGGACCCCATGCTAAAGGATAACGATGAAGTAGCACTATTGAACATATTATTGAAGAAATTTCCGCTCGAGGAAGAAGTAATCTGTGTTGGGGTTAGTTGATTCTGCGACTGCACCAAATCAGAAACAGTATCATTGATACTTGAAGAGCTACTATTGGATAGTGGAGTTGATTCGACATCATGCTTTGTGGTTAGCGGATTGGCAGGTGCTGATTTGGTTGAATTGGGCTGACTCGAGTTGAGGGAGCTTCTTCTTCTTCCAGGTGCCAAAACAGGAGCGGGAATAGAGATAGCTTTCGGGGGCGAGCTGATAATGGGCAAGGAGGGTTGTGATTCATTGGGAAAAAATGCGTCATGAAGGTCTATGAGAGATTGTTGCACTGGTTTGTTATTCGGTAGGTCCGATGAGGTTGAGATGTTCAGGACCGGCTTGGTGGTGGTAGTAGTAGTAGTAGTAGTAGTAGTGCTAGTGATATCGATACCGTTATCAGTATGCTCATCGTTTAAAGGCAAACTGTCCAAAGATGGGTCTGAATATGTCCATGCATCATCTAAATAGTTGTCAGGATCCATTGCTTAGTTTTCTGTTTGCAATACTAGCCCCTCCTTTTCAGTAGATGGCAGTGTGCTTTTGATGATCCTTGTCAAAGCAGTGGATTTCTCACTTGTTTAATTGTGAGGTTCGAGCCAACAGAACCAGCGAAATTATCTGCCATTTTTTCTGCCTTTCAACTCTCAACTAAAGTACACATAAAACGCTCGGTAAAGCAGCAAATGAAGAGCAAAACCCAGCTGGGTCATACCAGGGGGTTATGGAAACGAAGGAGGAGCAAAAAATTTTGTTAAAAATATAGTGAAGGATGCGAGGTTCGAACTCGCGCGGAGAAACCTCCAGTAGATCTTAAGTCTACCGCCTTAGACCACTCGGCCAACCCTCCATTTTTCTGAATTTAAAAAATTTCTGTTTTCCACATTCTTTATGTGCTGACATAAGATATGACTACACATTGCAGATTTCAATGAATTCTAGAACGCGTCACTTATGTAAGCAGAGAAGCTTTTTCGCTTGTGTCCTTTAAATAAAGTCCGGGTAATCCTCATTTTCTTCCTGATTAGTGGTCCCTCAGCATTATTTCCCTGACAACTTGTTTTTTCACATTTAATTTGGAAAATCTCCTTAAAAAGTTCATCAACAATAAAAACAACAAAGAAAAAGCACTAACCGAGGCAATCTCAACGAAACCGTCAATCCGTCCGTGGCCCCTGCTCATCGTCACACTTCCTGCTCTGAGATTGTTTTGTCATACTCTTTTTCTGGTTGGCTACTTGTTCTACACACACTCTCTGTTTGGCCTCACTTCTCGTACGTGCTTTTTTCTCAATCACTTTTGTATTCCATAAAGTGGGAAAAAACTAACGCGTGGCGAACTCACAGAAAGAAATTTCCATCGTTCTAGAACCAGCCCTAATATAATCAAAATACGAGCTCTGCAATCGGAAAGTGGTCTACTTATACTCTCAGAACAAATTCTGAATAGCTTGTTACTACCCATTCTGCCAATTCTTACATATAACTGCACCATTTGGAACATTAACATAGGAAAGGTTTACCGAACTCAGAACGATTTTTAAGCTGAACAAGAAGAATCACCAATAGCTGTTCTTCTTGGATATTTTGTGGCTCTTCACTTATTTCTTTGCATTGGTTTTTATTCACACTTTATCGTTCTCTTTAATATAACCTTTGGTTAAGGTCTGGCTTGAACATTTTATACCTGCCGACCATCAATATTCATACCACTTTATAATCTAGCATGATGGCCACGCAAGGAAACTTCCAACCTCATCAGCAGCCACTCTCAATTTCTACTATTATACCATCTGAGGGTTCCTCTCCAAATGGATCCTCGTTAAACTTGATGAATGAAAATATAAGAAGGGCTTCACTTCAGGGCTCTCCCATAAATATTACATCAACATTGAATAATCTATCACTTGGAAACTCAAATGCAAACCTTCATAGTATTGGGGAAGATTCTTTCCAAACATCCCCAGTTCAAGAGCATCAACAACAACAGCAGCAGCAGCAGCAACAACAACCTCAAACACCACAATATACTGTCAAGATCAAAAACGTTCCCTCAGATATCACATTGAGAGAAGCGCATTGCATTTTCGCTTTTGCCAAAGACTTTCTTGGGTTGGACCTGTTGCCAGATTCCAATAACTTGCCTGTTATTCTTGCCAGATTCAAATCGTTGTCAGCTGCTTCAACATATTCACAGATTCTTGAATCCAATCAAATATTTGGACCTACCTATCCATTCTATCTGAAGTCTGAAATTCTGGATAACTCAGTCCAAGCATCTCAACTAAACTTGGGTTCTTCATCAAAAAGACCAAGCATTGGTGGACAAAGATCAAGATTTTTGTTCAGTGACCCATTTAGTAATGAGTCAATCCAAGAGAATATAGAGCAAGCTCCAAATGCCCCAAATCAAATACCTGGTTCTGGCCCAAATAATAACGCAAATGGGGTGGGAAAATCCCTGCTCTTGATGGAATCTCAACAAGACGCTAGGGAGTACGAGCAGTTAGTAAGAGACCCATGGCAAACATCTTCCACGTCTACATCTCAACAACAAACACAGAGTAACCTATCCTCCACACAACCGAACTCTGCAGTCTCACTACCGGGTACATCAGGATCATTCAATAATTCTCAACCACAAACCCCAAGTATTGAATGGGAAAGAAGAAGACAAGGTTCAGCCTTTTTCAACAACCAATCACCATTGTTATCGAGCCAGATATCCACTTCGAATCAAATACCGAGTCAATTATCGTTGAGCTCACAATTGCAGCAGCAATCCAACCAACAACCACCAGCCTCCCAACCCTTACCTCAACCGTTGAGTGCAGGTGGTTCTAATTTACAGCTTGCACCACCATCATCTGCCCCAACATCTCAGACGCCAAATACGTCTCAATTAATTAACCCGCTAAACTCGGTTCAAACTCAGCAACCACAGGCCGTTCCTATTTCCAATTCACATCAGTCAACCTTGAACAACTCTCAACAATCTTCTCAGGTTGACTTATCTTTATTGGCAAGAGTGCCACCTCCTGCCAATCCTGCGGACCAAAATCCACCATGTAATACCTTATATGTCGGTAATCTACCACCAGACGCTACTGAAGGAGAGCTTCGTCAACTGTTTGCTCCTCAAAGAGGTTTCAGAAGACTTTCTTTTAGAACTAAACAACAACCGTTGAATGGGAATGGTATAAGTACCAGTGCTCATTCACACGGCCCTATGTGCTTTGTCGAGTTTGAAGATGTTGCCCATGCTACAAGAGCATTGGCTGAATTATATGGTAGAACTTTACCAAGACCCGGTGGGGTTCCAGGAAAAGGTGGTATAAGACTATCTTTTTCGAAAAATCCTTTGGGTGTTAGAGGTCCTGGACAAAGAAGAAGTAGTGCGTTCACCTACCAGAGTGGTTTCAAGAATTAAGGAGAGTTGAAGAGGACTGAACACATTTCTGAGGCGTTTTGATTTTAGTTCTTCCTCATAATTTAGTATTACTAGGACGCAGCTTGATTTTTTTTTTTTTTTGTTAACAATGGACATTGTATGTTTGCTTCAACTTCTTTTCTCATCATTCATCTGGGTTTAATTCATGTTGTTTATATTTCACTACCATAGCGTTTCTTATCATTTTTTGTGCTAACTTCTATTGGTTAATGATAGATGGCTTTTCTGTAAAAGATGGAGATTTTGTTGTTTTACGGATTATCTTTTTATTGCTTTAGATAGTTTTGCTCTTGTGTTTTATTTTTCTTTCCCATATGCTGTTCTATTTTGTGTGTTCTTATACTATTACCATACACATCGTTTAACTCATTACCCATCCATTGGGTATCCTGGAGTTCAAGAAGGTGAAAGATTCCAGTTTGTTGTTGTGATCCTGGAGATGTACACACATCAATATTTTTTTTTTTGCTCTTAACTTTTGGTTCTCCCTGTTTCCTTCTATTATTCTCAGTTACTCATTTTTTGCATTTTGTCATTAAACATCCTTTATTTCGCCTATTGTTCATTTAATCATCCACTGATTACTTTTTATGTCTCTTCTTCAATTACACACTTTTTAATGCTTACCTCTTTTTTTACTTGACTATTTACTTTTGGATGCATTGAACTAATAATTGACTATATATTATGTGCTATTATTTTACTGTTTTAACCCTCCGGGCTGCATGTAATGATCTGTGTTCTCTGCGTAGTTTGTTCTCTTCTTTGTGTCCTCTGACAGGGGCACATTGTGAATGTTGCAGCTTCTCACGTAAAGATGTGTCACTCACCAGAAGTGGCAATACCCAAATCAAAAACAATAGCGCAAACCCTTCACAAGCTGCGAGCCAAAGGAACAGATAACTAAGTATCCACACAAACCAACCAACGACAATGGTTTTCTTTGCAAAAGCTGCTCTCGTACCAAGTATGTCTAGTCCTTTGTACTTTCTCTGGGGTTTTTACTCCTGATTATTTTTGACACATTTACTAACACAAAGCTGTTTGAGAAGCACTAGGGGGCACGGTATTCGGGTTGAATCCAATCACAGCTCTAGCTGGTGGCTTTCTTCTAGGTGTAGCCGTTGGCGGACTATTGAATAATGGCAACTTTAGAGAACGGGTAGAAGCTCTTGTCCCTGCCCAGATTCAGAGTATGTTTGATTTTGAAGAAAATGAACAGAAGTGCAGTTGTCCAAATTGCTTAAGAAGAAGAAGAAAGGAGAGAGAAAGACTAGAGAGACGTGCCCAGTTTGGAGGGTATGATGGTCATGACTATGAATTTGAAGAAACGTCCCAGGACTGGTACCAGGGCAATAACCCATCCAATATGTCTGACTATCCAAGATCAGACATATCGGAATTTTCTGCTAATGAAGCTTTAACTGATGATGAAGACCTCTACTCAAGGTCAAAAGCACCAGCATCTGCTGATGATGATGATGATGATCTATACACTGTAACGACAAGCATTCCACAGCACATCAGAATGAGATTTGGGTCTATATCACGGTCTACTAGTGGGGTTACAACACCTCGTACAACTTCAAGCTATACAAGTGGACAGACTACACCAACCTCAAGCTTTGATTAAAAAGTTGTTTAACGCTTTCTAGTCCCTGTATATGTGAACTATATAACTTCTTCTTACGCAAAAACTGCCAGTATGACTATCAGTAGAATAATAACCAACACCATCAACAAAATACAACTCCATTTCCTTTTCTGTTTTTGGTAATTATCAGCTTTTCTTAATTCCCCAGAAGCGTTCTGTGCGTTATTAGACAAGTGTGATAAATTATTTTCAATAGTGTCAACTTGTGTACCTTGTTGTTGTACCAGATGGCCCAATTCTCTATATATTGAATTTATCTCTTCAACACCACCATGTATTTTCTTGATCTCATTGACCCTTTCTTGAGTTAGGATGGTATGTATATCAATATCTTGTTGTAATGATGTATACTGTTGTTGTTGCTGTTGTTGTTGTGATGTGATAAGTGGAGTACTTTCACTAGCCTGTGTTACTTCGTCTGGCTGTTGTGGCTGTTGATTAAGATTATCATTCAGTGTCACTGAGGATTTCTTTTCATTGTAACTTCTTTTCAAAGTGTTGAAGTTTTTTGTTATGCTTTCAAATTCTATCCTCAACTTTTCTTCACTGAACTTATCAGAGCTTGAGACTGTGCTGAGATTGGAGTGTATCAGATGAGAAATGTCATTAATGAGGTGGTCCAGCTGCTGTCTATACTCATCAAGCTCAATAATCCTGACTCTTTCAATAGTTTGGCGTAGCTGTACACTGTCTCTCTTTGTACCAATCTGGGTTATGAGTCTCTCGAGGCTGTTCACGCCATTAGCAAAATCTGTCAGTAGATTAGAGGCCTTTGTTATTACCAGAGAAGTTTTGGTCGATGATTGGTCAACTTGTTGAAGATTGTCCTTTTGAGCCTCCAGATCCATGTTAAGGAAGGACATTGCTGTATGTGATTTGGTGGGCAGAACTAGGTCTCTGCACAGTCTAAGTGAACGATATATTGAGAGAAAGGGAGAGTTGTCTCACAATTTGCCATTAAGGCTGGCTCTGCGTTTTCTGTTGAAGTGGATTGTGATTATGTAATATTTACACGATTACGTAATCTATTTGATCAAACCTTTTGGAACAGGCGAGTCGTTGATAAGAAGACCATCACTAGCTGGTTAAAGCTTGCCTAGTTCGTGTGTTTAATTCCGTTTTCAGTTGTTCAGCTGAATGTTCTTGATCTAAACAAACGGTTGAGGAAATAAGTTCCTTGAATGTTCTGATTAATCCACCTGAACGAACAAACTGTCAGATCTTTACCCTTGTTTCGACTGTTCTCCTCTTATCCACTAAATAAGAACTTCTCTTCATCTCTCCCTAACTGGTTCCCATCACTGCCACATATTCCTGCTATAGTTTACAGTGCAACAATTGCCTTGCACTGGCTCTCTGAACCCCAGCTTTTGTCCCAATCGTGTTTCTCACAAAGATTTCTTTCTAGATTTTTGACACATTCTTGCGAAAACTATAAAAAGAGGTTACACTCCAATTTTCTATGCTCTTCACATCGCTTGCCGCCCTGCTCAAAACTCGCTCCTTCTCGCAATGAGCTCTGTCGAGATGGACTTGGATCTCTCAGACCTTTCTATCAGTGGCTACGAACTCCAAAGCGATGATGAGGATGATCTGGATCTGGATTGCACTACTTCGTCTCATCTGCTATTCGAGCTACCAACAATTGGCCATCCATTGAGCTTGGACAACACTCAGGTCACCACCCCTAAACAGAAATCTTCTCAGGAGCTAACTTTCAACTCGAACTTCAACTTGATATACTCTAATTGGAGCCCTGTTGTTAATTACAAAAGTCTGGATTTCTATGACCACAGCATATACAATGTTCCATCCACGCACTCGCAATCGCAGCTCAATTATCAAATATCTTCGATCAAGCCATACATAAAGCCTTTGAATATGACCTGTTCGGATCACTACATGGTTTTATCGCCTCAATCGGTTCATGTGCCACTTGGTTCAAAGTTCTTTGTTATCAAGTCCTTCAATGAGATAGACATAAAATCTTCCTTTATGCACAAGATTTGGTCTTCAACAGATTTAGGAAATAAAAGATTGAACAAAGCTTTCAAATCTAAAAATTCACATGAACGTGTTTTTATATTCTTTTCGGTTAATTGTTCAGGTAAATTCTGTGGTGTTGCTGAAATGACATCAGAAGTTGAAGAGTCTAAAGATTCGAATGTCCAGTGTGAAATTTGGTTGGAAAAATCCAGGTGGAAAGGAAAATTCAATATCCAATGGATTTTTGTTAAGGATATCATGAGTAGTAAGCTGAAACATTTGAGAGTTCCTCAAAATGAGTGGAAACCCGTTACCAACTCCAGAGATACCCAAGAACTCCCTTTTGAAATTGGAAGTGAGATGATCGAAATATTCAAGAGAACACACTCGAATACAAGCTTCTTACAAAATCTGGTCAATTAGAGTTGGTATTGCTAGCTCTGTTTCAAAATCGTTTCTTGTTTAGTCGAACTTTATACACTCGCAAAAATATCTTCATGAACAGTCATTGAAACAAAAGTATTCGAACTGTATGCCGTAGTATATGCATTATAATATTATGGGTGTATACAGTAAATCAATAGATCGAGTGTCCGATAAAGTCTAAAGATATCACTGTTGAGAAAAACTGTGTCCGATAGGGAATAATGAGAGATACGGAAATACGTCGGAAACCATATTTCACTAACAACACCTTCGAAATAGATTAACTGAATTTAGAAATAGCTCATTATACTCGCAAGGATAAAACAAATGAATCTTAGTAATAAAAAGAGTAGATTTTCAGATTTTTTACATATCGATTTTACAACCTCAACAATTAATAATTTTTTTAATTGAAATGTGAAGTCGTGATTTTAGTAATTTAGAGATGAATTATTTCATGATTTTTCATCAATAGTTTATTTAAAGAGAATCATACAAGCAAACTTCATGTGTTTAATGGCTCCAACATATATGAATCATTTCTTTAAAGGAATTACGACCGTTTTATACATTTTTGTATTGTAACTCAGCTCGTTTAGACATTTACACAAGTTTACACAAGTTTAACTTCTCAAGTAATCATAGAATTGTGGTCAAAAGGGTGAAAACTTGAGAGAACAGTTCAGTGAGGAGAGCGATCTTCTCAGTTACACAATATATCCATCCACGCTACTGGTAAAGTAGAAACATCAGCAACCCAATTCTAGATCTCGCTTATTACATAATCATTCCTTGAACATAAGTTTCCTTCTCATCGCCAGAATCAAAGTAGCACAGTAGAAAATCAAAGCTCAAAGGGCGAGAGTAGTGAAAATGCCCTTAAAGACCAATGCTAGAGTGGCAGTAATCGGTTCGGGTATTTCATCATTGACGTATACTTACTTTCTCTCAAGGCTTAGACCAGATGTATCTTTCACTGTGTTTGAGTCCTCGCATAGACCATCAGGTTATATCAATACTGAGTTTCACAACCTTAATAATGAGAAAGTTCTTCTGGAAAAAGGCCCTAGAACCTTACGAGGCGCAAGTGATGGTACTGTTCTGATGGTTGATACGTTATTCAAGCTGGGTTATGCTAACGATATCAAGGTCATACCTAAGGAAAGTGAAGCTAATAAGAAATGGCTATTATCGCAAGATAACAAGTTGATTCAAGTACCTAGCGACCTTAACTCCCTAAGGACCTTCTTAACTAGTTCATTGGGAAAAGGTCTGATTACAGGAGCCCTGAAAGAACCTTTTGCTCCGAAGAAGAAGGATAACAGAGATGAATCAGTCCACGAGTTCATCTCAAGAAGATTTGGCCCAAACTTATCGAATAATGTTATGAGTGCAGTTTTCCATGGTATATATGGGGGAGATGTTAAAAATCTTAGTGCTGAAACCATCATCAAATCAATGGTAGAAATGGAACGTTCTCATGGCTCGATTTTCAGATATGGCTTCAGTAAACTGTTTTCAAAGAAGCAATCGCCTACTTTATCGAAAGATTTAGAGGTTTATCAGGAACTGTTCGATTCCGAGAAAGTCCAAGATCTGCAAGACTTGTTGAAGAAATATCCAATGATTGTGTTCAAGAAAGGTCTGCAGACATTCACCAATGCCATTTACGATTCACTGATTACGAACCCTAATATTAAATTTAAATTCAACACTCCTGTTACGTCCTTGGTGAAAGAACAGGATTCTATAAAGATAAACGGTAATGAGTCATTTGATTTTGTTAGATCTACCATCAACTCGAACAAACTCGCTCAAATTTTGCCAAAGTCACGAACATCAGGCCTTGCAGCTAAAATATCATTTGTTGACATTTTTCTCATGAACGTTTATATTCCAAGCGCAAAACTGCCTCGTCAAGGTTTTGGATTTTTGGTTCCTCAATCAAACCCCAACAAAGAGGAATTGTTGGGTGTCATTTTTGACTCTGACATTGAAAAGTACTCAGTGCCTTTATTGGGACTAAATGAGACAGTTGTTCCTCCAGATACTTCAACTCTCGAACAGAATGACTATGTCAAAGTGACCCTGATGCTTGGTGGCCATTATTGGTCCCATAAATCCATTCCACCAGCTGCAGATTTGATTGAGCGTACTAAGCAGATCTTACAAAGAGACTTGAAGCTGAATTCAAATGAGCAAGACATCTATCTAGATTATAAACTGATAGAGCAGTGTATTCCACAGTTTCAAGTTGGTTATAGAGAGCTGTTTGAAGATTTCCATCATTCTTTGACAGAAGAATTTGATGGTTTGGTAACCCACGGTGGGATGAGTTTTGGTGATGGATGCGGAGTGCCTGATGTCGTTATGAATAGTTTTAGAAGTGCACTAAACTGTAAATAGTATTGTTTTATTTAATAGTAATCCCAGATAGTTTATTATGTGGTGTCCGGGTGTGCTCATAGTTTTTTGTTTACAAAATTTGTAGTGCGCAAGCTCTGTAGAATCAATCTAGTTGTAAACAGTACTCTTTAATCTACCAAAAGATGTCAGCTTACACTATTTATATAAACGATCTCAACGATCAGATAGCACTGAAAACACTGAAACAGAACCTCTACGTGTTATTCTCAACGTACGGCGAAATAATAGACATAAACTTGGACAGTAAAATCAGAGGCCAAGCTTTCATAATATTCAGTGATCACAACAGTGCGACCCTTGCTCTGAGAACACAGCAAGATGAACTGTTTTTCGGCAAAAAGCTGAAGTTGTCTTTTGCTAATAAGGAGAGTCACAAAGTTGAACAACTGGGAGGACTGTGATATTTGGTATAAGGGGGTATCAACTCTGTGAACATTATTATACTATGGAGAGGAGACTAAATAAAGCTGAAAATAGATACTACAAGTTAAACCTTTTTATATAAAATCATTAATGCATATAAATTAAGTGGTATTCCTTTCCCTTCTTGTAGTGGAATCAATGCATATTTACAGGGTGTAGCTCATAAAGTGAAAAAAAAAAGATGTGACAACTAGTGAATATGTTCAAATAGTATATTCCACGTAACAATTCTTTTGATAGTAGGCAAAGCGAAAAGTAAACAAATAATTCATATATCAGGACGACGAAAAGAAAGACTAAAGAGTCAACGCATCAGAAGAATGCTCAGGCTTCAACCATGATTGGGAAAGGCTGCTTGCTTTTGTCTTTACGACCATCACCTTCAGGAGTCTCAACAACAGTGTTTGTGACAAGTTTAGCCTTATTAAGACCTTCACCGTTTACGACTTTTATTATCTCATCTTTTGTTAAAGTTTCATATTCGATCAATCCTTGTGCTAATCTTTCAAGCTCTATCTTTTTATCATTCAGCATTTTTCTTGTACGATCTTCAGACTCTTTTAATAAATCAACGGTCTCTTGATCTGCCAAGTCACGTAGTTTTGCTGACCATGATTCCCATTTCTCAGCTAGACTGATTGGACCAACTTTCGGACTCATACCGTATTGAGTAACCATAGCTCTAGCTGTACTAGTTGCTGAGCTTAAATCTGAACCACATCCACTTGTTGTATTTTCTGCACCATATGTCATCTCTTCTGCAATTTTACCACCCATACAAACGTCTAGTCTTGCTAGACATTCCTTTCTAGTAATATCAACCTTGTCCATTTCTGGTAATTGAAAAGTAATACCTAAAGCACGACCTCTAGGTAAAATAGTAGCCTTATATAAGGAAGTAGCACCAGGTGTGTACAAGGCCATAATGGCATGCCCAGCTTCATGATAAGCTGTAGCTCTTCTAGTTGCTTCAGTCATTACCATTGTTTTTCTAGCAGCACCCATCAAAATTTTATCCTTGGCCCATTCGAAATGGTTCATATCAACGGCCAAAGCATTTTGTTGAGAGGCATAAACAGCAGCTTGATTGACTAAATTCATCAATTCAGCACCACTTAATCCAGGTGTACCACGTGCAATAATTGTGGGATCAACGTCTTTTGAAATTTCAACGTTTTTCATATGATGTTTCAAGATATCAGCACGACCTCTGACGTCTGGTAAGTCGACATTGACGATCTTATCAAATCTACCTGGACGGGTTAAGGCCTTATCTAAGGATTCAGGAAAATTGGTAGCACCAATAATAATGATACCTGAGGTTTGTGAAAAACCATCTAATTCAACTAACAATTGATTTAGAGTTTGTTTAGCATATGCTTGATCTCTTGGATTACGTTTGCCCCCAATAGCATCCAATTCATCAATGAAGATAATAGCAGGAGAATGGGCCCTAGCTTGGGTGAATAATTCACGAACTCTTTTGGCACCTACACCAACGTACAGTTCATCAAATTCAGAACCCGACATGAAAAAGAATGGAACACCAGCTTCACCTGCAGTGGCTCTAGCTAGTAAAGTCTTACCAGTACCTGGAGGCCCAGTTAATAAAACACCTTTTGGTAGTTTACCACCCAAGCCAGTAAACTTGGTTGGATCTTTCAAGAAATCAACGATTTCTTCTAATTCAGCACGAGCTTCATCAGCACCACAAACATCTTCGAATTTAACGGTTACTTTTGACATATCAACAGATTTATCAGAAACATCAGCACTCTTGAAAATGGTACCTGACTCAACTAGATATGTAAAGCCTTCCATAGCACCCCATGTTAACAAACCAATAGGGACTAACCACTTTATCCATTTTGACACCATGGTCCATGTTGATTCGCTGATCACAACATGAAGAGGTTCATTACGAGTACCGAAATTCATGCTTCCTAGGTTACCACCACTGAAAGAACCAGTAGCACCCACTGCTGATCCACTGGCCAACTGTTTGGTTACCTGTTCAGCTTCTTTAAATTTACCCAGTTTCTTCAAAGCTTGTGCATATAGTTGTGTGCACTCTGGGGTATTGACAATACCACCATTTTCATATCTGGAGACAACATATTGAGGATAGTTGGCCTTCAATAAACTTTTGTAGAACTCGATTTGAACTTCGGGATTGTTCAACTCAGTGTTAGCAAGTTGTTCTTTGGCAGCTAATTGTGCTTGGACATTGGATGAAGCGTATCTGACAGTTCTTGAAGCAATGGCCCTGAGATAAGGAGTTGCCATTCTAGCAGTGCCGATAGTAAGCATGCGGGGCGTTATAGATCTCGAGGCAGCAAGCATTATAGACAGAAAATGTGATGTTTATTTTTCTCTTTTGTTTATGCTTGTTTTATTACCTCTCTTTTCAAAAGTGGCGTATACAAACGAGTAACCCTGAAAAAGTAAGGCTAGCTGTACTCTAAAGGTTGTGAGAACTGACAGCAAAAACTATAACGGAGGTGGAAGAATGTGAGTGACTTTTCCTTCGAGACCCTCAAACTTGAGTACTTTGAAAACGAGAGAGCTTCAGCGTGCTTCTTCGATTAGCTCAGTTTTCGTAGAACCTTCCCAGGTCTTCCATTAAATTTCAACAACTCCAATTCCCGAGGAGTTCGCGATTATTTTCCGATTGGTTTATTACGAGGGCAAGGTAGGACCGGATTTGAAAATATAGCATTGGGCTAATCACCTATATAAGGGTATGTTGTATGTAATGTATGCTAACCTATGCTAACCATCGCTAATCTTCAAGTCGGTCAAGTCGCTATTATTTTCGATCACCAACGAATGCTCATTAGCCAAATGTAGTAGACAGATAAAGCAGAAACTGGTGGAAAGATCTTTCTTTTGTTCTCTGGGGTATAAGCGACCAATATCTTGCACAACGGAACTGAACTTCCTGTCCGATCCTTCTTCATCTTTTGCTTGTTCGATAACCTTCCATATGTTGTCCTTCAACTTCTTGATGTTAACGTTCTTTGCAGCCTTTGAGTAATTGACATATTCTGGTTTCACCCTGACACCGCCTGTTATCAACTGTGTTCCAAAACTTGTTTTTTCATCAGGTTGGGTAGCACCAACGTCGTCATAGTCTCCACCATAATCATCGAACCCACCACCAAAAGACATATCATAACCATTATCGTCATCATCATTATCAGCATTATCATTCTGCTTCTGCTCATCTACAATTCGGTCAGCCTCTTTTTGTTCATAGTTTTCAGCCCAAAAAGTAGCATCGACTTCACGACCATCTTCTGGTTCCTGGGAGTTGTAATTGGAGCGAACGTTGAACCTCTTTCTAAATAAGTTTAACTTCTGTGATGGCTTCAAGAACAATGTGGTCAATTGAGAGGATGAAAAGTATAGGTCATTTGGCAATAGGTTTGTTTCATTAGTGTTCCACTGATCTCGAGGGATTGTAGAAGGGGCCTTTCCTTTGGCAAATATTTTTTTTTCCTCTTCCTCATCTTCTTCTTCATCAACAAGAGTTAAGAAATTGATTGAAAACTGTTCCTTTGGTTTTTTGATCCTTTGGCCAGGCCCTGATGGGTTGGATTCTTCAGAGGACTTTTCTTTCTTTAGTTGTCTGATTTTCCAATGTTCAGGACCAGCCCAATTGCGTTTCATGGTATTATCAAAGTACGACATCAAGTCTTGATCAACAACACTTGCAACCACACCTGATTCATTAGCAACTTCCACGTAATCAGGCCCTAGCTCATCTTGGAAAATAACAGCAGCTGCTTCCTTATCCAATTCACCGAATGAATTGTCATTATCATCCCCAAAGTCCAAATCACCACCATTATCGCCACCGCCAAAGTCAAAGTCAAAATCAGGAGGAGGAAGCTCGTCCTCCTCTGTATTTCGCTGATTAACATCGTTTAGGATAGATTTTGCTTGTGTGATATCTTGGAGAACGGTCTCTAAGTGGCCGATCGAGGGACATATCGATAAACAATCCAATCCAGCTTCCTCATCAAAGATAAACTTCTTAAAAATTGATATGTCAATATCTTCTTCTTGTACTCCAGACATTTTAATGTCTTCGTCCTTAGACTCCTCAGCTTCTTCTACTTCAACTTCATCTAGAGCTTCATCACCGTTTTGTTCATTAGAATTCGTGGCACTTGCATCAAATACCACCCTAGAGTGGTTATCCATATTAAGCGTATTCAATAATAGACTCTTTGCACCACCTTCATCAAACTCTGATAGTGTCTTTTTAAATAATGGATCGATAGCCATTTCCAGCGAAAGCTTTTTTATCTTTATATTCTCAAAGGAAGTGAGGGTGTTTTCAGATTCCTTTGATTTTGACTTCTTAGATTTTTTTCTAGAGTCATCGTCTCTATATATCTGACCACCCTCATCTAGGTTCTCTTCTTCATCATTTTCTTCATCATTAGGTTCATCTCCTTCAATTTCCTCATCATTGTTTTGCGAATCTTTCCTAGTAGCCAAACCGCTCAATAATCTACCCGTTTCAGTCGCCACAGAATCAACTCTCGAGGAGTATATCTTAACACACCCATCTAAAGTTGCGCTTGCCTTTTGAAAGTTGATATTGTTGTCACTTTCTCTCAAAACGTTCATGTCATGGAAATAATCAATCAAGGCAAAGTTCCAACTGTTTGTGGAGTTGATCTTGTTATCAGTGGCCATCTTGATCCACTCTTCAAAATTCGCCATCATCACACCTTTATCTTGCTGTATTACGGGTAGACCATCTAGTAATGAGCTACCATGAGTCCCGTCATTGTTCAAGTCTTCTCTCAACAAAGCTGCACCACTAACTCGGCGTTTGTCTTGAAGACGCTTCTTCATAACTTTCGACTGAACGTACGCCATTTCTTCTAATTTTAAGATGATATCACCTTGTTTAGTCGAATTTGTAATTATCAGCTCTCTGTCTGAGTAACGGGGTCTGTGACTGTTCAGTGAGCTATTGTTTCTGATCTCTTAATTTTGTTTACTGTTTTTTATTTGTTGAATTTCAAATTAAAGTGTTAACCATGGCAACGCTAGAATTGGCAGAAAGGCGGGTCACTAATCATTACATAAGCAGTGAAGTATGAAGTATCAACTTATCGTTTATTTAGCTACAGATTAACTATTGGACTAGACGAATTGTGATGCTGTTATGCTATCTGGGGCCCCTCAGAATCAGTACGCTGCCTTTTGCTTGGATCTTCCGTACTAGCAGTGTCTTCTCTTTTTCTTTTTAGCACCACTTCCGGGGCTAAACATATATGGACTTTTTTATCAATAATTATTGCCTCTTCTTTCGTAGGGTTCTTTGCAGTTCCTATTGACTGTTGGCATTCATCAATTACTTGAAGTAGTTCTTCATAGCCAGGAGTGGAATATTCGCTACTTTGCTCTTGTTTAGTTTCGTTTTCAGTGGTTTCCTCACTCTCCTCTGTGATAGTGGAGGGTTTCTTAAACTTCTTTTCCAGATATTTGACTACCAAATCGTTATCGACCTTTTTGAAACATGCGAGTGCTATCTGTGGTGGTGTGAAATAGTAACAGGCATCTGAAATCAAAGCTTCATCAACTAAATATCTTGCACTGTCATATATTTTACCAAGATCTTTGGGTGATATAACATCTTTGAGGGTTTCTTGAATATCAAAAAAGAAACCATAGAGAGGTCTGAATGGATGATGTGTGAGTAGAGTGAATTGTAGAGACTGCAGTATCTCAAATTCCAATGACAAAATCGATTCAGGTGTTGTTTTTGGAATTCTTTTACAGAATGAGTTGATACTCATGAAGAAATTCTCCGATTTAGCAGCAAGAAACAAACACGTCAACAACACTAGTTTCGGGTGATATTCCATGACACTTTTGACTAAGTAAAACTTCCTTAGAAATGATATGGCAGTTGCCTTACTAAATGTTAGTGAATGTGGAAAATAAGAGAAAACAAAAGAGTACATACTCTAACTTGAGATGGCATATTGAAATATTTAGAAAGTTGGCCAATTCTTCTTGAATTGAACGAGATTAAATCCAGTTCTTCATCAACTGTTACTCTTTCCACCTGGGAAGGATCCACTTCTGGGTGCTCTTTTAGTCTTTCTTCCACTTTTTTCCAACCAACGTCATTCACCAGTTGTCTTTTTTTTGCTAATTCTTCTTTGGTGAACGACCAAAGTCTGTACTGACTTGAATGACGATACAGTTCGTCAAAAGACACACGTTTGCTCATATTATGGGAAGATCTAGAAGAAGTTGGCAAGAGAGTGCTTTTATTTATAATCAAGTTGTTGTAATTTCTGTTTCAATTCTAGGTGAGATGGATGGATGGTACTGAAAATGTTATTTATTAGATTAGTCTAATTATTTCGCGGTGGATCTATGAGAAATCCACGTAAAGGTTTAATAACCATAGTTACTAATAACACTTTACGAGTACCTACAACTCAAACTATCTATCATGACATATAATATCTTTTATTTTAATTTTAATAAAAACCTCTATGAGAAGGTGTTATTTATTTTTGTCTTTCATAAGCATCAAAACTGGGAAATATAAAAAAGAATCTACTCTGAATGTTGAATATATAATGACTAAGCTCTATAATTTTGAGAATTATTCAATAATCTCAAGTTTAGAAAGTAGCAACGAATTGTTCAGTGGCAGCTTTTAATTTTCCTAATAATTCATCAGATAATTGACCTTGGTCTCTGATAACATCCAAGATGTCAGAGTTGTTAGCTTTTAATGAGGCTAAGAATTCAGTTTCAAATTCTTCAATTCTTTCTAAAGCAATGTTATCCAAGAAACCGTTAACACCAGCGTAAATCAATGGAACTTGTTCTTCAGCAGCTAATGGAGAGTATTGTTTTTGTTTCAATAATTGAGTTAAACGTTCACCTCTAGCTAATGTTTGTTTGGTGGAAGCATCTAAATCAGAACCGAATTGAGCGAAGGCAGCGACTTCTCTGTATTGGGCCAAGAAAAGTTTTAAGGAACCAGCAACTTGTTTCATAGCTTTAACTTGAGCAGCAGAACCGACACGGGAAACGGATAAACCGACGTTAATGGCTGGTCTGATACCTTTGTAGAATAATTCAGCTTCCAAGAAGATTTGACCATCAGTAATGGAAATAACGTTGGTTGGGATATAAGCAGAAACATCACCACCTTGGGTTTCAATAACTGGTAAAGCGGTCAAAGAACCACCACCTAAGGAGTCGTTCAATTTAGCAGCTCTTTCTAATAATCTGGAGTGCAAGTAGAAAACATCACCTGGGTAGGCTTCACGACCTGGTGGACGTCTCAATAACAAAGATAATTGACGGTAGGCAACAGCTTGTTTGGATAAATCATCAAAGATGATCAAGGCATGTTTACCGTTGTCTCTGAACCATTCACCAATGGCAGAAGCAGTGAAAGGAGCCAAGTATTGTAATGGAGCAGCTTCAGAAGCGGTGGCTGAAACAATGATAGTGTATTTCAAAGCATCGTGTTGTTCTAAAGTTTGAACTAATTGAGCAACAGTGGATCTTTTTTGACCAACGGCAACGTAGACACAGTACAATTTTTTGGATTCATCAGTACCGTTGTTCCAACGTTTTTGATTTAAAATGGTGTCAATAGCAACGGCAGTTTTACCGGTTTGACGATCACCAATAATCAATTCTCTTTGACCTCTACCAATTGGGACTAATGCATCAACAGATTTTAAACCGGTTTGAACTGGTTCGTAAACAGATCTTCTTGGTAAGATACCTGGGGCTTTGACTTGGGCTCTTGAGGTTTTTTCAGCGTTCAATGGACCTTTACCATCGATTGGGTTACCTAAAGCATCAACGACACGACCTAATAATTGTGGACCGACTGGGACCTCAACAATCTTACCGGTACGTTTGACGGTGGAACCTTCTTTAACTGAACGATCAGAACCGAACAAGACGATACCGACTTGACCTGGTTCCAAATTTAAGGCCATACCTTTGACACCTGAGGAGAATTCGACTAATTCTTCAGCTTGGACATTGTTTAGACCGAAAACACGAGCAATACCATCACTAAAATGAGGATCTGTTAGTAAATGTTGTTTGGGCAATAAAGGCTGCTTGTGTTTCCACCGTGTGGGCGACTTTTTTGGGGGTCACCGACTTTTCGTTGGCTGGAGAGAAAAAAAATTTCAGGGGGTGGACGACACAACAAAAGGGACAAAAAGCAACAAACATGGTCCTGTAGCAGTCGGAAATCTGTCCGGATTGAAATATAGGTATTCTGGCCAACAGATTAAGTTAGGAGCTACTTTTAGGTGGCTAGGCTTTTAGCATATTTGTTGCAATGGAAAAATTGCCATGAAACAAAGGGCGAGTCCTCAAAAATCAGTCGAAAAACACGATGGAAAAGCATACTGGAAGCAAGCCAGCACAGAGAGATGATATTGTACTTACCCAACAGATAGAACTCTACCGGTTTCGTTCAAGTTAGCTTCTTCAGAAACACCTCTGATACGTTCTTCTAAGATGGAAGAAACTTCAGTTGGTTGAGCTTTGGCAGAAGCAAAACGACGACCAGCGACGATTAAAGCTGGACGAGCCTGTTATAAATTGTTAGTCTCGACTATTTGGATTATAATTTTGATGAACACCCAAGGATTGATGGATATGATTTACTAAATCGGTTGGATCAATTAGCTATTAATTTTGACACCCCCGAAAAGAATCAACAACAAACCAAACTTTATATGAAATGGCTCAATGGAGAGCTAATAAAGAAATTTATTGGATCCGGGGATCAATTGAGCCTGATTGAATAGAATAAATCCACTTAATTGACTATATTAGGTCGAAGTTGGGCTCTAACGTTCCTTTTTTTGATTTGTGTTGGTTCAATTGATCACCCTTTGGATAGCATCATCTTCATCAATTCTGAGGGTACTTGGATACTTACAACACGGTTGATTGAACGGGCAGCGTTAGCAGCAACGACAGATCTGGCAGCTGTACGAATAGCAGAACGTGATAGCATTATTGATGATTAGAATAATGTGGTTAGGTTTATTGGAATGGTGAAAAGAAGGTGAATCGAAAAAGGGATTTTTGAAAATGGGAGAAGGTGGATTTTTTCATTGGTCTCGAAAGAAGCTCAAACGTTATTGGTCGAGACAAATTCCGGTCTGGTATGGGAACTCTCTGCTAGTTAGTCACGTGTTAGTTTCCGAAATTCATACACCCACACACCAATGCTCGGTATGGGGTTTCGCATTTATGACTTGTTTGTGCATTTGAGGACGATTGCTTTCAAGTGAAGATGATTTAGTCAGGGACGGATATGGTAAGTCATCTCGGGCAAAATTCATCAATTGTTTAAACTTGAAAACCCACTCTCATGGTTGATATTCAGTCGTCATTTGCATTATTACACAAAACCCTAATAATTTCCCGACTTCCTGATAATGTCGTATAGGTACACTGAGCCTGATACAAGGAGCTCATTGAAACCGAAGCCAAATAGGAAACCTCAGCCGTTTCCGTTAAGATTTGCTAGCTCTCTCGTTATTAAACTCTTTTTGATGGTCTCACTATTGCTGACATTATTCATCTCATTGTCATCTATCAAAGTCATCACAGGCAGCAACATCACTACTCATGACCCATATATTACGGGAGATCCTGAGATTCTGAAACTTTGTGAGAAGTCCTCAAAGTTCTTTGAAGCTTTAGCAGATTCGAGAAACTCCTTCTACGATGTAGAGTCACATATACTTGGAACTTCATACTTCTCCAAAAACGTTTATTCAAGGCAAGCATACGTTTCTAATGGTTATCTAGGAGCAAGGTTATCCACTTTAGGACAAGGGTTTGCTTTTGATGAAATCAACACCCATACTGACTCTTTAGAGGAGGAAGTATTACAGAACGGTTGGCCACTATTCAACAAGAGATACACTGGTGCATTTGTGGCCGGCTTCTTTTCATTACAGGAAAAATTGCCAGAGACCAACTTCCCCGAACTTTATGATCAAGGTTATGATAGTATTCTTTCATCTATTCCGTACTGGGCGAACTTTGAGCTAATCCTCTTGAAGGACGGTAAGGAGCATCGGTTTAACCCAGAGTTCACTAAACAAACTGACGTATCGAATTACAACCAAAACATTTCGATGGGCAATGGTGTTGTTTCAACTAGATTGGTATGGTTAGACACCCTTTCAATTAAGATTGATGTTTTTGCTCATAAAGAGGTATTGCCACTCGGGGTGGTCTCGATTGAAATAGAGTCACTCAAATCAAATACAACTATAATTGCTCGTGATAGTTTGAATATGTCAACTTCCCAAAGAACAACCTTGAAGAATATTGGGTTTGATAACAATGGTATTTACATTGAGGTTAACCCTGATAATGTAGGTTACTCAACTGCGGCCATTTACTCCAGTTGGGACTATCAAAATGACCCAAAATATGCCACTTTCGACGATTATGTTGTACACGAGGACACCATTATCTTGGGGCCTCTGCAAAAGACCAAAATAACTAAGTATGTCGGCATTGTGTCATCTGAGTTCGCAAAAAATAGCACATCAGTATCAGAGCTGGAGCATGCAAAGAAGCTGGTCCATTTTCTGAGAGCTGTTAGTTTTGAAGAACTTCGAGAAAACCACAATTCTGGTTGGAGTTCACAGTTTGAAGAAACAAATATTTACATTCCTTCAGATCAATTGCTAACATTAGCTGCCAGATCTAGCCTTTATCACTTATTGGCGAATACTCAGACCTGCTCAAAGGACTTATCCTCGGCTTTAGGCGCTGCTGGTTTATCATCTGATAGCTATGGAGGAATGGTGTTTTGGGACACAGATGTGTGGATTATACCTGCCCTTGTGCCCTTTGCGCCAAATGCTGCCAAAGCAGTCGCTAATTATAGGAATCACACTCACCCTCAAGCAATTGAAAACGCTAAATTTTATGGGTATAGCGGTGCTGCCTACCCTTGGACCTCTGGAAGATTTGGCAATTGTACTTCCGCTGGGCCTTGCATTGATTACGAGTATCATATAAATGTTGACATTGCTTTGAGCTCCTGGCTGCTATATATTGCAGGCGAAGACGAAATTTACTTGAGATATACAACTTGGCCTTTGTTACGTGATGCTGCAGATTTCTTGTCGGAGTATACTACCTTTGATCACTCTATCGGAAAGTTCGTGACAAGAAACTTGACGGACCCTGATGAATATGCTAATCATGTTGATAATGGTGCTTTCACCAACAGTGGTATTGATGCATTGTTAAAAACCACCATACTTGTTGCGACACATCTCAAGGAACAGATAAACCCAAGATGGGTAGATGTGCAAGATAATATCTATGTCCCCGTTTCAAAACATGGGATCACCTTGGAGTACTCCGGCATGAATGCATCTGTATCCATAAAGCAGGCAGATGTTGTGTTACTAACGTTTCCTTTGAGTTATCATGAGGATTCAAATCAAGCCACTCAAGATTTGTTTTACTACTCTTTGAAGCAGGCTGATGTCGGCCCAGCTATGACATTTCCAATTTTCACGATCGCTTCTTCTAGGCTACTAAGCTATGGCTGCTCATCTCAAAGTTATTTGAAAAAGTCAGTTGTTCCCTATTTGAGATCGCCTTTCGCTCAATTTAGTGAACAGGCCGATGATAACATCCTCACAAATGGAGGAACACATCCAGCTTTCCCATTCTTGACTGCACATGGTGGTTACTTACAGGCAATAGTGTACGGTATTTTGGGTCTAAGGTATTCTGCTAGATTTGATTCAAGAACTGGAAAGCTCGAGAGATATTTAAGGTTTGATCCAGTAAGGGCCTCGACATTGCCTGGTGGTGTTAAAGTTGCAGGTTTCAAGTATATGCATCAACTGTTAGATGTTATTCTAACGGATGACGAAGGAATTATCGTCCATAAAGGGGACGAGCCAATATTGATTGAAATAGATCCAAAGAATTCGTACGCGGGTAACTATACACTTAAACCAGGTGAAGAGATTCGTGTACCTGTCTTCATACCTGCAATGAACATACCATATTCAATCACAGAATGTGAGGTGATTGCCAATTTGACGACTGGGTCACCAGGTGAGGTTGCATTATCTGCTATAGATGGAAACAACTACACTTACTGGCAACCAATATCAAGATACGAGCCAGCAAGATTACTTATTGACCTAGGGTTCCAGCAGAAAATCTCAAGAGGATTTGTTATATGGGGATCTAGACCTGCTAAGAGGATTTCACTATATAGCTATGAAGGTGATGATATTTCGTTCGTTGAGCTGGTGGGTGACATTAACTATAATGACTTTAAAAAAGTGGTAGATAATATAGAGATTGAGATTAGCGAGCCTTTTGATCCATTGTACCTTAAAGAGGTTAAGCTATTACCAAATAATGAAAGTAGCTTTGATTTAAATACTACGATATCAACAAGATATGTGATATTTGAAGTGCTTGAAACTTTAGATGAGACTGGAGATGAAGGTGCTACTATCAATGAAATTGCATTATATAACTAGATTAATACAAACCATCAGAACGTCAGAATCTGTTCCTACTGTAGTCGAGTTAAATAGAGGCCGAAAATCATTTCTTAGATGCCGTATTAGCTATTAGAACAGAATTCTCGAAACCTCATACAAGCCTTAAAGCCTTTACAGAAACTCAGCCAATTTATTCCCGCCAAAGTTTCGTCTAAAAAAAGGATGTGGGAAGAAGGTGCTGCTTTTATCACATTGATTGAATCAATAATACCAAGATTGTTTTTGGCTTACTTTTAGCACCCCAACGCTTCTAGTCCATGAAGTCCAGTACTCCACACCAAAGCGCGTTTCCAGTCCCCGAAGTGCCAGCGATAGATTACCTAACAGGCGCTAACAGGTCATACTACTTCATGATTTTGAAAGATGCAAAAAGCATTCAATGCTTTGATCAGCCTTCATCAATGTTCATTAACAATTCCATTTTCTATATCTTCAACGAGACGGGTAGTCATAGTCAAGAATATGTTACAGTTGCGGGCAATGCGACCCGCTTAGACCCAGATGAAGGAGAATCTTCTTCGTCATCATACACAACAGGTTCTTCAAAAACAGCCTCTGTTTCAACTATGGTATCAGACGGTGAAGATGAAGAGGACAATAACAATCACACATCTGATAATTGGATCAACAATACTAAATGATGATTCCACCACAGATATAGCAGCAACTTCTGTTTTTCCCCAGTTTGCCCCCGCTAGTACCAGCTCGAAAAATAGTGCACATACGTTGTCACTAGGAGTACATCAGTCTCCTTGATAATACGTCTTACTGCGTCATTAGTTCTTTGACCATAGATACTGCACAGATACATTCTAATACAGACAATAGGTGATGCTTACTGAAACATCTGATATACGCTGACATAATCAAGCTGGGACTGAAGTAAACCGAAGGACTGAAAGGAAATAGAAACAAGTCTTAGAAGACTAATAGTGAAGATGGATTTGGAAGTGTTCTAAAAGGGAAATAAAAAAACAGATCAAGAATATTGAAATGATGAAGCTTCGAGTTTAGAACACCTTCGAGTTTAAATCACCTTCGAAGCACTCTGAAGCAGAGTACCATTCCTTTAATTCCCTATTCATACCATTGCTTCACTTGTCAGACTAGATTACACATGTTTCTTCCCAAATTACTTCCACTAATATTACTATCAATCAAATGCGTCTTAGCTTATGAGGCCATCATTTGTAATGCTACCCAAAACTGTCCAGAGTCAGCTCCTTGCTGTTCCCAATACGGCGAGTGTGGTACCGGGTCGTATTGTTTGGGTGGGTGTCACCCAGCCTTTTCATACTCTAGCAACGCCTGTATGGCCATGCCTATTTGCAAAGACGTAAAGACAAGATTCAACAATTCAGACTCGCAACTATTAATAGCTTCAGATTACCTTGGTGATCCGGAGGATGGTGATTGGATATATACGGGTTATCCTGCATCTTATGGAGATGAAGATGACGATGATGCTGCTCTTTTGATTACAATGCCAAAGAATAGTACTGGTACTGTTGTTTCTTCGTCCAGATATGTCTGGTACGGTAAAGCTTCAGCCACCTTGAAATCATCAAGAGGAGCTGGTGTTGTCGGTTCTTTCATATTATTTTCAAATGCTAAAGATGAAATCGATTGGGAATACGTTGGTTACAACTTATCAAATGCTGAAATGAACTACTATTACCAAGGTGTTCTAAACTACACCAATATGATCCCGGCTTCAGTCTCAGGTGGTAACACTTTTGAAGAATACCATACATATGAACTTGATTGGACTGAGGACGCACTAACATGGTCCATTGATGGTGTTGAAGTGAGAACTCTGAAGAAAGAAGACACATATAATGCTACTTCTGATTCATATCTTTACCCACAAACACCTTCAAGAGTTCAGTTTTCTATCTGGCCTGCTGGTCTAAAGTCCAATGCTATTGGTACCATTGAATGGGCTGGAGGTGTTATTGACTGGAATTCAGAGGATATCCAAAATTATGGATATTACTATATGTTTATCAAAGAAGTTTCCATTGAGTGTTATGATCCACCATCAGACACCGAGATCTCTGGATCAAGTGCCTATATATTCACAGATCATGAGAAATTTGATGAACAATATGTGGCAATTACAGATAACAACACTGTTTTAGGGTCTTTAGATGCTTCCGGACTCGACCCAGATAAAGGAAAGAAATCATCGTCCTCTTCCTCTTCATCCTCGTCAGCTTCTTCTAAAAGCAGTCCAAACTCAAAAACCACGGATCCTTCTTCTACGGCTACAGAGACTGATTCCACAGTAACAACTAAAGAAGGAAATCAAGAGGATTCAGGACAATCAACAACAACAACGATACCAACTGGGTTTGTCCAGTTTGTTGGATCAGTCACCAGTAGTAATGGTGGTGCCGGGTTGATTAACCCAGCTATTTATAGTACCGGATCATTTATTTCTTTGGCCATCGTCCTTCTAAGTTTCGTCATTTAAGTTCACAAAAAGCAGAACTCATTACATTGGCATTTATTGAGGCGTTTGTTTGACTTTAAGATTTGGCTTCATCGTGCCTATGTGAATTGCATTGCCAACTTTCTTTTTCAAACTTGGATCAATCCATTGGTATTGATCCCAAACGCGATATTTATTTGATCATTTTGGAAGTAGTAAATAGAACACACTTCTTCTCTTTTGATTAGACCGTACGAGCTGCAATGTACTCTCTACATAACCGGATTTTTAGTATTTCTTATATTACTTTACTGGCTAAAGTGCTCAGTTTAGGTTTATTGGAATTTCCAGCAGGCACTGTACATCGAAAGCTCATCCAAGACTGCTAGATTATGGTTCAACCACGGCCAAGAGAAGCTTATGGGTGAAGGGGGTGGTGAAGGAGGAAGATGATCAATTGACAACTCCAGGCAAGCAAGTTGGGTAGGAAACTACGCGAAAATACAAAAATACCCACTACGCGTGTAAGAGTAGCGAAGGGTAGTTCAGTTGATCAACTATCCTCAATCTTAGAATGTTATGGAAATAGAAGGAGACCCGTCGTGCTTGATCTCTATTACAAGATGATCTGTGACAATTCGTTTATTCGTTTATTCGATCATTTGAATATAAGACATATAATATTTGCTTACTTGATTAGGCGCGTAGTTTGGGATATATCAGAGAACTATGACTTCTTCTTTGTGGTCCACCATTTCTAAAGCAGCTGACTAACCAAAAAGTGGGCTTCCCAGATTTTGGTGACAAATTTGGTACGAATATTACCGCTTTGGAACTAGTTAGGGAATACCCAAAACCCGAGTAGTACATCGCTGGAAGGTCAAGAAACTACCCTTGCGATTTTCGAGCTACCCTCCGATCTATGAAGCATCACATAACCTCAGAGATGCGCTCTTCAATGAAAATATTCCTAACACATCCTTATTGTTTCTAAATCGGGAAAGATCGCTTTTTATTTAAGTTTCCCTTTTGGGGCAAATAAATTGCTGAAAGGTACAGTGCTGCATGTACACACACGGTTTTTTGTTTTTTGATGAATGGAAATAAATGTAAACACTAAAATTTGAAAGGTCCCCAGGCGAACGCACGCTGCTGATTTGTGAAAGATGAAAAATGATCACCAATTAGTCGAAATAATGTACACTATTTCGTTGGTAAGGCACAGTCATGTGCTTCTAGCGTACCTACAAACTTCGAAACCAAACCATATAAATTGACGGGTCCTTCTTTAGTTGATTTCTATCTCTCAGTTCTCACAATCGCTCCTATAATGCTATACTCCAAAAGAACTCTAATACTTTCGTTACTTTCTGTGACTTCTATAGCGGGAGTTGCAGCAATATCCTGTACACAATCGTCACACTGTCCGGAATCTGCTCCATGTTGTTCTCAGTATGGTCAATGTGGTACTGGTGCAAACTGTCTCGGTGGGTGCCATCCAGCCTGGTCTTTCTCAGCCGATTCTTGTATGCCAATGCCTGTTTGTAAAGATGTATCAACAAGATTCAAGAGCTTTGATGATGTTTTAGTCTCCACGGAGTATTTAGGTGATCCAGATGACAGTGATTGGATCTATGGTGGTTATGTGTATAACTATGGAAGCGAGGATGAAGATGAAAGAGCTATTTTATTGACTATGCCAAAAGAATCATCTGGTACTGTTCTTTCTTCATCCAGATATGTCTGGTATGGTAAAGTCTCAGCCACTTTGAAGACTTCAAGAGGAGCCGGCGTTGTTGGTTCTTTCATTCTATTCTCAAATGCTCAAGATGAGGTCGATTGGGAGTACGTTGGCAACAACTTAGAAGACGCTGAAATGAACTACTATTACCAAGGTCTTCTAAACTACAATAATATGATCGAAGCTCCGGTTGAAGGGGGAAACACTTTTGAAGAGTACCATACATACGAACTTGATTGGACCGAGGACGCACTAACCTGGTCTATTGATGGTGTTGCTAAGAGAACTCTAAAGAGAGAAGACACTTACAATGCTACCTCTGGAACTTATGCTTATCCACAAACACCTTCAAGAGTGCAATTCTCTCTATGGCCAGCAGGTCAAGCATCAAATGCTCCAGGTACAATCGAATGGGCTGGTGGTCCAATTGATTGGAATTCTGAAGATATCCAAGAGAAAGGTTACTATTACATGGTCTTGAAAGAAGCTAGCATTGAATGTTACGACCCACCTAAAGATACTGTCATTAATGGTACAGGTGCTTACGTTTTTACGGACTTTAACAACTACGATCAGGAATTTGTCGCAATCACAGACGAAAATACTATTCTGGGGTCTGTGAATGCCACTGGCTTAAATCCAGAAGAGGGCGCCTTGTCTAAATCATCCTCATCCTCATCTTCATCTTCATCCTCATCTTCATCCTCACCTCCATCCTCGTCTTCATCTTCAAAATCATCCTCATCTTCAAAATCATCCTCTTCTTCCAAGCCGTCATCAACTTCATCATCGGCTTCATCATCAGCTTCATCATCAGCTTCGAAGATTTCATTACCTTCATTGTCTTCCAGCACCTCTGAAAGATCTTCAAGCACAGAAGTTACCACTTCTGCTTCCAACACTGGATTTATCCAAGCTACAGCTTCAGTCTCTTTGACTGAATCCACAACTGAATCATCAAGCCAAAGTTCCTCAGCAGCTCAAGCTTCATCTTCTACCAGTGCTAGCTTGGCCAATGAAGGTAATACCTTCTCCAAGAGCTCAATAAGGTCTTTGATTATTGCCGCCATCGCTGTTGTAGCTATGTAATGATTTATGAAAATGATACCTACCACATAAATTTCATAGAAATGAACATCTGGGTTATTGCTTGCTTTAGAAATGCATTAATAAAATCAAAGCTTAGATTCATGATCGATAAGGATAATTGTAGATTCTCACCAAACTTATGCGTTTGACCGTGAGGTTTGACACCTCATCCAGGTGATACGGTACGGAGACGGGAAACATAACTCTTTATGAATCTGGAATCACTCAACTATATTCTATAAACTATAGCTCCTCTAAGAAAGATCACGGTTCTGTCTGCTCTAATCAAAGACTATAATGATCAGTCAATTGGGCTGAGAGCAGGGCTCCTAAACAATCGATGTCACATGACCAGGAGATCTGTCAATAAAACCGGGTAACAAAATGGGGCTCGACAGCTTCGAAAATTTCAAGGAAATGAAAGAACGAATCAAAACGGCCACGCGTTAAAACCAAAACAACAACGAGAAAAACACAGCTAAAAGCAACAATTTTGCAAGAAATTGATCTTTTCGAATTGCTTCAGATCACTGGTTGTCATCGAGAAAATCCGTAATATCTTTTTACAACTGATCTTACAGGGAATTCTGAAGAATAACTCTGGTCAAAATGAAGATGCTTACAAAGGTATGTCTAGCTTCACTCTTCATCTCAATGATCTTAAGTCTCCTGTTTATCATCTTTGAGCTTGTTAGGGACTATATATGTGATCAGTTTGCTAACGTTTTATCCGCCAGTTTGAATCCAAGTCGTCTCGTGCGAAAGGGGTTGCGTTCCACCCGACTAGGTATGTGTCTATTTATAAATGATTGATTCAGCACAAGACTTGAGTACTAACATAAGAATCATTTCAGACCATGGATTTTAGTTTCACTACACTCTTCGACTATCCAACTTTGGGATTACAGGATGGGTACTTTAATTGACCGTTTTGAAGATCACGAAGGTTCTGTTCGTGCAGTTGATTTCCACCCAACTCAACCATTGTTTGTTTCAGGTGGTGATGATTATACTGTTAGAGTTTGGTCCTTGGACACTCGTAAATTGTTATTCACTTTGAATGGCCATTTGGACTATGTTCGTACAGTTTATTTTCATCATGACTTACCTTGGATTATTTCTGCTTCTGATGATCAAACCATCAGAATTTGGAATTGGCAAAATCGTCAAGAGATTGCTTGTTTAACTGGTCACAATCATTATGTGATGAGTGCTCAATTTCATCCCTCCCAAGATTTAATTGTTTCGGCTTCCTTAGATCAGACTGTTAGAATCTGGGATATTTCAGGCTTAAGACAAAAGCATTCGGCTCCACAGAAGAATTTTGAACAAGATTATCAATATGGTCGCCAACAGGCCCAACAACAACAAGATATATTTGGTAATACTGATGCCGTCGTGAAGTATATTTTGGAAGGTCATGATAGAGGTGTCAATTGGGCATCTTTCCACCCTCGTTTGCCATTAGTCGTTTCAGGTTCTGATGATCGTCAAGTCAAATTATGGAGAATGAGTGAAACCAGAGCATGGGAGGTTGACACATGTAGAGGTCATACAAACAATGTTTTGAGTGTTTTATTCCATCCAACTCAAGATCTAATTATTTCTGTTGGTGAAGATAAAACCATCAGAGTTTGGGACCTGAACAAAAGAACTCCTGTCAAGCAATTTAAGAGAGATAATGATAGATTCTGGCTAATCACTGCTCATCCAAATATCAACTTATTTGCCGCTGCACATGATTCTGGTGTTATGGTTTTCAAGCTAGATCGTGAACGTCCTGCCCACGCTATTCACCAAAATCAATTGTTCTATGTGAATAATGAAAGACAAGTTCAAATCTTTGATTTTGATAAACAGGTGTCATCTCTGCCAACATTATCGCTGAAGAAAATTGGAAATACTTGGAACAATTTGAGAACTTTATCATACAATCCAAGCTCTCGTTCCATTCTGGTTACTACCGGAGATCAATATGCGTTAGTTGGTTTACCAAAAGACGCCACTGGTGCTATTGAGCCAAATGACTTGCGCACAGGTGAAGCTAATTTTGCTATTTTCATTGCTCGTAATAGATTTGTCACTTTCACCAAGACCACTCAAAACTTAGAGATCAAAGATTTAGATAACTCCACTACTAAAACCATTAAACTGGACAGTAACGTTAAGGATGTTGTCTATGGTGGTCCAGGTTCTATCTTATTGTTGAAATCCAACTCTGTTGTTCACTATGATCCTCAACAAAGAAAAGTTTTGGGTGAGGTTCAAGTTAATAACGTCAAATATGTCACTTTGTCTCACGATGGTCAGTACTGGGCTTTACTCAGCAAGCATACTATTACTATTGTTAACAAGAAGCTTGAAGTAATCACTTCCAGACATGAAACAATCCGTATAAAGAGTGCGGCTTGGGAAGAAAGTGGTGTGCTGTTCTATTCAACACTGAACCATATCAAATACACTCTATTAAACGGTGATAACGGTATCATTAAGACATTAGAAACAACTTTGTATATCACCAAAGTTTCTGGTCATGATGTTTTTACCTTGAATCGTAATGGAGAAGTTGAGATTGTTAAGATTGATAATACTGAATATCGCTTCAAGAAAGCTTTGGTCAATAAGAACTTCAATGAAGTTTTGAGATTGATTAAAACATCGAAGTTAGTTGGTCAAAATATTATTGCATATTTACAAAAATCTGGCTACCCTGAAGTTGCTTTACAGTTTGTTCAAGACTCTCAAACCAAATTCGAATTAGCTTTGGAATGTGGTAATTTGGATGCTGCTTTGCAAGAGGCCAAGGTTTTAAATTCAAGTTCCATTTGGACCAAATTAGGTGAAGAAGCTCTGAGACAAGGTAATCTTTCAGTTCTGGAACTGGTTTACCAGAACCAGCACCAGTTTGATAAATTATCATTCTTGTATTTGACAGTCGGTGATTTCAACAAGTTAGCTAGAATGGAGGTTATTGCTGACCAACGTGGCGATATCAACAGTTTGATTCAAAATACATTTTACAATAACTCAACTGAGAAAAGAGCTGCAGTTTTTGCACAAGCAGGCTCCTTACCTTTAGCCTATGCTACTGCTAAAAACAATGGCCACGAAGAGCTAGCCGCTGCTTTATTGGAACAAGCTGGTTTAAGTGAAGATGATGTTGAATTACCAGAATCCGAACCTTTAACCAGACCAGCCCCTGTTATTTCCCAACCAGTTCAAAATTGGCCATTGAAAGCTGCATCATTATCATTCTTCGAAAAGGCCGTTTTAGGCCAATTGGAGGACTTGCATATTACCGAAGAAACAGCAGATGATAACGAAGAGGAGCTCAATGCTGATGGTCATGAAGATGTGTTTTATGAAGAATTTGATGATGGTGATGTTGAAGACGCAGGTTGGGATCTTGGTGATGAAGAGTTAGATGTTGATGTCGCAGCTGAGGAAGATGCTGCTGATCTTGATATTGGTGACATTCCTGCAGGTGAATTGACTCATTGGGTGCGTAATTCAAAAACTGCTGCTGGTTATGTCGCTGCTGGAGCTTTCGATATTGCTGCCCAAGTCTTGCATAGGCAATTGGGTGTTGTTAACTTTGAGCCACTACGTCCATATTTCTTACAAGTTTATGAGGCTTCTAAACTAGTGCTACCTGGTTCTGAAGGTTTGCCCCCAATAAGCACATTCATTCGCTTCGATACGGAAGAAGAAGATGTCAATAAAATATTACCATTTTTGCCTGGTTTGGATGAGATTTCAAATGGAATCAATGAAGGTTTTGCTTCTTTTAGACAAAACAAACTAGAAGATGCGATTGAATCTTTCCGCAAGGTGATATATCTGATAACGGTTACTGCGGTTGATAATGCCGAAGATGAAGAGAAGATCCTTGAGGCATTGAGAGTCAGCAAGGAGTATATTTTGGCTTTGTCGATTGAACTCGCTCGTCGTAAAATTGAAAACGATGATGTTAAACGTAATTTGGAGTTGGCTGCGTACTTCACAAAAGCTGAATTGATTCCTCAACATAGGGCCAATGCTTATCAGGTGGCTATGACTCAATCTTTCAAGCATAAAAATTATGCGTCAGCTTCCCATTTTGCTTCCAAATTTTTAGAGTTGGTCTCCACTGGTCCTCGTGCCCAACAAGCCCAAAAAATTAAAACCAAGTCTGACTCTGTTGGTCGCGATGCTGTTGAGGTCGATTTCGATCCAGACGTTGAATTTGACGTTTGTGCTAGCACTTACACCCCGATTTATAAAGGATCTCCATCCATTAAAGATGCCTTGACCGGGGCCAAATACCAGACTTCTGAGAAGGGTAAATTGGACAAGATCTCTCAAATCACCTTGGTCGGAGCACCAGCTTCTGGCTTGAGAGTTAAATTCAACTGATCTAGTGTAATCTATAAAAGTTTTTTTAGAAAGAAAGAACAAGAAACGTATGAACTGTCTGTTTTAATCGGCTCGTAGAGAAGAGACACAGCGATTCCCAATGGAGAATTTATTTGAGTACATTTCGCGCAAGTTTCTACTGAAAACAAAAACAAAAACAAATACAAAAGCGTAAACAAACTATTTCTCTTTAACGCGCTACAAACGTGGAACTGCCATGCCGTATGTGACCAGACGCTTTCGTATTAGCTTGAGATATCATACTAACTTACATCTTCTCTTGCAGTGAAATTGTGACGCTCCAAGTAGGCCAGTGCGGCAACCAAGTTGGCTATCAATTTTGGGATCAATTATGTAAAGAACACGCTATTAGTGCTGATGGTTTGAGCACAGCTGATGCCTCAATCAAGAGGGAAGATGAACCAAGAGTCTTTTTTAAAACAAACGATGATAAGAGGTACACACCAAGATCTATTTTGATAGATCTAGAACCCGGTGTGATATCTGATATAAATACTAAAACGTCGAATGGACTATTCGATGATAGAAACGTCCACGTTTCATCTTCAGGGCTGGGTGCTGGTAATATATGGTCAAAGGGTTACGACTATAGTGAAAATGAGAAAGATTTATTTATTGATATGATAGATAGAGAGTTGGATTCCTGCGATAACTTAGAAGCGTTTCAGTTGTTTCATTCGATTGCGGGAGGTACTGGTTCTGGTGTTGGCTCACACTTATTAGAGATTTTGAGTGATAGATACAACAAAAAGCTTACACTATCGTTTTCAGTCTTTCCAGAAAGTGGTCAGTCTTCTGATGTTGTGGTACAACCATATAACTCTATTCTTACTTTGAGAAGATTGATAGAATCGTCAGATGCCAATGTTGTAATTGAGAACAATGCATTGAGAAGAATTGCGATCAACACATTCCAAAGTAACAGTCCTAATGTTCAACAAACAAATCAATTGATATCTACTGTCATCTCAAGTACATATAATACTTTGAGGTTTCCTGGTTATATGTACAATTCATTGACAAGTATAATGTCCACGCTAGTCCCAACACCAGACTTGCATTTCATTATACCTAGTTTTGCACCTTATACTTCAGATTACGTTTCAAATGCTAAACATGTGAGAAAATCAACTGGCTATGATATCATGCTAGAGCTATTGAACAAGAACCTTAAATTAATCGATATAGAAGATAAGCATCAATCATATCTTTCGATTTTCAATATATTTCAAGGAGAGATTGATAACAAATTGGATGTTCAGAAAGCCATAGTGAAGTCGCAAACAAGGTTAAAATTCGTTCCATGGTCGTCGTCAAGTATCCATGTTACGTTTGCCAAGAAGTCACAACACCATAAAACAAACGATTCAAATTACGCAAGTGGTCTAATGCTTTGTAATTCTTCTTCTATTGTCAACCTATTGGGAAAGACATGCAAGCAATTTGATCAGATCTTTAGAAAAAACGCGTTCTTGGGTGGTTATAGAGATGGTTTATTATTTCAAGAGAATGGTCTAGATGAATTCAAGGAATCAAGGGAATCAGTTCAAAGCATAATTGAAGAGTATAAGAAAGCAGAACTAGTATCATACTTAGATGACGATGAAGATGACGAAGAGATTGAGCTTGAACAATGAATTAGCATAATTTTGTGATCCACGCACAATGTCGATTTTATATTTTGAGACTATCTACCTAATCGAGGGCTTGGAATTGGAGGACAATGTCTATGTAATAGTTTTCTTGGTAAAGGTATCGGAGGTGGTCTTTTTTTGGACATGGAATTAAGGGAGGTGTGTGATCCATTTGACTGGGTCAGCTCCAATGGCTCTAGAGAATCTTCAGGCGTTAAGATTTCTGGTGGTGCCTGTTTATCAACACCTTCGTTCGGTTCGTTCAACCAACTAATAGCCAAACACCTTTTGGCTAATCTTTCTGTGGTTTCATTCTGCTCAAAGAAACCCGAAGAAGTTTCGCCACTTAAAAACTTCAAGATATTCAGTAGTTGGTCTTTCTTGTATAAGGTATTTGAAAATTGTTTATGCTTTAATATTGGATATAGAACTCTTAAAAATGTGTTTTTGATTGAAATTTCATTATCTTCTAGATTAGTCAACTCTCTTATGAGAACATCAACAAGCACATTGAGATCATTATTATAAAACATTTCATTTGTGTCATTATGGGTAAAGATCAGATAAAGGACCTTTGATATCATGATTTGTAAGACTTTGTCATTCTCTCTGTTAAAGAAGATTAATAGGCACTCCATAAAATTTCTTGAATCTGACTTTGATGTTCTGATAGTTTCAAATATCAGATTCTCTAGCAATTTCCCTGATTCAGAATGCTTGTTTATCATGTATTGCTCATTCAGTGCTAGTATAAACTTGAACTTCGAAGCATTATAGAAATCCTCTTCATTATAAGCAACTATCAGACTTTTGAAGATGTACTCTATGACATCCTTGTCAATTACCAGCATGTCATTCAAGGATATGGTGAGATATTTGCAAAATTGAAATAGTAAATCCAGTTGTATGGTGATCAATTTCTTTAGTAGCATAACAGTTCCGCTTTCAATATCTTGATCGTTCACATTCAAGTTTGCAATCGTTTTAAAATTACTTCTCAAGCCATAATAAAGTATTCTAAAGCCATCGAAGTCCATTATCACCTGTAAGGATTCGGCATCATTCTTTGCTTCCAAAAGTAGGATGTAATGAAGAAAGAATCTGAAGTTGAGTTCGACATTTGAATTTAGACACATCTTAAGAATGGAGAGGATCTTGGAAATGCAAAATGTCTTATTTTGTTCAAAAAGCTCTGAATTCACCAAGTGTAGACCGAACTGGTAGAAATCTATGTCTGTGTTTAGGAATATTTGAACATGATTGGAAATAGTTTTGAGGTACAGAATGAGCTTTGAATTTACCACGTCTAGATAATTTATCTCAGTGGGATCTTCTAGCAGAAGACAGTTTTGCGAGTATCTGACAAACTCTTCTTTGGTTGGGAAAATGAAGTCCTCGTCGGACATGTTCTGTGGGAGTGGATATAATACCTATTGTGGTTATGTGAGGTCTAATTAAATGTTCTTGTTGTTGTCGTTGTTGTTGTTAGGGAGGGAGATCAAAGAAGGAAAATGGAAAACCCAGCGGGGTTGAAGCGTCTAAAAGGCAGAGAACGAGCTGAAGGGCAATAATGCCAGAAGGATCAGAGTAAGGAAGTGTGTCAGTGAAAACGAGCGACTGTGATATTGGGATATCTGTGTTGAAGCTGTGGGGATGCAAGTGTTTGTTTGTGTCTCTTTCTTCCGTCTTCAGAAATTGAGAGTGAAAAATTCAAGAGAAAACATCGAAAAGACAGCAGAAGACGGCCAATTACCGGCATAGAAATCATTAAAGAAGCCAAGTGGCGTGATTCAACATGTCCTTGAGCGAAGTAAGTGACGCTTTACATTCACTGCCAATGCAGTTGACAAATTACTAACGGAAACAAAGGCTTATGATCTGATCGAGTTAACGGATTCGCTGCTTGCGAAGAAGAGCAAAGACTATGTCAAGATACGAGCCAACTACATCACTATTCTGAACATATTAGAATCGAACTTATCGAAGAACCTGGTGAACAAGGAAATCAACAATGGGCTGACGATGATAATCAACGAATACACCACTAAGCTTCAGGAGATTGATGAGATAACGAACAACAACACTACTAATACCTCCAGTGCGAATAATACCAATACAACTACAATAAATGATGATCTTAGTACAAAGAGAGGTATCCAGTCACATGATCCTATATTGAAATTCCAGTCGAATATCTCTACTCTCCTGAAAAACAGTAGTTGCAATACAAAGGAGAAAGAAGTAATTCTAAATCAGGTCAATGTCCTTAAGAAAGATCTTAGTCTAAAGGAATTCGACATTAAGAACCAATATGAAATGAAACTTCAGTCCCTAACTTTAGAAAACAAGAATCTAAAGAGTGAAATAAACAAACTGAACAAAAGATGGAATGGACTGGTTGAAAGTGCAAAGAAGAGAAGAAGCACTTCCGGCGTTAGTTCTTCTTGATCCCATTCATCATCTCTTCTTTAGTGATCAAATGGCCAATGGTCTCGACATGATTCAATAATTCATCAATGTTATTGGACCATTGATTCAACAACTCATTGGAATTCTGTGGTTTACTGAAATTCACAAACTTTAAAGGTCTATTGATCTTTGCAAAAATGATTCCATTGTTGACTAATTTGGAAATGAATTTTTCTGTGTCTGAGCTGGATAAGTCTAATAGTTGATTCAATCTGTCTAAGGTAATTTTGGTGTAATATGTGGAAACGACTCTTAGATTATGCTCAATCACTCTGTTACGCAGATCTTCGAACAGTTCAGGGTTCTTGCTGAAATATTCATTTGAGCTTAATTCACTTGAATAAAGTTGTTTGATAACTGGCCATCTCATTAGCTCAATTTTTATGAAAGATTCAACCAATTGGTATTGAAGCTCAATTTTCTTGAGATGAGTATCTTGTGAAACTTTATGGATCAAATCATTCTGTAGATTATCATATGGAGATAGCACAAGGAAATATACAACATTTATCAAAACTGTTTTCCATTTGGTTTCATCAGCTTGAATATCTTGAATCTCATAAATGGATAAATAATTTTTGGCAACTTCCAAATAATCTTTCTTGTGGAAGTTGATCTTGATTAGCAATTGATAATATTCATGTTTGATATCCTGATATTCCTCTTGTTGTAAAGTTTTGATCAAGATTTTTCTTGATAAGATAGCAGCTTGATTGAAATCACCTTTCAAAATACATAGCTCAATCTGTTCAAGGATGAACTCCATTTTTTCTCTTAGCTTCATTGATCCATAAGTTTCAACTTGTAGTTCAACTAACAGTTCTGTTGCTGTGTTAATGTCACCCTGACCTCTTCTGATCTTGGATAGCTCTCTTGTGACTCTTGCTCGTTCGACTTCCACAAAAATCTTGTTCTCTGAAACAATTCTGATAGTGTCAATAACTGAGATTTTGGTATCCAAGTCAGGAGTTTCATCTAGTTTGTCAATAATCGACTGGATAAAGGATTGTATTGATAGTTTTAGCTGGCCATGTTTTTTCGATAAAAGAACTAGTTCCTCATTCAACTTAGTCCAATCCTTGTTGGAAATCAGTAATTCGGCAATCTGGTTTAAGATTCTTTTGGAGGAGACCAGATCTGAGGACTGGCGCACCTGTTTCTCTAAGAAGAGGTATTTTTCTAGAGCAGAATTGTAATCTGACTATTTCAATAGTTGTTATTGTTAGTTCGTTGCCACTGTGCCAGAAGATCATGTCTCGTACTTACCTTCGCCAACAGCTCGATCTGCGGGAATTGCTCGTCCAAGACCTCGGTGAAATCTTTCTCTGCCTTGATTGGTGCGTCTCTGGACATCTCGAGAGTGATAATTCAGCTTAATTAGTGGTGTCTCCAGCGGTTTGTTTGGTTCTTTCTCTCTGGAGTTTCCCGATTTTTGTTGACAATTTTGGGCAAAACGAGATTTTCGCGAAACTGAAAAATCATGTCACGTGCTAAATACCATAAGCTCTTACATAAGCAGAGAGATGAGCTTGAGAAAAATTTTAATATGAAAGATGAGCAGAGAACTGCAAAGAGAACTGATTCTTGAGTGGGAAATACACTAGAGGATTCAAATATGGCTGGGTCTCAGTTGAAGCAGCTGAAAGCAGCACTGAAGGAAAATGGGCTCACTGGGCAGCAGAACATCAAGAGGAAGAATGGGAACAAGAGAGCTCCTTCTGACATGCGTCGTGATGATAAACAAGATGTGATAAGTAAAATCAGAGATCAGTTCAATCCTTTTGAAATCAAGACCAATAAACAAAAATCCGACAGAGATTACGATTCTATGAAGGGAGCTAGAGGTAAGCCAGGAATCTCGAAGCAAATTGGTGAAGACCAAAGAAAGCTGGCTTATGAATCTAGAAAGCAAAAGAAAGGTAAAAATGGTCAACTATTGGATAAAAGATTTGGTGAAAGGGACTCTGATCTAACACCCGAGCAGAAAATGTTGGAGAGATTTACCAGAGAAAGACAAATACAGGCTTCGAAGTCCACTATGTACAACCTCGAGTCCGATGACGAGGGTGAAATTGAAGGTGGGTTAACTCATTATGGTAAATCGCTTGCTTTGAATGATGACTTCGAACAAGATGCTGATCTGAACAATGAAAGTGATGATGAAATCTTTAAACCGAAGAAACGTTCTCATGAAACGAAAGAAGACCAAGATGCAGAGTCAACTCATCCAAGAAAGAAGACAAAGGCTGAAGTAATGAAAGAGGTTATTGCTAAGTCAAAGTTTTATAAACAACAACGTCAATTACAAAAAGAGCAGAATGATGAAAAGATTCTAGATCTAGATGAAGAACTTCAGGATGTTTTACAAGAATTGGGGTCTATTCCAAAACAAAAAGTGACTCCTCAATCCTCTGCCACTACTTCAAATGGTATCAGTTATGAACAATCAATTAGAGAGCTGAATATGGAAAAAAGAGCAGCACCTGCTGATAGAACAAAAACTGAAGACGAAATCAAGAGAGAGAGAATGGCAAAGATGAGAGAACTGGAAGAGGCCAGACTAAGACGTATGAGGGGTGAGACCGAAGAAGGTGGTGAAAAAGGTCCAGATGATCTGGATGATGATTTTTGGGTTCAAGGAAGTGATGATGATGGTTTCACTATCGAAGATGAAAAATTCGTTGGAGAGAACGATAATTATGATCATAGTGCAGAAGAAGGGGAAAACGAAAAGATAGAAAGAAGTTCACTAACTAAAAAGCAAGTCATCAAATGTCCAGAAGATCACGAGGAATTCCTCGAACTTTTATCAAAAATTGAGTTCAGTGAAACAATAAGTTTCATCAACAAAATACTAGAAACTTACGCTCCTCGTTTGCAAATTGGAAATAAGGAGAAAACTGCCAACTTCACAATCATCCTATTCCAACATATCCTGTATCTCGCTGAATATAAATCCGAAGAACAGTTAGATGACAAAGATTTTATACCTATTGAAGAGGAGCTCATTTCCATCGTCAAGAAACTATCTGAAAATTACAATCAAGAGCTAACTCAATACTTGAGAATGAAGATCCAAGAAATCCAAGAAAGAATACAAGAGGTTCTAAATAGAACAGACGAAGATCAAGACGAAGATAATGCGTTTCCACTAGTGTCGGACCTCGTCTTTTTCGCAGTGGTTGGTTTAATTTATTCTACTTCAGATCATTATCATTTAATAGTTACACCAGTTCAGATAATAATGGGTGAAGCTCTTAACCAACTAAAGTACCAAACTTTAGAAGATTTAGTTAGTGGTATCTTCATTTCTGAGATTTTCTTGAGATACCAGAGATTCTCTAAAAGATATATTCCGGAAGTGACATCATTCCTAGAAAAGGCGTTGCTATCCTTAGTTACCCCAGATTCACTGGCTGAGGATGAAGAGCTCATCAAACCAGATGCTGATTTTGGACTGTCGTTCAAAGACTCTACCCCAATAGCCTTGAAAATTACAGATTTGACCAACTTGGGTGAGTACGATGAGAACTCTATAAAAATATCTGCTTTCAACAACATTTTATCGATTATTGATCAATCTCTAGAGATTTGGAAGGATAAATCTGCATTAATTGAAGTCTTCACGCCATTTCAAAGAATCTTTAATGCTTTGACCGAACAATATGGCGATATCGAATCAATCAAATCATTATCACTAAAGATAAAGAGATTATTGTCCTTTTCTCAAGATGATAGAAAACCATTGACATTACAAGCACATAAGAAATTGGCGATTGCTTCATTGACACCTAAATTCGAAGAAAATTACAATCCTGATAAGAAATCTTATGATGAAGATAGATCAAGACAAGAATTGAGCAAGATGAAGAAACAAATCAAACAAGAGCGTAAATTCACTATGAAGGAATTACGGAAAGATACAAGATTTGAAGCAAGACAACAGATTTCCGAAAAGAAGAAACAACACAAGGATTATCATACCAAGATGGCTAGAATTATGAATACGATCAATACTGTTGAGGGTGCTGAAAAGAATGAATATGAGAGAGAGAAGAAACAAAGGAAGAGTAAAAAATAATTTGTTCATTAGTTAACTGATCATTAGTATCAATAATATTTTTATTGATGTGCAATGTGATAATCCTTATAGAATTGATTTACCAACCCAAGCACACCTGGTTCCTTAGCACTTTCGTATTCGTTGACATCTGTTTTTGGTAATGTTGTAATAAACGAGCCTCCAATATTATGCTCAGCCTGTATGTCCGTTGTAGGAATTCTTTCCCTCAGGTTATTACTGTTAACATGTAGATTTCTCTTCCCAGTTTCTAAAGGATTGATGTATGATTGATCTAGGTTTCTATTATTCCATTCATTAGGTTGATCTGCGTTGAATTTACCAAATATGGATTGGTTTAGCGCTGTTTGAGGTTTTGATGGCATTGGCTTAACCGGTATTCCACCGTTTCTTTGAGTTTCGTTGTTGTTATCGCCATAGCTATCAAGGAAGTAAAGATATGACTTCATCATTTTTTCTTCACCATAATTATATTGAGATCCCCCATTATTGTTGATTTTTGGTCTCTTCTTGGAGGTTTTTTCAAAATCAAACATAGCAAAAGTACAAACGTATCCTAGTCCATCGATATGAACTGAATACTCTCTAAAGAAATCAACAATCCTTTCACTTGATTTGGGTAAGGATAACCACAAAATGAAAGGTGTTAACACCAAACTAGCAACCTCTCTTAAAAGTAGCAAAGCTTTCAGAGAGAAAAATTCACAAAACTCACCACGAACTTCATCAGTATGATACTTACCTTCCCAATGCTGAGGTAAATAGTGTGTAAGTTCAGCAACCTTTAAAAGACTGTTCTCACAGTCATAAACTTGGTATTCTTCTGGAATAGAGCCATGGGAAACAGCCCATATGGTACCAAAAACACTTATATAAAACAACACTGTCCTATCTTTGGTAATCTCAAAGTTGAAAAACATGTCCGGGTCGACAATTGAAAGAATACCCAAGACAGCAGCAAACGAGCCAGATACCAATGCAACAAATTTCAGAATAATATTGACCTTCTCTTTTGGAAATTGACCGACATATCTAGCTGCTTCAGGAACACTAAGGTTTAACCTTCTTTGGAAAAGATGATAAAGCTCATTATACTCTCGAAATCTCCACTCTGCTAGTGGAGTATACTGTCTTGAACCTATAAGTCCTGGATTTTTTCTATATTCGTTGAAGTAGCGGAAGAAGTATAGAAGTAAGAAGTAAATTACTAATAGTGGTGATAGGAGAATGTTCAAGACACCAGCCAGCATGAACCTCTTCTTTAATTCTTCAGACATTTCTCTTCTCTTGGATTCTTTGAAAATATTCTGTCTAATTTGATCATGCTCATTGAAGACAAAGCCAGAAATACACAACTGCAAGTTCCACTCTAGAGTCTTTGTTAGAACATTCTTTCGGTAGCCAGGCAGTGGTAATGTTAAATCAAGAATATCTCTATTGAATAACGCAATGAAATAGTTCTCTTTTCTCATAATTCTATTGGCAATATCATGTGCATCGATTCTTGACTTAGACTTCATATCTGATACGTTTGAGGTGATAGCATTTTGATCCTTCAATCGCATGATCTGCTTCACCACAATTTGCCACGACACAGTTTGCAAATCTTTATCAGATATTTCGAGCAGGTACTTGTAGAAATTATGTATCTCAGACAATTCTTTTGCATCAAAATAAAGCTGAAATAGTTTTAAGACAAAGTATCCGAAGAATAACCACAAGAATAACTTTGCGGGGCCATTAATAGTCGAATAACATTGATCCACAGTCATGTCTGACATCGTCTTTGTATTTGGTAGCTTCAACTTTGAGTAATCAATACATGATGTTAAATAAGTGGAAAAGTAGACAACAAAAGCTAGTGTAGCCAGATCGAAAAATTTCTTCAACATGATACAATAGTAGCCACTTCCCAGATAATATCCATAAACATCTTGCAAGAACCTATCAAGGTTCTCAACATTTGCCCATTTCCATAAAGCCCTCTCTTTAGGGTTCAGTATACCCAATTTTGCCCTCCGTGTTCTTTCTTCTTCGTTAGCTTTTAATGATGGTATAGGTACTGTTTTAGCTTGTTGTTGCTGCTGTTTTTTCTGCTGCTGTTGTTGTGGTAGTGGTAGTGGTGGTGGTGTCTCTCTTTTGAACGTGATGTGTTTTGAGGGGCTTTGTCTTCTTGGTTGTCTTTCATCATTCGTTAAGAGTGGCTGCTTTAGCTTTGATCGACTATGATATCTGCTGTATTTGTCAGTTGGGGGATGAACCATTATGGAGAGAGGAACTTCAAAATCATCTCTTGTTTCTTCTTCATCTTCCTCCACTCTATCGCTGTTGGCAAAGCCAACATGACTTGATGTGTTAAGGTCTATACTTTCTTGGGATCCATTATTTTCAGCTTCTGAGTCCGTATACTCTGGATCAGATTCTATAATAGAACGTTCTCTTTGATTGCGCTCATTAGATTCGCTCAACATCCTTGCACTCTCTTCATCAGAGTTGAATAACCGGTTATTTCTGATACTTGATAGCTCTGTTTCATCTCCAGGATATTTCGAATTCACGCCGAAAACTCTGGATAGAAAGGTATCTGGGCGCGGTGAAGACATCTTAGGACATTAAACACTCTTCGGAAAAGTAATATGGCGGTAATGTACTGCTTATTCCCAAACTGGGTACGTGTTATGCTCCAAGTGGCAAGTTGCTTGTTGTTGTTGTTGTTGTAGTTTTTCTGCTCGTTATCTCATCGGTTTGCCCACTCCTATTTAATATTGTCACGTGATAGATAACATTGTTTGTCTCTTTTTGTCTCTTTGTTTCTCTACACAAAGAGGCTTTCTAGGTCTCCAAGTGGTAGGACCAGCGCTGCCGTTGACTTACAGAACCAAGTGAGAATGTGAAGGTCTTTACTGTCTTGTTATACATTGCCCAAAGTCTAAGAAAATCTGGGAGTAGCTACCATCTTTTCTTCAATATGCCCCAACAGGTAGCTTGATTTTCTTTCGTCATCCTTCTCAATCAAGACCACTTCTTGTAAGAATTTTGTTTCTGAACCACGACCTATGTCGAGCACAACATTGCCAATCTTCATGGTGATTTTGCCAGATTTGTGAACTCGCAGCTTACCAATAGTTCCCTGGATATCCATCTTTTCTCGTCCATCATTCTTAGCTGGTTTCTCCTCCTTAACAGGCACGCTCAAACTTGTATCTGTACTCTCAAATTTTGGAAGTATTCTTGGTAATTGGAAGAGCAAGAAGCGATCGTCCTTATTGTCAGTGTCCAAAAGCTTTTTTATAATGGCTTTGTGATCTTCTCGCTCTTGTGCGGCTGTCTCTACGTCAGAGGACTGCCAGAGACTTGGGGAATCTAAGTCCAGTGAATGGAGTTTTTTGTGTAGTTCTGAATCTTTTTGTTTTAAGAGAGTGCTTAAATCTGTATCTGTAGGCTCGTCCTTAACTGAAGTTGGTAGAGTGCTCTCCATCGGAAGATCATCAGAGATCCCTGAAGTAACAGATTCTGGTGTACTAGAGCGAGACTTTTCGTGGGACTGTGGATGTGAGTCTGATGTATCGATATGTTCAGCCCTTGGAGCTCTAACAGGGAACAATTCTGATTCTTCAGCTGTAAATCTATATTCCTTACTCATGTCAATCTTACTTAGGTCATCCTCAGCATCAGAGTCCAAACCTGGAGTGGACTCTCTCGAAGGATCATCTTTTTTCACCAGTTGACTTAAGTAGTCGGGAGTTGGAGAAGCACCATGTGATCTTCTGCTGTTTGTTTGGTTTGTATCATTAAGAACATTACCAGAGGCCAATGGACCAGCCTGAACCAGATGTGTACCAGCCAGATTTCTGCCCCCTCTGCCTCCACGAGTGGATCCTCTTCCTCTAGCACCACCCCTGCCTGAATGAGAGTGCTTCTTGTTTTCTGGTGCATTGGTTGGCGCATCTGCGTCTCTCTCTTCTTTGGTTCTTCTGGCCACAACCTTAGGCTTAAATTTTAGCCCTGGTTTGGCACCAGTGCCCGAGCTTCCGGGAGCACGACGAGACAGTGAGTCTAGACGGGAAGAGGTGGGTATTTCATCAGACATCTCCCACTAACAGAAACGTTGTGCTTTCTTAGAGGGGTTTCTGCACCAGACGTCTCGTTATTTTGATCTTCAGTGCTTAAGAAAAATTTATGAGTGATCGGAATTAGTGTATCTTCGCCCTCGGATTTGGAGGTACCTCATCGCTCTTGAAATTTTTTTAGCTTCTTCAAAAAGCAGCTGAACCAAACAAAAGGTACAAAGAGAGCAGATCATCTTGGACACTGAGCGAAATGGCTAAGGCAAAGAAGGCAAGATCAAAAAGAACTGTTAATGAGGATCATGGCTTGAATGAAGTGGACTCTTTTCACGCTGCCCAGGAGAAAGTTTTATTGGATGAGGGTGCATCTGTCCGAATTGGCAATGGAAGATACAGAGATGAAGATGAAGAAAGCGATGTTGGTGTAATGGACATTGACTCCGATTCTCAACCAGATGATGACCAACTAGAAGAAGATGATGACGATGCTGAGTTTTTCGCAAAGAAAAATGAAGAAGAGGAGGAGGAAGAAGAAGAAGGTGCTTGGGGCTCAAGAAAAGGTGCTTACTATGGGGCTGATAATTTAGAAGATGAGGAAACTGCAAAGCAAATAGAAGAAGAGGCTTTACGTCAACAAAAGAAACATCTAGAAGAACTAAAAATAGATGACTACATTGATGAAGAGCTCGAAGAAGAATGGTCAAGAAATGCCAAAAAACATGATTTTGGTAATACACTAGATGAAAGCAAAGAGGAGTCAAGTTCATTGGAACCTATCAGTAATTTAGATGCAAAATCAAGAAAGAAATACATAATAACGGTACATCCTGAGTATATACCGTTGACTAAAGAGCTAACAAAACTCAGTCCTCTATTGGATCAATTGAAAGAACTCCAGGATGAGAATGAAGTTTACAATGTCAAGTTCTTTGCTCTATCTGCCTATCTAGGAGCTATAACATCATACTTGTCCATATTCTTGTCTTTTGCTAAGGAAGGAGAATCTTTCACTATGAAGGAACACCCTGTGATGGAGAGCATATTAAGCTCAAAGGAACTATGGAGACAGGCAAATGAGCTAGAAGATTTAGACGAAGAAACTGAAGGATTCAGATCTGCTTCTGAGAGTGTAAACGAGATTTCAGAGGATGATGAACATATAACTCTTGAACATACTGAAGAGTATGAAAGCGAGGAGCAGGATGATGATGATGATGATGAAGAAGATGCCACTGACGATGAGGATTCTAATAGTGATTTAGATATTGATATCACAAAGCCCCGTGTCTTCAGAAAACCAAAGCAAACAAACTATGATGATCTTATTGAGGGTCCAATCGCTGATGTTGATGCCGAAGAGAAAAAGACTCGTAAGAAGACACTACGTTTCTACACTTCTAAGATTGATCAACAAGATAAAAAGAAAGATGAGAGATACACAGGTGATTTAGATATACCGTACAAAGAGCGTCTCTTTGAAAGACAACAGAGGCTAATTGAGGAAGCTCGTAAACGTGGTCTTCATGATGATAACGGGGCTGACCTTGATGGCAATGATTCTTTTGATGAGGAAGACCAAAGAGATGCTAAATTCGTTAATAACAAACTTGACGATTCATACTATCATACCGTCAAAGCATCGAAGGCTACAGAAAAAGATGCCCGTAAACAAGCACATGACGATGCTGTGAAAGCTGCCAAAGCTGGTAAATTAGCAGAGCTCAGAGATGACGTTGGTGAGGCTGGTAAACGTGCGGTCACTTACCAAATATTGAAAAATAAAGGTCTAACAGCCCACAAGAAGAAGACTGATAGAAACTCGCGTGTTAAGAAGAGAAAGAAGTACGAGAAAGCTCAACAGAAATTGAAATCGGTACGTTCTGTGTATGCAGCTCCTACTGGTGCTTATGATGGTGAAAAGACTGGTATCAAGAAAAATCTATCAAAATCTGTCAAGTTTGGAAACTGAAAAGCAATTTTTGGTAATTACTGAGTATAAGGTAATTTATTGGACCTTAATCATAATGATCAATCAGTCAAATTATCAACAGTAGCTACTGTTTGTAGAATTTCTCCAAGTTTTCTATGAACATCTTCATTAGCTGAGTTCTCTTTTTCCAAATCCCATAGCAAGAACTCTCTGGTAATAATTTTCAATCTTTCAATATTCATAACATCTTTCAGTTCATCCTTGAAATGATTTTCTGTATCTGAAATTTCATAAGCGCGTTTGATAATAGACTGATTGATACCACATGTTTCAGCGCAATGAATTCCAAAACTATTTTGAGCTAAGCCATCTTTTAATTTGAAAAGGTATGTAATTTCATCTGAATGGATATTTTTCGTGAGTAAGATATCCATATGTTTGTGTTTGATATTTTGAAGTTCTTGAAGTATACCTTCCTCAAATAATTCATGGAAGTGAGTGGTTAAAAAGGTTCTCGAACTCATAAGCCCAGAGATTGCAAGGTTTTCTATAATAGAGCCCAACATTGAAGGGCCGCCTAAACTATCAGTACCCTTACCGAATTCATCAACTAACAACACGCTCCTTTCAGTTTTCAAGTTCACACATTTAGACATATTTTGTAGATCAATGAAAAAGGTACTCTCGCATTTGTTTATAGACTCTCTTGTGATCATTCTCGTAAGAAGTCTATCAGTTAATCCAATTTTTGCTATTTCAGCAGGAACATAGGACCCGATATGCGATAAGAAGATAATCTGACCTATTTGGGTTAAATATGCTGATTTACCAGAAGCATTAGCCCCAGTAATAACATAGACAATCCCACTGTCTATCACTGTATCATTCGAAACATATGAATCAACTTGTTCTTCAATAACAATATTTCTGCCATTTTTGATCATCAAGATGGACTCTTCCACAATCTGAGGCTTAACAAAATCCTTCAATAGGGCAACTGAGGCAAATGCAGAGAGGCAATCCAATTCAGCTAGATAAATGCCAAGCGTGACAAAATCAACTGGAGATTCTAGTATGATATTTTTGAGATCGAATAAGATTTCAATTTCAACGTCAACCATCAACTGATAAATGTCACCAAGTTCATCATCCATAGCCCGCATGTGTTCGTCCTTAAAATATCGGCTACTGGCGGTTCCAAAGGTTTCTTGCCATTGCTCAGGTATATTGATGTTATTGCTTTTATTCATGTCGGTGATTGATATTAAGTAGCCCAACTGAGGAATATAGACAACATTGATGATTTCAGATTCTATATCAGGATAAATTCTTGTAATATCTAAACTCAGCTGATTTAAAATAATCTCAAGATCGTTATACTTTTTGTTCAAGGCATCCAATTCATTGTTCAATCCCTCTCTAATGCAAATTCTTTGCCACTCCTTTGACGATTCAAAATCAATAGTTCTATTGATAGTTGAAATCAATAAACTTATGTCTCCAGGGTTAACAGACTTTATAAGTGAGGCGTAGAAGTCAGTCGTGTCTGTAAAATTTAACTCACTAACGATTTCCACAATTTCAAGTACCGTCAGAAGAAAGTGTTTAAGGTTTCTCCAATGATTGATAGCCATCTCTCCGCTTTGTAATAATGTAACAATATGGTTAATATTGGCCACATCCTTCATGGATTTAATTAAATTCTGTAAATGTCCTGAATTTTCATCTCTAGTCAACGATGTTACAATAGCAAGCCTATCATCTATCAAGTCAGCGTTTGCAAGGGGAAAGCGGAACCAATCATTCAACTTTTGATGACCAAGAATAGATCCAATATGAGCATCAAAAATATCAAACAAAGAGAGCCTAGCACCATCTGAAGTGGTTTTGGGGCGATTAACCTCCCTGAAAATATTTAGTGCAAAGAAAGTATCCTGATCGATAAACATATAATGCTGAATTATTATGACATCGACTCTTCTCACAAGATCTTTCATTTCTAACATGGTGTCATCACCAGGCAGGTAGTTGGCTAGATTATAGGTCAACGGAGCAAAAGAATTTCTCTAAAATTAAATTGTTAGTTGGGTCTGTGATCTGCCTTACTCTATTTTCCATGACCACACTTACTGCTAAGCTGAAAGCATTGTCGTATTTCAAGCCTTCCAAAAGCTGTAAAACTTTTCCTTCTTTGGGTTCACCAAAAGTTGTATGATAGTCATCAAGTGCCTTTCTGTTTAATTCCCCATTGAATAGCTTTGAAGGCATAGGTAGAGGGGTGAAATTCTTCTCCAGGCCTGTGATTCTTACTGTTAGTTTGATTCAATCAAAACTAGCCCCTTTGGAAAAGGAGGCTGTAAAAAACCTACACTGCTCTTTAAGAAAGTCACTTATCTCCTCATTCAAGCGAACGCTATAAAGCACCTTTGATGGCGCCAAACTGGTAATGAGAGACTCGATGTTGGCCTTAAAGTGACTGTTGGGATAGTCGGTAATCAACCATAAACAGCCGCCACGAAGATCGAAGCATAGACCGCCAACCTTACGGCCGTCGCTATTCACAATCAAGAGCGTCTCTCTTGGAGTGAGCTCTTCGTCACCGTTTCCGTTCGTATCCTCTGTCATTTTTAGCAGCTATTTCAGGCAGTTTGATTGTTGTTCTTGGTGGAGAGTTCTGAATTTTGCTCGTGAGATTCGGTCTCAGCTTTCAGCTGCAATTCTTGCCATTCTTTGGCGAGCTCAACCATGGCAGAAGAGTCGAGGGAAGCATCCACAACGTCTTTAGGGACCATGTTCTCGGAGTGCTCCTTCACGGCAAATCGTCCCTTATTGGTCTCAGAGATCAGCCTGAGTTCGTACTCCACTTCATCCTCTTCTGTGACCTGCGCAAGCTCATGCCATGTGTACAGCAATGGATCTGTCTTTCTTGAGAAAGGATTGATATCAATCAAGTAGACTTTCTGAAAGGGACGAGGGAGGTATACGTCAAAGACGAAGTCTTCGTCGGGAAACGTATCTGCTAAAACGTCTTCAAAGAACCCGTCAATTAATGCAACCAAGGTACTTTTTAGACTCTCCAGATAATCGTAAAAGTTTAAATCCCTTTGAGTAATGCCGATAATTCTTCTATGCTTAACAAATACCCTGAACTCTAGGGCCGGATTTATATTGAACCATTTTCTGAGAACTAATTCGTAATCTTGATCTGTAATTTTACTTTCATCATTCTCATCCTCATCCACCTCGCTAAAAGCGTGAGAGATATCATGCATAATATAGTTCGAAGCGTTCAGTAATAGATAAACGTCAGAGGCATTCTCACATTTCATGGTGTTTGTTGCCATGATCCACGTGGCATCTTGAGGAGCTGACCAGTTTAGCTTTGGTGTAACAGGGCCCCATTCCTTGATCACAACTTTGATTTGTTCATGAACGTCCTTAAACTCTTCAAAAATTTCAGCAATGGGTCTTTTGCTTTTTCTTTCACTTTGTTCTTCAACTTCTTCTATATCCTCATCCTCATCCTCTGACCAGTCACTGTACTCGTTGTCGCCATTTCCAACTTGTACTTCGTAATGGCCATCCTCTGGCAAATCTATACCATCGCTACTGAGATAATCGATGAATGCCTGTGGCAGAGGTTTGATGATTCTTGACTTCGGCACATGTTTCTTGTAAGCCGGGTACCACGAGGAGAAGGTGCAGTTAATGATCTGAGATCTCGTCACCTTTATCTCGTTAAACACATGCTCTCCAGTCATCTTGATGGGTCCAAAACTACTGTTGGACTCTTAAATTGGAAGGAAATCCAAGCTCATCGCAAAAAATAGTTTACCTAACAAGAATGACTAATTCCTTACGTGATACAATACGATAGTCTTATGTAATCCGCGAATATTTTGTAAACATTTTTTTTTTTTTTGGAAGGCGCGTCGAAAAACAAAATTCAGCTCAAGCACAGCACAGTTAACAAGCATCTTCAGCACCAGACGAATCTCCACTTGCCTACTTGAACATGTCTGCAAAAGTTGCCTCCACCCCATCGAATGCTACTTTCAAGAACAGAGACAAACCTCAGGAGGTTAGAAAGTCAAATATCCTGGCAGCAAGAGCTGTTGCCGATGCCATCAGAACCTCATTGGGGCCAAAAGGTATGGATAAAATGATCAAAACCGGCAGAGGTGAAATCATTATTTCAAATGATGGTCATACTATCCTGAAACACATGGCTGTTTTGCATCCAGCTGCCAAAATGCTGGTCGATGTCTCAGGTGCCCAGGACGTTGAAGCCGGTGATGGTACTACTTCAGTAGTCATTTTAACTGGTGCTTTACTAGGTGCTGCTGAAAAATTGCTACAGAAAGGTATTCATCCAACGATAATTGCAGAATCTTTCCAAAATGCAGCTGCTAGATCAGTCGAGATCCTTTTGGATATGTCTATTAAAATTTCTTTAAATGATCGTGAAACTTTAATTCGTGCTGCTACTACTTCCTTAAGTTCTAAGATTGTCGGTCAACATAGTCATTTATTGGCTCCATTAGCTGTGGATGCCGTTTTAAGAATAGTAGATGAAAATTCAACCAACGTTGATCTAAATGATATAAGATTGATTAAGAAAGTTGGTGGTACAATTGATGATACAGAATTAGTTGATGGTGTTGTCTTGACTCAAAATGTCGTTAAATCTGCTGGTGGCCCAATTAGAATCGAAAAAGCTAAAATTGCCCTAGTTCAATTTCAAATATCTCCTCCAAAACCTGATATGGAAAATAATGTTGTTGTTAATGATTATAGACAAATGGATAAGATTTTGAAAGAAGAGAGAGCTTACTTGTTGAACATTTGCAAAAAGATCAAAAAGGCCAAATGTAATGTTCTATTAATCCAAAAATCAATCCTGAGAGATGCTGTTAATGAGTTGGCTTTACATTTCTTGTCAAAATTGGGTATTTTGGTCATAAAAGATATTGAACGTGATGAGATTGATTTCCTAAGTAGAAGTTTAGGTTGTAAACCAATCTCAGACATTGATCTCTTTACTGAAGACAGATTAGGTCATGCTGATTTGATTGAAGAGATTGAATCTTCGGGATCTAAAATTGTGAAAGTCACTGGTGTGAAAGCTGCTGTTGCAATTCCAACTGTGTCTGTTGTTTGTCGTGGAGCCAACCATCAAACTTTGGATGAAACTGAACGTTCTTTACATGATGCTTTATGTGTCATTCGTTGTTTGGTTAAGCAAAAAGCTTTGATTGCTGGGGGTGGTGCTCCAGAAATTGAAGTTTCAAGAACTTTAATGAAGGAATCAAGAACACTGTCAGGCACTCAAGCGTTTATTTGGAAAGAATTTGCCGATGCATTAGAAGTTATACCAACCACTTTGGCTGAAAACGCTGGTTTGAATAGTATAAATGTTGTTACTGAATTACGTAACAAGCATGAAAATGGTGAACGCTTTGCTGGTATCTCTGCCAGACGTTCAGGTGCTACTAATACTTATGATGAGCATGTCCTACAGCCGGTTTTGGTTAGTACAAGTGCCATTACTTTAGCTGCTGAGACTGTTAAATCCATCTTGCGTATTGATGATATCACTATCAGTCGATAATTGATTATGTGTTTCTTAAATTTATAATAATACAAAGGAATACTAATTAAAATACGGCGTACACCAACTCTCACAAATGTACAAGTTATATCATTTATCTGTAAATATTTGGATGCTATGTACTAAAGAATGTCCTTCTGTTTTGGTTTTGTCAGTATTTTGACGGCATTTTTTGAGAATACATATGATAAACCACTTAATAACGTAGTTGATGCAACGAAATAACCAAAGTACTCGAAGGCTGTTTCTAAAACTGTGATGGAGCCTGGATCCAGTACAGTTAACAAGACTGGTTTCACAACAGCCGTGGCAATATAAATCATCTGGAAACCGGTGTTATACTTGGAAATGGTAGTTGGATGAACTTCTGCTGAAGGGATACTAAAATCAAAGAATCTCATGAATGTTTTTGGAGGCGGTAATGAAATGTACCTGTAATAGATAGCTGAAATTCCTAATAAAATATCTCTTCCTAGAATGAAAGTACAAAGATACAGTGGCATTTGGCCAGCAGATGTCAGACATGCAGTACATATCACCATCAGGAATTTGTCTGCCATTGGATCTATGATGGAGCCAACAACAGAGTGCATATTGTATTTTCTCGCAATAAACCCATCGACGAAGTCAGTAATACATGAGTATGTAAATAGCGCGAAGGAATACCATATCTGTTGCTTGATGATTAGAAACCCGATTATTGGAGCACTTATCAATCTTGTAAAGGTTAAAATGTTTGGAATCGTGTATATGTTTTCATGTTCTGGTATGAGGTCTTTGATGGGTCTAGTAAGCTTTTCAATGTTTTCTTTGGATTTAGCAACAATCTTTGGCTGTTTAAAGGTGGGCAGCTTATCCTTCAGTGATTTTTTATCTGGATCAGCAGTGAACAAAGGTCTCCAGCTGTTGAATAAACGGACATTGGCCTGGAACTGGGGTTTAATACCGTTCTGTCTGATTGTTAGCGATTTGAATGGGATTCGCTTCAGAACCAGCGAGCGCACACACGGCAATCCAACAGCGAAGTGAAGCATCACTTAAAAAGATAGTCCAGATTGCTAAGCAATTGCCCAATCAGTCACCAACTGCCCAACAGATCGCACAAGGCACTTTCTCCAGGCTTTCCACTGAAAAGTTGCGCTCTTCGATCTTTTTTTTGCCCATCAACTAAAAACTTCGCGAAACTCAACAATTTATTTCCCCGAAAGCTAATCTATTCCAGTCATCGAACTACAAGAACAGAGAATTAAGCTCGACTCGTCTTGTGATTTTTTGGTTCCTCGTTGGATGCTCCTCTGCAGAAGAAGTAACCAATTATTCATTAAAAGCAGTCGTTTTGTCTCAAGTGTCTCAAGAAAAATGAATGTTTTGGTCTACTCTGGTCCAGGAACGACACCTGACTCCGTCAAGCACTGTCTTGAGTCACTGAGAAGATATTTATCCCCGTACTATGCTGTTATTAGCGTTGATTCGAAGACCCTAATCAAAGAGCCTTGGGCTTCCAAGACTTCTCTTGTCGTTATTCCAGGTGGTGCTGATACGCCGGTCTGCAAAGAGCTTAATGGTGAAGGTAATAAGAATATCAAAGACTTCGTCAAGAAAGGTGGAAAATTCTTAGGCTTTTGTTCTGGTGGCTACTATGGCTCTTCGAAAGTTGAGTTTGAAGTTGGAGATCCGGTAATGGAAGTAAGTGGTCCTAGAGAGTTGAAGTTTTTCCCTGATATTGCTCGTGGTTGTGCATTTAGTGGGTTTAATTATGGAGCTGAGGATGGTGCCAAACTAGCAAAAATTGCTGTGAATAAGGAGGCTCTTGGTGTCGATATTGACTACTCATACCATTACTATAATGGTGGTCCTGTATTTGTTGATGCTGAAAAGTACAGCGCTGTTACTATACTAGGGCAATACACTGATGAACTATCTGTCGACTCCGGTTCTTCTAAAGCGGCAGCTGTTTACTGTCAGGTTGGAAATGGTGCTGCTATCCTTCTAGGGAGTCATCCAGAATTTGTGCCAGAGTTGATGAGTCAACATCAGGACGACTCAAGATATGCTGAAATCACTCAGGCTTTGACTGACCATAATGAATCTCGTCAAATTTTTCTACGTGCACTGCTACAGAAACTAGGTTTGAAGGTTAATGAAAATGAGGTTGTTAGACCAAGATTAACACCTTTGTTACTAACTTCACCGCTCAATGGACAGGTCTCTAAAATCATTGATGATATCGTTTCAAATGTTGGCCTAACAGGTGAGGCGAATGATTTAATCAAAGGAAATAATGATTCATTCAGACTACACAAAGATGAAGAATTAAACATATTACATCACTTGGACAAACAGGAAGAATTTGAAGATCCTGATACTATCACCAAAGATCTCTATGCCTTTATTGATTCCATTCCGGATAGAAAACTAACTCCATACTTTGATATTAAGCAATATTTTAGACTTTTACAGGAAAGTTACGGATCAATAACTTCAAACGAAGTTGGTTCCACCTTACTGTATGGTGAGGTGGTCACTTCTACATCGACTCTACTTGATAAAAACTTCAATATACTGAGTAACCTTCCCTCAGGTTTTGTGGCGACTGCTAATGTTCAAGTTTCTGGTAAAGGAAGGGGTGGTAATATTTGGATTAATCCACCAGGTGTTGTTGCTAGTTCATTGGTTTTAGATTTACCTATTTCTTATAAGCACGCACCAGTTGTATTCCTACAATACTTGACAAGTCTGGCTGTTGTGGAAGCTGTTAAGAACCTGGGTGAAGGCTATGAAGAGCTTCCAATCAGAATCAAATGGCCAAATGATATTTATGCCATAAAACCAGAATTCTTCGGTAGGGAAATACACCCGAATGATGTGGATCCATCATACGTTAAGATTTGTGGTATTTTGGTCAATACTAATGTCCTAAAAGACAATTACAAAGTTGTCATTGGAACGGGTATTAATTTATCAAATGCCGCACCAACTACATCCATCAATTCTACTATCAACCTACTGAATAAGCTACGTGTATCAAGGGGTGAACAAAGACTAGAACTCATATCTCCAGAGTTACTGCTGGCTAAATACGTGCATCAAATGGGTGTATTATTTTCTAAATTCAAGGCACAAGGCTTTCAATCTCTCCTACCACTATACTATAAACACTGGTTGCATAGTGGCCAAATCGTGCACTTAAAAGATCATGGCAATGTGAGATCAAAAGTTACCGGAATCACGAATGACTATGGTTTGTTGGTGGCTGAAGAAGTTGACAGAAATGATAGACTTACCGGCCAAAAGTTCCATTTACAGCCAGACGGTAATTCATTTGATATGTTTAAAGGGTTGATCTCCAAAAAAACGACATAATAATATTGGCGGGCTCTCGTGTTTTGTCTTTAATATACACTATAATATATACTTGCATAGCTATCGTCGTATCTCCAGCTAGTGTAACTACGTTGTTACCAGTACGACCACACACAGTTATCGAATAAAAATACTTTAAAATAGCATTAAAATAAACCTAATATATAACACATAAAAAACCTTTTCAATTTTTCTTTTTTTTTGAAATCTAAAACCTATCTTATCATTTCTTTTCATCACTGTCCTTTGGTGAATATTTTGGAGAGTTTGGTGAATACTGTGGTGAAGTAGGAGAGTATTGTGGTGAAGTCGGACTATAAGAAGGAGATGTTGGAGAATATGATGGAGAAGTTGGAGAGTATGATGGAGAGGTAGGAGAATAAGATGGAGATGTTGGGGAATAGCTTGGTGAGGTTGGTGAGTAACTTGGTGAAGTTGGACTGTATGAAGGAGAAGTTGGTGAGTACGAAGGAGAAGTTGGTGAGTATGATGGGGAGGTAGGAGAATATGATGGTGAAGTTGGAGAGTATGATGGTGAGGTTGGTGAGTAACTTGGTGAGGTTGGTGAGTAACTTGGTGAAGTTGGACTGTAAGAAGGAGATGTTGGTGAATATGATGGTGAAGTTGGACTGTAAGATGGCGAGGTTGGGGAATATGATGGCGAAGTTGGTGAGTATGATGGAGAGGTTGGTGAGTATGAAGGCGAAGTTGGGCTGTAGGCTGGAGAAGTGGCAGAGTACGAAGGAGATGTTGGAGCATATCCTGGGGAGGCAGCACCAGCGCCAAATCCAGCACCAGGAGAAGTGGCATATCCGTATCCTGAACCGTATGGTGAAGCTGCACTTAAACCAGCACCTGGTGAAGTAGCATAACCATAATCTGTACCGGCATTATACTCGGTGAAACCACCTGTAGTAGCCGTTTGGCCTGAATCACCCATAGGAGAGAACGCGACATTATCTGAATAATCGTATTCTCCATAACCAGGAGTTGCAGCTGATCCACTGTCATATTGAGTGGCACCACCATTGTTGTAATCAGTGCGTGGAGCTTCAAATTCTTCAACTGGAATATTAGTTGGTTGAACTTCCTTCAAGATAGAGTCATCAACAAGAACATCAAAAGCACCAGTACCAATTGGTGCCAGTTGTCCCAGCATAACATTCTGAGAGACACCACGACAATCATCCAATTCAGCAGCAGCACCAGCCTCGAACAAGATTTCTACTGTCTCTTCGAATGAGCAACGCATCAACGCACCAGTATCATTTCTATTGATACCATGACGGGTAACAGCCATTAGATGACCACGAGAAGTCATAACATCAACCAATAAAGCCATATGACGATAGTTAACATAAGAACCATCAGAAGCAATCACATTGTAAACTTCCTTGTATAGAGCAGCACGACCGGCTTCAATACCTAGAACTTGTAAAATATCAATGAAGGAGTTGGTATAGATACGGCTAGAATCAACACCTGGGACACACATCACTTCAGCTAAATTAACACCATCACTTTCTAGGACCCATTCAGGTACTTTAACAAATTTACCAGTTTCATCGGCTACCTTACGATCGTATTTCATCATAACAACACGAGTAATATCTGGAACACCACGCAAGGTAATGTTCTCCAACATGTTGTTTTCAATTCTTTTCAACATTTGATCTTCTTCAGCCTCAGAATCTTCATCAAGGTTCTTTGGGTCACGAATAACACGACAACGAATAATCAATTTCTCAGCATTATCTTCTGACCAAATTACGAACAAATCATCAACAAATGTTTCTTTGATTTTTTCACCAACTTCAGCCATAGTTAAATCTTTATCATTCATAGCAGCACGATCCAATTCAATACGTAGTAACCATGGGGACTGTCTATCAATAGTAGCTTCTGTTTCTTCATCAGGAATCTCAAAGTGCAAGTCAACCATTTCACTATCATCTTCAATGACGGTAGAACGAGGGTCTGGATCGTAATAAATCTCTGTGGCAACTGTGACGTTCTTCAAGGAAGTATGTTCAATGGCTGATCTAATCTCCTTGGCTTTTTCTTGATCTGCAGCATATTCTGGATCTAAGTAGACAGTCAATGATGGGGTCTTCAAATTTTTAGCAACATTCAAAATTTCTTTTAGACGAGGAACACCTGAAGTGACCTTCTTTGAGGCAACACCTGCAAAATGGAACGTATTCAATGTCATCTGAGTGGCAGGTTCACCAATCGATTGAGCTGCTAAAACACCAACCATTTCACCAGGGTGAACAACTGATCTTTGAAATTGGGCTTCAATTTCACCCAATGCCCACTTAAATGACGTAGAATTCAAACGATACTCTTCTATAACACGACGGGTAGCCAAACGTGAACGAATCAAACATTGGAACAAACAGGTAGCATTGCTTTGAGCTTCTTTAATCAAAGGATTACTTCCACGTAAAACAAGTAACTTAGACGTCAGTTCTTTAACACCATTGACAATTTCTGGAATAGTTAAGTCACTAGCTTTGGAACGATCGACATGGAAAATTTGTTGAGAATTTTGAATGATACGACGAATATTAACAGGCAATGGCCAATTATGTTCACCATCATTGAAAACCTTTCTCAAAAATTTACGATCTTCTAGTAACTGAGCATATTCCTCGTCAAGAACAGCTTGTAATTCAGTGTTACCAATAATTTCACGACCGGTATCTAGTAAAGCAGGGTTGATGGAAGTCTTCTCGTTAACTAAATCAACTTTGAAACGTTTTTCGAAAGCAATATCTTCGCCTGGAAGAGTATCGATAGTTTGTTTCTCGACATGACCAGCATCAAGACCGTCTTCACCATAAATAAATTGAATAATGTTACCCATAGAATTTCTGGTTGTACCATCATAGTGGACCATGATATCTTCTAATGCTTTGACCAAACGACGTTGAATATAACCAGTTTCCGCAGTCTTAACCGCAGTATCAATCAAACCCTCACGACCACCCATAGCATGGAAATAAAATTCTTGAGGTGTCAAACCTCTTAAGTAAGAATTTTCGACGAAACCTTTGGATTCTGGAGAATAATCATCTTTTGCAAAATGTGGTAGAGTACGGTCACCAAAACCAAAAGCAATACGTTTACCTTCAACAGACTGTTGACCAACACAAGCAGACATCTGCGCAATGTTAATGAAGGAACCTTTGGAACCAGCGCTGACCATCTGTTTGACATTATTCAAACCCTTCAAGTTGACTTCAGCGGAACGACCAGCTTTATCACGCGCTTCATTCAGGTAACGAATAACATTATCTTCAAATGATTCCCTCAAAGTCATACCATGTTTAGCTGTTAGTTTGTTTTGTTGAGCTTCTAAGGTAACTTCATCAACCTTTTCCTTGGCTACAGCAATAGCTTCTGTGATCTCTTTCATGGTTGAGGCATCAGCAATGGTATCACCAATACCAATAGAGAAACCATTATGCAATAACCAAAAGTTAACAACTTTTTGAATTTTTCCAAATAAGTCAGCACAAGCTCTTGGACCCTTTTCTCTCATAACAGTATGAATCAAGCCACCATTAGTGGCACCAACAGTTTTCTTGTCAACAACGCCAAACAGGATCTGACCATCGACCACCAACATACCGTTGTCCTTTGGAGATAAAAGTGTAGTGCCCTCGTCGAATCTTTGCAAATGGATACCACTTGGAATAGCCATTGATAACATTTGTTTACCTGTCCATAAAGGCTTTGGCTTAAGAACAGCTGGTTGTGGAATAACTCCATCCCAATCTGAGATCCAGTACAAAATATTCATCATCTGATCATATTCAATAAAAACATCACGAAGAGTCATCTTTCTGACACCACACAAAGTATCTTGCACAATACCCATACAAGGTTTATTAGATTGTGGAGAAACGATTTGCAATGGAACGGCACAAATATTCATCAGCTCGGCCCTGGTCTCCTCTGATTGAGGAACATGTAAATTCATTTCATCACCATCGAAATCAGCATTATAAGGAGAAGTGACGGATAAATTCAACCTGAAAGTAGAATAAGGCATAACTTTGACACGATGGGCCATCATAGACATTTTATGTAATGAAGGCTGACGATTGAACAGAACTGGATCATTATCCATCAAATGACGTTCAACTTTCCAACCATATTGTAGCACTAGGTCACCTGCACGTTTGTTGTATCTTAAATCGATACGATCTCCATTATCACGAATCACGTATTTAGCACCTGGATGCTCATTTGGACCATTTCTGACCAATTCAGTTAATTTGTGAATGTTGTAAGGAGTGACAGTTTCTGGGTAAGTAAGAGTACGCGCAATACTCTTTGGAACACCGACTTGATCTAATTCCAAATTTGGATCACCTGAGATAACAGTACGAGCTGAGAAGTCAACACGTTTACCCATTAAATTACCTCTTATACGACCTTCTTTACCTTTTAAACGAGCACGAATAGATTTGATTGGACGACCAGATTTTTGAAGAGCCTGAGGTTGGCCTGCAATATCATTATCCATATAAGTTGCAACGTGGAACTGTAATAGGGACTCGAACTCATTGATAACGTGTTGTGGAGAACCATCCATTTCTAGCTTTTGCACATTTATATTGGCCTTCATTATATCTGAAAGTTTGTAAGTCAAGTCATCTTCACCTCTTTGAGTATCGTTGAAAGAAATAGATGGTCTGACAGGTGGTGGAGGGACAGGTAAAACTGAGATAATCAACCATTCAGGACGGGCATAATCTTCATGGAATCCTAATTTGCGACAATCTTCGGCTGATATATGTTTGAAAACGTTGAGAATCTCAGTTGGGGTTAATAGACGTTTTTCCGGCTGCTCGTTTTCATCTAAATCTTTACCTTTTTTCCAAGTACCCCAAAGTTTTAACCCATCACGACGCACTGTTGGTTGAGAGTTACCACAACCACCTCTTGAGTTGATTGATCCATCTTCTTCTGGAGGAAAATTAGGCTCACAAATCATCTTAGTTTTTGAAAGGTTCCAAACCGCATTGAATCTCTTTTTAGGATCCCTGATACGAACAGCTTGTTTAAAAAGCTCATTTGTTTCATCTAATAATAGTTTACCACAGTGCATACAAACACACTCACAAACTTTTTTAATCTTGTTGATAAACCCAATATGGAAAACAGGTTTGGCTAATTCGATGTGACCAAAATGACCAGGACACTCATTCATACCTTCACCACAGGTTTGACATTTGAAATTACGGTCAATGGAGCCTAATCTTGGATCATTCAAACCACCAACTCTTGGTTTCGTTTGAGTTTCATCCATTGTTTCAGGAAATTCAATTTTGGCAACAGAGATCGCACGCTGATAGAATTGTTAGTAACATAATCAAATTGAACAAAGTCATTAAAGACCACTCACAATTTCATCGGGGGATAAAATACCAAATTGGACCTCTTTAACAGTACGCAACGGCGCACTGGAATATGGAAATTGGACCATTATGTATGATTAATAATTCTCAATTGGAATAAAAAGAATTGAGATAAATGCAAGTAAAATAAATGAAAGCTTTTTTTGTAGTTTTTTTTTTGATTTTTTTATGTGATCTAAACTTTTAATAACTTTAAGAAGTAAAGCCTCTTCAATATATTGCCCTTTTGATAAATTTAGCTTGATTCTATGGCTTCCCAAAATTAGAAAAGCGAACAAAAAAATGGAACAAGGAAACAAAAATTTAAATTGAGCAAAACAAGAAACTAGAAAGTTTTTGAATAAAAGAAGAGCAACTATCCGTTTCCTATAGAGCTGGTAGTAGCTTCACTAACAACAACAATCAAATGAGTTGTTTTATTCTTTCCGTTTGTATCTTTGTTTTGATAATGAATTTGTCACCTTCAAATTTAAACACTAAAAATTCGTAGTCAAAAATGATACGGACTCCAATAATATTGGGATCTTTCTAAAGCTGCTGACTTGGGGATTCAAAATTGACAGAAGTTTAAGGTGTTTCCAAGTAAATTTGGTGATGTTTCCTTTGACTGAGTTGTTTGCCTCCAGCTGGGTTGTTGTCTCGAATTTTTCACTATTTTCAAAACAAAACAGAGAAATCGACAACTTCGGAAAATTTCGCGGTTCTGATATTTACACAGTAGATGTACTGAAATTTACACTTATAATGAAATAGATCTATTTAAACATTTTGCCAAAGGCCTTCTTCTCCCTTTCGTTGTAAGCTTTGTCCAGCTTTTTGACGTCTTCGATCCCCTTCTTGATGGCAGAGTCTCCTGGTGACAATTTAAGAGCTTCCTGGAAATCTTGCAAGGCGTCTGCTGTATTCTTCAATCTTAAGTATGCGCTACCACGACGGTAGAGAGCCTTAGCTTTTGATTTATCATCTACGTCTTGGCCATCAAGAGCATCGCTAGCGTAGCCTAGCACTTCCTTATTTTTGTTTAACTTCAAACCAACCAGAGCAAGGTTCAAGCTAACAGAGATTTTTAGCTTGTTCAGCTCTTCGGCTTTATCCTGTGGAAGTTCAGTTGGAGGTATGTAATGCTCTAAGTACCTGGAAGTTTTTAAGTATTTTAAATAGGCCTTCTCTAAGTCTCCAGATTTGAATAAGGTGGAGCCAATGTTTTTTAAAGTGTTAACAGCTTTCAAAACACTGTCTGCATCTTCAGTGTCAAAGCTCTCATTATCACCTAAGAACTCCTCATAAATATCTCCTGTGCCATCGTCTTCAACAAAAGACGACTTAACATCATAGTCAGATGGTAATTCGCCACAATCGGCAATCACTACGGGCTTCAATGGCTTGTCGGAGGAGTCCGTTGAAGTATGCTCAATTGTTCTAATAAGTCCTTTACCAGAAAGTAATCTACCGAAAACAACATGCTTGCCGTTCAAATGTGGAGTTGGAACGGTTGTGACAAAGAATTGAGATCCATTTGTGTTTGGACCTGCATTGGCCATGGACAATAAGAATGGTTTGTCATGAATGAGCTCAAAGTTTTCATCTTCGAACTTTTCGCCATAGATTGATTCACCACCAGTACCATTGGCCTTCGTGAAATCACCACCTTGAATCATGAAGTCCTTGATCACACGATGAAACGTTGAACCCTTGTAGGTAAGTGGGATACCTTCTGCGTTTTTTCCCTTTTCGCCAGTAACTAGTGCTCTGAAGTTCTCAGCAGTCTTAGGAACAATATCACTGAATAGTTCGAAAACAGCTCTCTTTTTTGGTTCATCACCAATGGTGATGTCAAAATAAACTTTAGGGCGTTGCACTTCAGACATTATGAGACTCAATTGTACCTGTTCTCCTGATTTTTACTTTTGAACTTTAGTCTGGATAATGGGAGTCTTTATAATTTGAGCAATGGCCGAAGATGTTTGAGAAAAATGTTTCTAGATTTTTCTATCGGTGTTTCGATGTGTCTACAGCCCATCTCAATAGGAACAGGATATATTTGATCATGATATTTACAAGATTCCACTAACTATATTTCGCTGTCAGCGTTGTCCACTGTTGACGTTCTGATGTTGTTCTTGTTCTTTTCCCAGCACATTCGAAAGGCGATCATCTGGTTATTGGATGTTAGTATCTAGTGTATATAGTTAGTTGCACGATGAGGACCCACTTCTTTGGTGCATTGCCTCCAATCACCAGTATCAGCATGACAAAGCGTCAGCTTCAGATTTTCCTCTATTAGATAATGTTAATGCCTGTAACTAAATTTTCTCTTGCCATAATGATATACTAACCTGCGCAACCTGTTTTATTGATTCTTTGGTCCCTTTGTAAGTGTTAGTTCGTCAATAAAACAACATAGAACTTTGAGGGCCTCTTTCAAACGTACCATTCATCAGGCTCATCAGCGTCCAGTCCCTCGGTGTGTTCCTTGTCGCTGCTCATTATATGGGCCTTATCAAGTGAGATTTATAAGTCTGACAGCTCCTTCCTCTTTGTACTCTTTTACTAATATATTGTGCCAAAGCTCCTCAACATTTTTTGCGCAACAGCTTTTCGCAAATTCCTAAAACAGTAATTACGAAAACGCGCTTCCATGTGTTACCCTGTTGTCTTTGGGCAGTGGGTTTCTCTGAGACTCAAGATCTCTGCAAAATCATAACAACTGTCAACAACAAAGCACAACGACAAACAACAGAATTCCAATTGAAATTGCGAATCTAACTTGTGAGGGCCATTCAATCTCTGTTTTCTGTCACCGTACAACTGAAAAATGGTCAAAGTCAACGAAATTTCAAACACAGCGACGTTTGCATTTTCAAATGATCCAATCCCAACATTGGCCACAGGAACAGCTGCTGGTGTAATTGACGACAATTTCTCCTCGTCCTCTACTCTAGACTTCTACTCTTTGTATGATTCAAAACCATTGCTTTCGCTTGAGGCTGAATCCAAGTTCTATGATTTAGATTGGTCGAAAAACGGTAAATTACTGGCTGGTGCTTTGGAGAATGGAAAGATTCAGTTCTGGAGTACCGAAAATTTATCGTCCAGAAAGGTTGAAGCTGTTGCCACTGGTGAAAAACACTCTGGTGTCATCAAATCCCTTCAGTTCAATCCAATCCAACATAATATATTGGCTTCGGGTGGTTCTAATAGTGAAATCTTTATTTGGGATACCACCAAATTAACTAATTTGAATCCATTTTCACCAGGTACTGCTATGACCCCATTAGATACTATCAACTCCGTTGCCTGGAATAACTCTGTTGCTCATATTTTTGCCTCTGCTGGTACCTCAGGTTATACTTCAATCTGGGATCTAAAGGCGAAGAAAGAAGTTTTACATTTATCTTATTCATCAGCATCCGGTTCAAGAGCCACATTATCAACAGTCGCATGGCATCCATCCCAAAGTACTAAACTTATTACTGCTTCGGAAACTGATGGTGTTCCTGTTATTTTAACATGGGATTTAAGAAACTCAAACGCTCCTGAGAATGTTTTAAGCGGTCATAAGAAAGGTGTTTTATCTTTGGATTGGAATTCTAGAGATCCAAGTTTACTGTTATCAAGTGGTAAGGATAACACCACCATCTTATGGAATCCTTTAACTACAGAAAAACTAGCACAGTATCCTACCACTGCTAACTGGGCTTTCAAAACTAGATTTGCACCAGCCACCCCTGATATATTTGCTACAGCTAGTTTCGATAAGAAGGTGATTGTTCAAACTTTACAAGACACATCTCCACCAATTTCCAAAAGAATAAACTCCACTACAGAAACTGAATTTTGGAGTCAAATCTCAGAAAGCGAGACTCAACAACCAGAATATTTTGTCACTCAAGCACCAAGCTGGTATGGAAGAAAGAGTTCTGTGTCATTCGCATTTGGAGGAAAAATTGTCTCTGTTGCTCAAATTGGAGATAAAAAGTCGGAGATCAAAATTCGTAAATCTCAGCTAGCAGGATCCACCGATAATGAAGTTTTGAATAAGGCACTTGATTCCTCAGATTACAAGGAAATTATTGAGTCGCGTTTGAAAGATTCTTTTGAAGATGTTAACAAGTCAGACTGGGAATTACTAGGCAAAATATCGGCTGATACTGATATTTTCGAGAAGTTCATCGCGTTAAAACTTGATGACAAAGATGCTGAAGCTCTTGGTACTGCTGGGCTTGAGGAAGATGAGGATTTCTTTACACATTTAACTGAAGAACCTACTCAATACGCCCCATCTGGTGAATTTAAGATCCCAATTGAAGCTAAGGAACTAAGCGATGCTCTTTTATCCCAAAACTTTTCCAGAGCTGTTGATATCTCTTTGAAAGACAATAAACTAGTTGAGGCACTAATCATTGCCTTAAGTGGTCCTCAAGAGCTCAAAGAAAAGGTTAAAAATTACTATTTTCAAAAATATGCTGCTGATGATTCTATTGCCCGCTTATTGTACAGTACCTCTTCAAATAACGTACTAGACTTGGTTGAGAATGGTGACATCTCAAATTGGAGGGACATTGGTGCTGCTATCAAGAATTATACTTCAGGAGATAAAACTATCTACAAAACTTACTTCACAAGATTAGGTGACCGAATTCTAGCTGCTGATCCTGTCAAGAACCGTAATGATGCCATCTTAAATTACATCAATGCTTCTTCTTTGGATAAGGTTGCAAACATATGGACTGATGAACTGAAAACCTTAGAATCCAAATTCTTATCTTCTAATAAGACCACGGCTTATGATGCTCACATTAATGCTCTAACTGAATTTGTTGAGAAATTCAGTGCTTATAGATCTGTCTTGAAATTAGACGCGCCAGTTAGTGAATCTGAAAGATTTTTATCAACAATTTTAGAATTTACAAGCATCATTTCTGCCAATGGCCAATTTGAATTAGCCAGCAAGTTTTTGAATTTGCTGTCTGATAGTATTCCAGCTGTCAAACTAGAGAAGGAACGTATCGCTAGAGCATCTGGAATTCCTACCACTACTACTACAGGTGGTTTTTCTAGAGGTGTTGCCCAATCTGCTACTTCTCGTTACGGTGCTGTTGCTAACAACCAAACTTCAAACCTTACATCTTCTGCTAGGGGTCGTTCCAATGGCACAGGAAATACATACTTGCCACAAGCAGGTGCTTCGGTGGGCACAACTGCCCCATATGGCCAACAGCAGTTCTCTAACCAATATGGTCAGCCACCAGTCCCAGCTCCTTATGGTCAGGCTGAGGCTCCTGCTAATCCATACAGACCAGTGAATTCGGTGCCAGTTCCTGGTAATCCAAGCTTTGCACAAAATCAAAGTTTTGTCTCTCCTCCACCTCCTATTCCTGCACCACCAAAGAATGGTAGAAAAATTACAACAGATGGTTGGAATGACTTACCAAACACTTTCCAAAAGCCACGTCTACCAACTCCTGCTGCTGCTGTCAACGTTGCGCCATCAGTAAGTAACTCCCCTGCCGCACAGTTGAGTCGTAATAGTTCATTTGTGAATAGGAATGTGGTCCCTCCTCCACCAAGATCACTTTCTAAATCAAGAAAGTCATCCTCTATTTCAGAAAACAAACCATCTGATGTTCCAGCAACCGTCAGTAATCGTTATGCCCCAGTTGATCAAACTTCTCAATCAAACAGTGCTCCCTTAAATAATGGATCTTTACCAGGAACCCCATCATTTTCCTCTGCTGTTCCATTAGCCCCTTCAAAAAACCCATATGCTTCATTGCCACAACCTGCGGCTAACCCATCACCACAGTTAGCCAACAATCCATATGCCCCACCACCGCCATCACACAACGGAGCTTTGCCGCAACCAACTAATCCGTATGCTCCACCTCCACAAGCAATTGAATCACAACAACCAGGGAATCCATATGCCCCACCACTAACAGCAGCTCAATCATTTGGACAAGCTCCAAACGCATATGGTGCCCAGCCTCCTCATAGTTATGGACAACCTGTTCAGCCAATTGGCCCACCTTCGGCGGGACCTCCAAGAGCTTCATTCTCAGGTGCGCCTCCTCCAGTTTCTGGTCCACCAAAATCCACTCCAATAAGTGCAGCTACATCGATTCAACAGGCTCCTGCTGAAGAGCTAGCAAAGCCAAAATATCCTGCAGGTGATCGTTCTCATATTCCAGAATCTCAAGTAAAGATCTATCAGATTCTCGAGGCTGAATGGAATTCTACAAAACCTTTGATTCCTGAGAAATACTCAAAACAAGTCGTTGATACTGAAAAGAGATTGGGTCTTTTGTTTGACCATTTAAACAATCAGGATTTATTAAGCGACGTTGTTATCGGTAAATTAAGTAACATAGCTGACTTATTACATGAGAAGAAGCCTAGCGATGCACAGGTTGTCTACTTGGACATTGCCTCCACTCATTCTAATGAAGGTGGACATTGGTTAGTTGGTATCAAAAGACTAATTAACTTTTTGGATATTGTGAACAGTTAGATTGTTTTAATCCTTTTATGTGAAATACGTCTGTTCACGCCTTGTGATTTATGTTAAGAAAGGGTTATCTGTTTAAAAGTTTTTCCTTTTTTTATGTCATTGGATTGCGTGTATACTTTTTATACCTGTGAATTTAAAATATATTAATTTTGGTTTTCCTAAAGTACAGCAAATGGGCCTCGTATTAAAAGAGTAGGCAATAACATGGGACTCACTGAAGCTGTACTACGAAAAAAAAGGATAATTCAATCACAATCAATTTGTCATTAGATCTATAGTGTTTGTATAAATAAAGTAAAAGACTTCCCTAAAATATAATAAAAACAGGGAAAAGGATATTAAAACCAAAATTATAAGGAATTAGTTGGCCATAATAGGCTTGTCATTTCGCCTTTTATGAAAATTCTAGCCTTTCTCCAAATTATAGTGTACAAGTGTAATTCATGCAAATACTTCACGATTTGTCTCGTAAAGCATTAATTGATCTTCATCATCAACTTATCGACCCCTCTTAAGATTTTATTCTTCTTAGGTCAAGATCTATTTTAGCTTTTTGGCCTTTTGTTCAGCTTTGAGTCTCATTCTCTCTTCCCTTTCGGCTTTTGCTTCTGGGCCAGCTTCCGTGTCTAAAGTGTAATCCCACCATCTGAAAGAGGAAGCGTAGTTACCAATGAAATAATGATGATGTAAATCATGATGTTCAGCACCAGCCCAGAAAGGCAAAAAATGATGTAATGACCATGGGAACTCATAACCTGAATGAGCATCCACGGCTTGGAACAATCTGAGGGTGATCCAGATACATAGGGTATATAGATGTAGATCTCCAGTTAAATAAACGTAAATGATTGGCATACCAACAGTACCGAACCCTAGAGACATGGTCTCCACAGGGTGAGCGTATTCAGCAGTTAAGCCGAAAGGAGCAGCATAACGATGATGTTGTTTATGGATATATTTGTAGAAAGGACCATAGTGGAATAGACGATGGGCCCAATAATGCCAGATGTCTTCTAGAACAAAAAATATACAGATTTGTAAGAACATTTTTTGATATGAAGGGAAAGGAACTTGAATTGAAATTCCCAATTTTTGACACATTGGATGGAAGGTCCAGATTGGAACAGCTTCAACCAAAAAATGGGAGATTAAAACAGATTTCAAACATTCCCACTGTTCTTTGTCTGTAGGAATCTTTGTTGGTTGGATTTTATATCTGTTGAAGTATGGGATCTTATCAATGATGTACCAAGGCAGACAACGACCGAAGTACATGACTTCATGAAGAACGAAGAATAACAAACCGGTTGCTAGAATATCGTTTTGCATGTAGTGATACCAAGCGGCCCAGTACTTCTCCATGGCACCCAGTTCTGGTTGGGTTGTGGCAATAACAGCGACCGAGTCCAGGTAGGAGAGGGCCTTTGGAAGAGAGTCCACTAATGTTGAATTAGAGAAGACCTGCGACATCTTGTCTGGTGTGTATGAAAGTGTTTGTGTGTGTGTGCTTGACTTCGTGAGCTTCTTTGCGCTTCGTTGTGTTGGTGAAAATCAGGAAATTGTTTGTTTTTAAAAGCTGATGGGCGCAAGAAGAAGAAAACAGCGTCTCTCGTTTAACTTTTTTTTCTGATGGTCCGACTGAAAAGGGAAAACTCTGTTTTTCCGCGTTTGTGTGGTGAGTAGTAAGCTATTATGTAAGCTTGGACAGTGGGTGGAGCTAGTTTTGCAGGGCAGAGCAGTACAGCAATTGGGAAGTCAGTTGATTTCGTATTGTCTGATCATTACTAAACGACCGGAAGGTGATGAGTCTCCTTTAAATAGACAGCATGTGTCAACACGACATAGACAGAGCCTTGAAAGTGAGCTCACCTTGGTCTTGTCGTATAAACGATAGCTGATGTGCTCGTTTAGACCGCCTTACCTGCATCTCAACTCTCGTTTACCTCCCGTTTGGCTAAACGAGGATCAGCGCGACCTAAACGAATGGTGCTTCCGAATCTGGTAATTTCCTAAAATGAATATTTTTTGTCACGTCTATTATCACGTGCACAGTTTTCTGATTCCTCCACAATTCTCTTCCGCTTCTTTTACCAAAAGAGATATTTGCTCCCATGAATCATTTCAGTATTCTACAGAACCGGACAAAGTAAGAGAACAGTTCTTGTTACTATTCACTCTCCACCGTAATAAACTCAATTAAAACACCACCTTATCCATAGCCGTTTTAAGATGTCTTACGGTAAAGCTGCATTGACTAGATTAGCTGGTAAAACTATCTTTATCACAGGTGCTTCTTCTGGTATCGGGAGAGCTACTGCTTTAGAGTATGCTGATGCCTCAGACGGTCAAGTTAAATTGATCTTAGCTGCAAGAAGACTAGAAAAGTTGAACGACTTGCAAACAGAACTATCTGCAAAATATCCTTCAATTAAATCTTATGCTGCCACTTTAGATGTCTCAAAAAGACATGCTATTGAGCCATTTTTAGCAGCATTACCAGAAGAGTTCAAAGATATTGATATTCTAATCAACAATGCTGGTAAAGCCTTGGGTAATGCTGAAGTTGGTACCATTTCTGAAGAAGATATTGATGAAATTTTCAATACCAACGTCATTGGTTTGATTAACATTACGCAAGCTGTTCTACCAATTTTCAAAGCTAAAAATTCTGGTGACATTGTTCAATTGGGTTCAATTGCAGGTAGAGATGCTTACCCAAAGGGATCTTTGTACAACGCTTCTAAATTTGCCATTAGAGGTTTCGGTGATGCTCTAAGAAAAGAACTGATCAACACCAAAATAAGAGTTATTGAAGTTCAGCCAGGTGCTGTTGAAACAGAATTTTCCGTGGTTAGAAACTATGGTGATCAGGAGAAGGCAGACCAAGTTTATAAAGGTCGTGAACCATTAACTGCTCAAGATATAGCCGAATTGATTATATTTGCTACTTCTAGAAAGCAAAACACTGTTATTGCTGAATTGTTGGTATTCCCAAGTGACCAAGCTTCCGCAAGTCATGTTTACAAAAAGCCTGAGTAAAAACTCCGACTCGTTCATGGATAGTATGTATTCTATAAATTGATAGATTCGAGTGGAGCGGTGCCCAATCATTTTGTAGCATTCTGGTTCTTCCGAACTTAGGAACAATTCACTCACTGACCAAGTGTCATTCCTCGGAACCCCAGAAGAAACTGACACATTTGGGAAGAACAAACAAGTAGTGTAAAACTAGCGAGCCAATGGCTCTTAGTTATCCGGATCCTCTACCGAGTGCGCTCTGAGTGGTGGACGATTCGTTTAGGCTAAAGTAGGACACCGATGGTCTGCCCAGCCAGAAGCCAGGCGGGAGCCCAGTCACCGGTTGTCTGAATTCTGGCTTCCGCCTCTGTTCGTGGCCCAAACCAAAGACAGAGATGGCTTTTACCCCAACTCTCCACTATGTAATGGAAAGCGATTGACACAAAAGAAAGCGTGCCTCGATTCTCCAAACAGGAAGAATTACACCCTCTCTTCAAAGATTAGCTTATGTCATTGCTGAATTGTGTGTTCCACGGATCGAGCTATTTCAACAAGGATGCTCGGATTTGCTCAATAAGGAGAGAATAAGGGGAAATGACCATATATAAAAGCATTGAGATAACCACTTTCTTCAAACTCCAATTACTCACCAATTTTGCTACAATCAATTAATCTCCTACATAGACTCAATTGGTTACTTATCAACGCTCAAAAATGTCAAAGGTCCTAGCTGTTTTATTCAAAGGTGGTCAGTACAACACTCCTCAATTGTTAGGCTCAGCAGAGAATGCGTTAGGGTTGAAATCTTTTATTAAGGAGAATGGTCGTACTCTATTTGCAACTTCAGACAAGGAAAGCACAATTGATGAACACATCAAAGATGCTGAGATTATTATCACTACACCTTTTAACCCAGCTTACATTTCAAAAGAGCGCCTTGAGAGTGCTAAGAACTTGAAACTGCTAGTCACTGCCGGTGTTGGTTCTGATCATATTGATTTGGATTATATCAACAAGTCTGGTAGAAAGATCTCTGTCCTTGAAGTCACAGGTTCAAATACTACTTCAGTTGCAGAACATGTTCTACTAACCATCTTGGCCCTTGTCAAAAACTTCATTCCAGCTCATGATAATGCTGTTCATGAGAAAGGTTGGGACATTGCCAAAATCTCTAGAGACGCATACGATCTAGAAGGTAAAGTCGTTTCGACAATTGGTGCTGGTCGTATTGGCTACAAGGTTTTGGAAAGACTGGCTCCTTTCAAACCTTCCGAGTTATTATACTATGATTATCAACCATTATCGAAAGAATTGGAAGAAAAAGTTGGTGCAAAGAGAGTTGATACTATTGAGGAACTAGTCTCCAAGTCTGACATTGTTACTATCAATGCCCCATTGCATGCTGGTACTTTAGGTTTAGTCAACAAAGAACTGTTATCCAAATTCAAACCAGGTTCTCTCTTGGTGAACACTGCCAGGGGAGCTATTTGTGTTGCTGAAGATGTTGCTGAAGCAGTCAAATCGGGTCAAATTAGAGGTTATGGTGGTGATGTTTGGTATCCACAACCAGCTCCTCAAGATCATCCTTGGAGATCCTTCACTAACAAGTATGGTGGTGGAAATGCTTTGACTCCACATGTCTCTGGTGCCAACTTGGATGCACAAGCTCGTTATGCCGAAGGTGTGAAGAACATCTTGACCTCATATTTCACTGGTAAACATGACTATCGTCCACAGGATATCATCTTATTGGAAGGTGAATACGCTACCAAATCGTATGGTGCTGACAAAAAGGTCAAAGCTTAAAACAATCAAGCTGTCTCTTTGAAGAACAAATGTATTATCATGCTTTTTACTAAGAAAAGATGTATTTCCTTGTAGTTGAGAAACAAGTTCCGCCCAACTTCCTGATATGTTCACGTGATTGAAAAAGATCCGTAAAAGTTAGTCCCAATATTTGCAGGGACTCCTCTGTAGATATCTCCTTCAAATGAAAGAGATGTGAGCTCTGAAATTGGATCTTGCTTATATCCTTCAACACGCCTGGAAACATTGTGGATCAATTTGTTGGTAATGTAACTAACACCTGACCGATCAGGGTCTGCAAATTTGCTCAAATGTTTCTTCAGAGAGTTTTCGACAGATTTTATGTCGTAGCCTTTGGTAAGCTCATTTAGGGCCCAAGTTTGAATGAAATCTGGGGCTCTTGTCATTAAAGTTTTTGAAATATCATGTGAATGTTGCTTATCAAGAACTTCAAACGTAACAACTCCATCATCAAAACAAAATCTGGCCTTGAAATCTGCCCCACATTCGAACTTAGCCTTTTTAGAGGTTATTCTTTGTCTTCTTCTACTGTAGTCTTCATTGTTCGTCTGTACATCGTGGGATAGAGAACATTTGTGATACGATGTGACTTCATTTATAGGCGCCAGAAGATTTGGATCATTCGTTTTCTTGTATTTCTTTCGTTGAGTGAACAGATTGCTGATAACCGGCCAAATTTTGGTGAATTGACCTAATGTTACCGTGACATGATAGGTTTTTTTGCCTCTGAATACCTTCTCAGACCAAAACGAGGACTCCTTGTTCTTCAGCAGTTGGTCGGCAATCCGGTTAACGTCGAAGATATCGTCTCTGATGTCCAGAATATTGAGAAACTCCTGTGGATTTTGCTCATTCAATGTCCAGACGCGTTTCGCAAACTCAATCAAAGTAGTATCATTCTGCTCCAGCTCCAGCAATTCTTCTTGAAGGGGACCCGTCAGATCAGCAACGAACCTTTGCGGTAAATATGGCATTCTGGTTTTGCTTATTTCAGTAGTGGAAATATGAAATTGTTGTTTGTTTATTTGTTCGTTTGTTTGTTTACCTTTTAGTGTACTACTTGCATTAAGCTTTCCAATCTTGAGACTGTCGGTTACACTCACTCTTTGGACTATGTTTTGCGGGTGCTGTCGAGAAAAACCGCCTGTTTTGCGGGAGAACAAAGAAAAGAAAGAAAAAAAAAAGAAGATCCGTTTTTCCTTTTTCTACCAAACGATTTTTTCCGAGTCTACTGAATCACATGAGTCAGGAGAGACAGAGACAGCCCATAGCCATGCGCAAAAAGATGGCAGAGAAGGATAACGAACTGGTGATATTTTTCAAATACTCTGCGGAGAAGGTTGTTGTTACTACTTTGCCGTTCCTATCTATCCAAGGATTTGTGAGGAAGCCCGTTTCGCAAAATCATAGCGTAAGAGAGGAAAGGGTGTAGATAGCATAGCACCTTCAGCGCGTGTTATAGCTTCATTCAGTATCGTTAGTGGTTAAAAGTTTCTTTTCTTTCCCAAAAATCTCCGAGATTCGGATTATATGTTCCTTTTCTTTTTTTCTCGTCTCCCGGTTCTTACCGTCTACATATAACCGTTGGGAGATCAGCGTTACTCTTATATATAGAAAAAGAACTATCATGCTGTTTTTATTGTCAAACACACCTTCTTTCTCAAGTCCAATCATTAAACAATCATAAGAAACTATTGCGTTTTCTCGTTCTGTTACTTTCGTTAATATTCAGATCTCATTATAAACATCACAAGACACAATGTTCTCAAATCTACCTACTGAACTACAATTATCAGTGCTATCGCAGTCAGATTCATGTTCAAACATACAGCAGGTGAGCCAGGAATGGTATCAACTATCAGAATATATCAAGAATAAGAAGCTAAATCATTACCTCACAAGTCCCATTTCTATCAGTTTGTTTTGTGTCAACTCTAAACAGCAAAACAAAAAGTTCTTCTACAGATTAGACCCAAATATGACATCAACAACTGTGGAATTCACTCTTTCAGAGTTGATCAAAACTGAAAACGTTCTTCCTTTGGACATTTCGCCTAAATCTGTTCAATCTGAAACTCCACCAGAGAGTCATCTAGATCTTTCAATCAATGAAGAACAATCAAACATCAAGATATACATTCATCTGCATTACAACAATGAGACACTACATGAGACCTCTCTCAAACTATCTACATCAAACCTTAACGAGGAGCTAATCAAAATATCTCAAGGTATTAGATTGGATCTTCAAAGCGTTAAAGAATCCTTAGATCAAATCGAACATGGTGGTTATCAATTCGAAGACGTATGGGACTATGCTTTGAATGTACAAAAGGTTTCAATGAAGAAAGGAGATTTAGTTGATCTGATCGAAAAGAAAGTTGGCTATAACATGATTATCAGATGCTAAAATAAATTCACGTTGAAGTGAATCGGGTTAAAATGGGGCAGGTTACGTTGGTACAATTTACACTTTATAGAGGAAGAAAGGAAAACAAAAAAGGTTCAAATGCATAATAACACGTTTATATAATACGTTAATATAATAGTTAATATAATAGTTAATATATCTATTGAGTCGTAGTCTACCTAAATCGTTCATATAGTCGATTCTTTTGGTGTCATTCATAAGCTGGACCCGCAGAAGCCTTCGTGAAAGATAAATGACAAATGAGCCTAATAAACAGATGTCTGTTTTCCTCTAAAAGGAACTGAAAAAACCATCTTTTAATATTAAACAAGTTCTAATCTCCAAGGTCCACTGTTTTCTGCCATAAGCACTTCTTCCATATCTCGCTGAGTTTTCCAACAGCTCTGATTAGTTACTTACTGCTTGTCCCGAGTCACCGCTGGTGCTTCCTTTGACCCTTAGACGACGGCCCCACCTTCACGTAATCAGAGCGCCTCCAGCGAGTCTTCCTGCCTAATCTCTCTTAGCCTTGTCCAACAGGCCTCGGTAAAGTGAGCAGGTTCCTTCTACAGCTGAAAAGATCAAATTTCCCAGAAGAGCCTGCCGCGCAGTGGGTGAAGCGATGACTATCTCTTTCAACCGAACCAACTATAAAAATCTACAGCGAACCCCAGAATTCAATCCACAGCAAAGAAAAAAGAAAGCATTGATCGAACATTCAGCTTGTGCAGATTCATAGAACCAGCCAAATCATTATACAAACAGTCTAGCCAACAATGAGTGAAGAAGTGGACTCCCTTTTAGTGGAAAATGTCAAGTCTGTGGTCGCTGGAGGTGTTGGTGGTATTGCAGCTGTCATCACTGGCCATCCATTCGATCTAGTCAAAGTTCGTCTTCAGAGTGGCCAATACCCATCAATGGGAAGCGCCGTTACCTCCATTCTCAAAGCAAATGGGCCTTTGGGGTTCTACAGAGGTGTTGTTCCTCCATTATTGGGTGTGACACCAATGTTTGCTGTTAGTTTTTGGGGTTACGATGTAGGTAAGAACTTGATATCCTCTTATTATAATGGTTTACCACCGAGTCAATTCTCAATCGCCCAAATAAGTACTGCTGGGTTTCTGAGTGCTATCCCGACAACATTAGTCGCTGCCCCATTTGAAAGAATTAAAATCGTCCTTCAGACACAAGATGGTAATGCAAATAAATCAATGTTGAACGCTGTTAAGAGAATCCTAAAAACAGGTGGTCTTCCTTCCCTTTTTAGGGGCTCTGTTGCAACTCTAGCCCGTGATGGACCAGGTTCTGCATTATATTTCGCAACTTACGAGGTTGCTAAAAAAGAATTGACCAAATTGACAGGTGCTAAAGATGGGGAATTGTCTCTACTATCTGTTTCAACTGCTGGTGGTCTAGCAGGTATGTCCATGTGGCTAGTTGTTTTCCCTATCGATACCATCAAGACCAGATTAACAAACAGCATAGATGGTAAAATATCTGCTAAGGAGGCCATCACATCTATTTACCAAAAAGGTGGTATAAAGGGCTTCTTCCCGGGATTGGGACCAGCACTACTGAGATCATTCCCTGCCAATGCTGCGACCTTCGTTGGTGTCGAATTGACCCACAGTTTATTCAAGAACTCCTTTTAAGAGTGAAACAGGAGAGATGTTCCGTATCTCTGAACTGGCTTCGAGAGTGTGACTACTACATAAACTATTTATTCCTAAATTATTACGTGTAAAAAAAGATCTATCCCTCTATTTCTATTAATCCGTATACTTAACGTTGGTCTGAAGGTGAATATACCGCGAATTTCTTATGATCATAATCTTTTGTTTTCGAGAGTGAAAATTACGTTCCGTTAAAAAGATGCAAGAAGGTGAAGGAGAACTGTTTATTTCTTGTTGAGAACCGTTGGAAGATGTCGCTTAATTTGGTGTCTAAAGTAAGTTCAAGCATGGGGTGTACTGATTAAGGCTCTTAGTATATACTAACAGGGAAAATCTCTTACAGCTAGGGCTGCCTCTTGTTGCTGGTATTTCCATATTTTCAATTCCGAAAGCATTGAATGAATCCAAACCTTCAAGATCATTCTACGAGAACGATCAAGACCAAGCTAGTTCTAATGTATACTCACCAGTGGAGATTAAAGAACTGAGTAATGACTCCACTGTTGCAGTGCACTCAAAAGAAGAAGTTGTCTCAAAATTAGTTGATGGTTATAAGATCAACACCTCAAACTTTCTTGAGGTTCATTTAAACTTGGTCAGAAATTCTATTATCAATCAGTTGAACATCGTTGAAGCTGAGTATAACAATCTTAAGTCAGCAGCGAACAATGAAATCAACAATTTGAAATCGAGCATAACTTCGGTTTATGATCCTGTGGATCAGTTCTTACCAAGCTTCATTTATGCCTTAACTGCTACTTTATCTAGTTCGATCTTAGTAAACAGAAGATCATTACCAATTAGGTTCATCACACCATTGATCTTTGCTGTTGGTGGGTTCAAGGTTTTCTTACCAAGAACGTTTGATAATACCGTTGAAGCCATCAGAAGTTGGGAAGCAAAAGAGCATCCCGAACTATTATCCTACCAAAAATCAGTGAAACAATTTGGTGTTGATCTTGAAAACTCACTCAACCAAACAAGTGAAAGTTTCAACCAAAGCTTGATTCAAGCAGTGCATGATATTAGAGTTACTTTGACAAAATAGATATTCATATACGTTTACTACTCAAACAAAGAACAAAGAACAAAAAAAAACAAAGAACATAATCATCATTAAAACTTCTCTCTATCTGTAGCCGTTTCTATAGGCATTGTTACTATATGAGGTACTTTGAGTATAATAATCGTTCTTTTCAGCTTCATCAGATATGACTCCAGGACCATAGTTCATTTGTTGTTGCTGAACAGAAGTATAACCTCTGTTCCAATTCGTCGTATCGTAAGCCTGTTGAGGTTTTGTTCCATACATATGGGGGTTGTTGTAAGGGGAATCTGCAGGCACATCATTCATCTCCCTATTGTAGTAAGCAGGGGCAGCACCTTGCTTATCTCTTTTTCTTCTGCAACACCAGAAACAACAACAGAACAGTTCTCCTATACCACGAACACCAAAGCAGAAGCAACGGATCAATCCACCAACGATCCAAACACCTACTATCACCGCAAGGACTATACCGACAATGGCGATGATTTTGCAGGCCCTGTTGTCCATACAGGTATCCCAACTCTTGAAAGACTCAGCAGTGGTTTTGACATCCGAAGTGAATGATCTGGGTATGAGTCTAGCTGGACATAAAGTATCACCGACGGTTGATCTTGTAGGGAGAAGCATTGTTTTGAACGTTTGTTTTTAGCAGTGAGAAGTGTTATAGTGAATAAGTGAATGGAAGGGAGAGAACAGAAAGGATCGAGAGAAGATCCCCATGTCTTATAAATGAAGAGGACTGTTTAAGACCTGTTAACTCATGTCAGTCGCGTTTCTGTTGGCGTTGGCAGAGCCTCCTTTTGGTAGAGAACAGCTCCTTCGCGACTTGCGCTGAGAAGCCCGCATGATTGAGCAGGCTAGGCGGAGGCATAGCCTTATGACACAAGAAGCCTCTCTTCTTCTCCTAACAGTGACCTCTTCTATAAATAGTACTACTACTGTTACAACAACTACAGAGAGTAACAAACTCGTAACAACTGTGATAAATAAAGAACTAATAAAAACTTAAAAATACTGTACATGCTCATTTGCTCATGAAATCAAAAATACTGCCCATGTCCACGTAGCGACGACCGCAGTCACTCAAGTACTTCTGAACAACTCCTCTCCATACCTCGTACACCTCTCTGTTCTGCTCACTCAACACGTCAACTTGACCTTTGACCAACACCGTAGGTTTGGCTTTGTCATCAGCCTCATACAGTGGTTTCAACTCTTGTTTCTTGTTTTTCTCAATATCAAACAACGAGTCAAAATATAGTAATTGGTTGTAAAGCTCTTTATCACTGTATTTGTATCTCATAACCCCTTTACAACCACTTGACAAACACCTCTTACCATAAACCGAAATCTGTTTAGTAATCATACCGCAAGTAGAATCATCACAACTAACAATACCTTCGTAATAGTGCGAAATGAAGCTTCTGATTCTTTGCTCTAACTGGCTTGATACTGATAAAGTACTCAGTGACTGGGAACAACGCTTACACTGTATACCGTTGAAGGTGATCAGATAATCATTTGAGGCAACAAGTCCGCCAAAGCTGAAGTCAGCACCACATTTACAGTGCAACCTTAAGTTCTTTGTGTTTTTGAATCTCTCACTATCAGAGATTGTGGATTCTAATGGTTGTAATAAATCAATAGAGTTTCCACCATTATTAGCATGATGCCTTTGGCGATGTTCTAATCCCAATGAGCTGGCCAATTTGACTAGGTCAATTCCTTCAATTCTTTCCACTAATCTTTCGACAGGTGCAAGAATTTGCTTCTCTAAGTAATAACCTGGATCCGGTTTTAATGTCGAATTTTTGGCCAACAGTTCATTCAGTGATCTAGCTCTTTCAGCAGGTGTACCTTCCTCACCTTCAGTAATCACAAAAGTAATAACACTCCCAGCCTTGATCACTTTTCCTTGCTCTTTTAGTCTCAGAGCAACCTGGACTGCTGGCATGTTCTTACCCCCAGGATAAGCTGATGGATCTTTTGAAAGCTTAGTGTTGATCTTAAACTGATCTGGTCTGATCTCGTTACCTTTGATCTTAGAAGCCATTGCTTCCAAGTACGAGTAAACCTCATTCAATGCAAGTTCTGGATCTAAATCACTCAAAATCTTCTCAAGAACATAAGTGGAAATCTCCTTTGAAATTGGACAATATTCACGACGTCTCATATCTAAACCTTTGACTTCCAAAGTGGCTAGCTCATTGCCTGCTTTATCGAATGAAACGTTCATGGCAGCATACTTTTTCTTAGCATGCAGTAATAATCTTTTGAAGACATTATCAATATCAATCTCTAGTAAGGTATATCTCTCATTTACTAATGTTTTAAAATTTTCGGCGATCTTAATGGCATCTTTGAAATTATCACAGCCAGAATCAATCATAACTGAGTCAGTATCACCATACAAAACTCTGAGCCCTAAACTTTCAGCTAGTTGTCTAGTATCCATTAAAATTTCTCTACCTTTATTTGTAACCAGCATAGCTAAAGGTTTCGCATAAAATCTTGAGTTGACATAACCCAAGCAACCATACATGGAATTAGCAGTCAATTTCAAAGCTTGTTGTTTGATATCATATTGTGCTCTTTCGACCGGAGTAGAAGAGGGATCTTTCAACAGTTTTTTAACTTCACGACGACGATTCACTAAAGTTGACAACAATTTTGGAAAAACACCTTGGGAAACTGATTTCGCAGGAGCTTCAGGTAATTCATCGACATTACCAGGGTTTCGATCCACTGTTGTGAAACAAATGTTGAATTCTTGAATGATCGATGGATACAAAGAGTTGAAATCCATGACCACCACATAATTCTTGTGAAGACCTTTTTCAGGCTCAAAAACTAACCCACCTTGATACTTCGATTTCTTGTTATTAGTAGAGACAGCTTGTTGATCCTCACCATCCACTTCATTATTTTGTAGTTGTTGTTGCTGATGTTGTCTTGATTGACGAGTTTCTTTATCTGGAACAATGAATCCACTTCTTGTAAATTCATGTAACAAAATATATTCATTACGACCTGCCCTTGTACCACCCAGAGTATGAGACCAAGCATTACCTGCAAGGTTCGTTAATTGTTTTGATAGGGATAAAATCTGTATTCTAAAAGCAATTTCAGCAGTAATCAAAGCACTGGTTGCATTTTCCTTCAAAACCATGAAGAAAGAGTTTGGATTCTCTTGATATTGTGGTTGTTGTAGGTTAATCTCTGTGGTATGATGCTTTTTCTTACAGACGACCTCATACATTTCAGGTAAGTCCCAAGATTGACATTTTGTGGTCAATGACTGGCCCATTTCATTGGCAATATCACATAACAATCTACCAGCAAATATCTCTTTCATTAAGAAGTTTGAATTGTAATTGGATTTACCGAACTTATCTGGCCATGTCTTCGTGTTACGACGACCAAGGGTACTGAAAGTTGGAACTTTCAAATCAAACATACGGTGAACCAAAATGTCAAAAGATATGTTTTCCAATCTATGACCAACAAAAACATCAGGATCGGCTAATTTGATCAGAGCAGCTAGACAGTTCAACATTGTCTTTTCATTATTAAAGATTCTTAGAGGTAATTTGTTCTTGTCGGCAATAGCCTTTACACCAGGAGGTAACGAGACTCCAATTGGTCTTGTTAATGTAATCAACTCTGTTGGTTTAAGGTTCTCGTCAATTGGAGCATCTTGTGGTAAGTTCTTAAAAGTAGCTAGAGTCACAGCAACGACTTCTTGTTTGTTTTCCTTTTGGTTCATCATTGTTTGAACAGAAATAGAGCAACTGGTTAATGGTGGGGGAGTGATATGGAAATCAGAGGTTGATCTTTCGATTGGCTTGATGTAAGTTGGGGAAGGGACGGAGACTTCAACTTTACAATGAGAAGCGTTTTGGATATCATTGAAGTCAGCTTTAGAGATCTCTAGCCAACACGGACCCATAATATTTCTCTGTAAGACAAAAGACTCAAAAATATTTGAGTTTGTACCAAATACTCTTGAAAATGTCTCACCTTCTAAATCTGGAGGTAAAGTAATTCTTCCATTCTTTGGAGGTTGATATGGTAGCAGAACTTTTAGATACTCAGATTCCTTCGGTACACCAGCAATCTCAAAGGCGTACTTTTTGGTCTCTGGCTTACACTTCAGCGTATCTAGGCCAAATTTATCCATAACTAAAGGTGCAATCTCGTCATAAATGTCCATAACTTCTACCCTATCTTCGGTTTCCTCTCCATCAACCTTCCTATATTCTCTTGGTAGGAAGTACAACTCCCTATTAAATCCTTTCACTTGAACCATACCAGAGACCAATTGGTTATCTTTTGTTAGAATTTTACCGAATAGCAATAAAGTGTTATTAACTTCAGTGTAATCCAACCAGAACATTTTGAACGAGTCTTCATTCGAAGTAATATCCTCTTTCTCAAGCTTCTGATTACTTTCAGTAGCAGATGTATTAAAAGTGGAAGGGGATGAAGTCAATACACTTGGTTCAGTCTCAACTTCTTCGCTCTTCTTGACAGCAGAAGCATTCATGTTAACAGAACGTGAAATGGTCATAGTGGAAGTTCTTGGTCTTTTAACAACAACAATTTCATCCTCTGAGTCTTCATCTTCATTGCTATTAGGATCGTCGTTTATAACTGACTCAGTTTTTGGTTGTTTCTTTGGTGTTTCAACAAGAAGTGACGCAGCTGCTACGTCAGTCTTAGGTTTGGTTGGAGATGAAGCAATAGATTGGAAGGAGCTGTCTGCATTTCCGAAGGAGAAATCATCGTCAAAGTCAACTATCGGTTTCGAGACTTTTCTTAATGTCGATGGTTTCTTTGAAGAACTGAAATTAAAGAAATCATTCGAATTATTGATCTTATTCGTAGAATTAAACAGAGGAGTCTTTGTGGCAGGAGAATTGAACAGATTGGATTGTCTCTTTTTTGGAACTTCAAAATCATCTAGAATGTCTGTGAAATCTGCATCTATCTTCTTTCTTGGAGCTGCAGAAATGGAAGCACTTGGTTTAAAGAAGGAATTAATCTGACCCACCTTCTTAACTTTCTTCTTCTTCTTAGCAGGCTCATTAGCATTTTCTTCTTCATCCGAGTAATACTTGTGTCTACCACTGTTGTCCCATTCATCTGCACCAGTATCAACGTATCCTTCACCATTGTCGTCTATTACAAAATCATCTTTCAGCAAATCCTCACGTCTCTTTTCTCTGTACTGGTCTTCTTCAATCAAGTCATAGATGTCTTCAGGTTCTTCCTCTTCGTACACAGATCTACTGTTCCCAGCAGCTCTGGCAGCTCTTAATGCTTTTAGCTTGTCGGCTCTGCTCATTCCTTGGTGCAACCAATATTCTGTGCAGCGTAGTCCTCTCTGTGTCGTGCTATCTGAAGAACTGCTTAAAGGTTTGTTTTAATTTTTTTGTATAGTAGAAAGATCGCGTTCGTGCTAAAACATCACAAGCGCGTTTTGGAACAGTAGAGCGCGTCAATTACGAGGGTAAGATGGTCATGTGATTATGCTCGGAATGTGCGTAGTAACATAGCAACACATACTAATTAAGAGTAGCAGCTAGGTGGAAACTGCATATACGATGAACGCTCTTCTGCATTTTGATTGTTTCAGTCTATCTGTTGAAACGGTTAAGTTTCATCCTTGCTTATAATGGTGCTGTGGTGCTCATTCCAGCGGGCAGCCAGATGAAGGAGTCTAACTCCAGTAGGACTACTGTTCCAGTTTGAAAGCCCAAAGAAACTAGCCAATAACTCCATATACTCGATGAGCAACATCTGCTCAGAGGCTTTAGATTTGATTCTTAATTCAATCTACAGAAATCAAAGACTAGAACGGTTTAGAGTATTAAGTTTATTAGAACTACTCATATCTATAGCCAGTTAGCAAAAAAACAAGAATGAAACACCAAGATATTAGAAACAGGGGACTGTAACAATAACAAACGCCAATAAGTTAAAATAAATATGTTAACAAGAATCTAAGAAATGAAATGAAAACCACCAAAATTCACCACAGTTAGTGAAACCATAAACCATACAAAAGCAAATTAGTCCATGAGCTGCGTTTTGAAAATTCCGAGTAATCGATCCGAAAGCGAGAAGCACCTAATCAAGTACAACGCAAAATTCAACCCCCAATATTGAAGGTTACATAATGACACACTTCTCTTCTTGTTCACCAGTTGATGTACTTAGGGACTTGCCCATTTTAGATGCTCTTTTAGTGAATCTCGATGAGGATAAAGTAGCTGATTTTGAATTTGGAAATGATTGGTTTATTAATGTTGCACTTGAGGAAACTGAAGAAACTGAAGGATTTCTCATACCATTGATGTTTCTTGGCTCAAGTTGCGAATTAACAGCTGTTGATACGGAATTGATTCTTCCTAATGATGTTTGAATTTCTCCATTGATTTTTTCATTTCTTAGAATTGGATCAATACCAAATTGTAAGATGGAGTTGGCAAGATAAGTGTATAGTCTTGCCCAACATCTTTCGAGCTCCAATGAGAATCCAACAGCGCCGAATCTATCTTTGAAAGTCTTCAATAATGCAACACCCATCAATTCGAAATGTGGAGGATCGATACCTAAGATTCTGGCATGTCTTTTACCCAAATTCACTAGATAGTCATCTAGGACATGCAAAGACTCTAAATTCAGAATTGCAGTTGATAGTACACCTGCAAAAGAGATGGCTTGATGTTTAATTGAAGGGAACATTTTTTCTAAGTTTGAGTCCATTGACAGCAGGTTTGAGTAGAATTGTATGCAGAATAGTGAGGATGCAATGGAAGTGTGAGCACCTGAAGAGGTATCGTTCAAATTCTTATTCAAGTCGTCCGATACCATGATTTTCCAACTGGATCTGACAAGCTTGATTTCTTCCTTTGTGAAGTTTAGGTGCACCTTAAACTCATGTTCGGAGTCAATGTATATGTCTGAGGAGTGTGAAAACTGGGTTGAGCTTGAAGTGGTTCTTGATAGTTCGCTTATAGAGTCAAGATCAGGTTTCTTTTGGATCTGGTGATTGAAATGATGAGCCGGTTGATACAGAGTATTGTGTGACGAAGATGAATATGATGCAGTAGCGGCAGACATGATTATAGTTTTCTAAAATATAGTAGTACCCTTTAAGAAAACAGATCCCATATGTGTGCTGTGTGGTTCCCAAGCAAAAAGAGAGAAAGGGAAATACTGCATATATATAATCGATGGCTCATATTTTTTTTACATCAGTAGTGTGTGTGTAAGAAGGGAATTGGATAGCTTTTCCTACTGGGATCAAGGATTTTCCAATGGTTAGTGTTGTTGTAGAAACTATTTCTCTCTGTACAGGTTTGTGCAGGTCTGTCGGCTGCGGTGGAGCAAAGCTGCAGGAGGCCGCGAGGGGAGATTTGCCGCCTGTCTGGTCCTCTCCGGCTCAGCTGTTCTCTGGCCAGCGCAACAGACCGCCCAGCCCAGCCTATCCTCAGCAGGCAATGCTATCTCTCTACCTATTCACTTGCCTGTCTGCATTGTAGAGAACAAATGGTAACATTTAACAGCCCAGCATGATCTCTGATTAGAAACTGAACAGAAGATAGTTATCTCTACATTGAATAACCCGATTGAGCTTAAAAGCGTTCGAAAACGGAACCATAGAATGTGCAGTTTTTTAGTGCTCTCGGTAATTTTTTCTCCAGCTCTTCATTAGGTCCTTGATGAGTGCTACTGAGCCCTTGCGCCAAGGCTGCCCCCCCATGATCCACAGGGACCAGCTCCCAGTTCCCACCAGATCCCCAGCTAATTCAGAAGGTATCTGACCGGTTCACAAATCAAGTAAGTACTTATGCCAGTGATAATAAACGAAAGTATAGGCACTGGCAACGCCAGCGGTTGACTGTAATTCACTTCAGTCAACTTTTCTTTCAACAGGGATCTCTAGGCGAGGTCCCTAAATTCTTTTGGCTACAGAAGATCAATCATTCCTGTTGCGTTTAGTTTATTCAGCACTCCTGTTATTGGTTCACTTGAGCTAAACTCTCTTTTCAGCCCTGGATAGGAAAAACGTACGATCCTCTATTCAGTAGCGTAACCACAACTAAGAGCAAAAAACTTTATATAAAGCCCATAACGATCCCTCAATTCCTTTCCTACTGTACAAATCTCACCTGAAGAGGAATACACGTACAGCTTCCCGCCTACCTACCTACAAGTAAGGGGACGCTGAGCCTGAGGGTTGGGCGGAAGTCTGCCGGCAAGATTATATAAGCTATTCTTTTAACAGTAAGCTACTAACCCCGTATCGACTGTGCCGTAATTGGATAAGTAGAAACACACAAAGGTACCAGGAACCTCACTTTGATCTTGTTGATCCTATTCGTGAATGCTGAGCTGAAATTACGAACTCAGTATTCCAGCATCTCTCTGAAACTGGCCGGCGTTTCTGTTTGGATCACTGGAGGATTTTGTACAGAGCATGTTTATTATGGTCTGTGTTGTCTCACCGTCCATGCTCATCACGTAAGTGATGATGTGCTCAACAGTTGAGGTACATTTCTCAAAAATGTTGCAATTTTGCACGCAGGAAGTGGATGATGTACGCACTTGGAATTGCATTACTGATAAGAGCTAAATTACTGGCATGCATGATTTTCGAGCTTTAATTAGATTACTCAAATAGGTATTTAAAAAAACACGTAACAGCTGGCTACGCGACTTCTTTCTCTCTAGTTCTAGTGCTTCCCGGGACTCAATCAATTCAAATTTATGACTCTCTCCTCTTGTTCTACCGCCAGCATCAAGTGTAACGCTTGTTACTCCTGTCATGTGCTTATTGGAGTAGAGGCGATATAACCGAGCTGTCTTTTAGAAGCAAAAGTGTAACACGTAAACCTCTTCCTTAAGAACTTCCTAATCGGGTAATGGCACATGATCTGGGCGCAAAACTCTAAAATTTCAAGCATCGAGAAATAAACACTTGGTGGGAAGATTCGCGTTGGTCCAATTACGAGTGATGAAGTGAACACATTTGTGAAGTCATTGACAGGTGGACAGCATGCTGGGCTAGTATGGTTCGGGTGTCTTAGTATTTTAGCTGTTAACACGTCGCTATGTTCTTGTGCAACTTTGGGGAGTAGATGGTTTACACTTTACAATTTCGAACTGTAGATACCAGAGATCGACTGTGTAAGACTGTTCTGATCTCTAAGTGAGCTGCTACACTGCTATCCCTAACACGAATGTTCTTTCTTCGCATGTCCCATTAGAGTTTCTGACCTCCGTAGTACTCGTGAAGAGAAATCTTCCCACCGTTAAAGGCATTAACAATACGACCCTTCACTCCTCATTTAGGAATCCTACATAATGCATTGATGCATTCTATCAATGTTTTGTTTTAAGAAACATAACGGAGATTTGACACGTCGCTAAAATCAACATTCCCTGGTTCAGCCTTTCACATTCCCTAGTCCACCGATTTGTTTACATTTCACTGTTTGATTGTTTAAAACCTTTGAGATTAATGATCATATGCCATGCAAAACACAGCATGCAGATATGCTATATATGGTTCTATACGGATTGAATTATCTAGAAGGTAACAAGTTCATCTTCACTAACATAAACCCAACAACTACCACACAGACAGGTTCTATGAAATGCAAAGGGCCAGTACTGGTTTGCCGTAGGACCAATCAAATCTCTTGATATGATGCTGAATTCTTCACTGTTTCTCTCGCTTGTAACATACTCGCATCTAACACATTTTTTAAGTTTTTCCTTGTTTATAATCTTTATCTTAGTAACATCGTCAATTATCTCATCACTCAAGTTGAACAAGGCTGGGATCTTATCGGTGTTTGTTAAAATTGTCTTTTCAGGAGGATGAATTGATTTGATCTGAAACTTTAGCCATTTCGTGTCATGGAAATACAGGTTAGATAAGTCTAATTCCTGGAATAACTCTTGGAATTGGGAAATCAATTGAGGAATTGACGGCTTATAGCTCTCTGGAATTTTGTTTTTGAAAATCAGCTCCTGTTCAATTTTTAATGCACTTGCTGGATCTGAAGTAGTCTTGAAAATTGATTCAATTTGGTTCAAAAACTTCTCAAATAGATCCAGATTTACCAATCCCAATAAATGTTTCAATCTTGAATAACTATCATTCAATAACTCGAATTGTAATCCATTAGTTAACGTCTTCATCTTGGAAATCTCGTCTAGCTTACTCCCTAATAGACCATCGACCCTTTTTATGCCTGCGATCGAGTAGATCATCAACGATCTTGGAATTTTTGATAAGAACAATGCTAGGATCACCGTTTTATGTTCTTTATTGGACGTTAGTTCAATAAACTCCTGGACGGTGAACACCAGGAAATCAACAAACCAGTTGATAGCACCAACTGTACTTAATAAACTTTCACTTCTATAGATGGAATCTGTCAATGTTTCAAAATTTCCCTTTCTTGATATTCTTTGTTGCTGGTGGAACAATGTTCTCATTGATAACATGATACTAAACGAAATTAACCTTAAATTCAGTATTCCTAAGGCAATACAACTCTGTTCATTCGTTCCAACATATTTTCCAAGGGAGTACTGAAAAGACAGTAATTTCTGGATCGGAGGATTCACCAATAGTTTATCAATATGATCTTTAGAATGATCAAGTGAAAAATTCAAAGCCCGATGACTCTCTTCAAGAATCCTCAACACTATCTGCTCCCTTAATGAAAGGTCCTTGATTTTGGATAACTCGTTTTGAATAGTTATAATCAATTCATCTGCAGCAAGATTTGTAAAACATGCAGTAGCAAAAGAGTATGATATACCACCTGCAATACTCAGGATTTGTTCATCATCCCAATTACTTGAAGTTGGCAAAAAGACATTGTAGAACTTCAATTCGTTGTTGTTTAAAGCTAGATAACCACAAAGACAAGGAGAAATTGAAACTTTATCTGGCCTTGTTTCTGGTTTTTGAAATTGGAACCCAACATCAATCAAGGATGAAACTGCACTTGATGATTCTTTGTGCAATTTTAGTGATTTTCTATGTCTTAGTTGAATTTCACCTTTCGCTGTGAATAATACAATCAAGAAATCGAAATTCTTAAAACTGATACTAAGAATCTCGTCATCAATGTATTCTTCACAAATCAATTGTAGATTTGGATACCCATCAATATTACCTGAATCTTTTTGAAACTTGAAATTCTTGAACTCATTCGATAATTGATATTTTTGTAATAGAGATTTGCCATTAGTTATACCATCACCGGTAAAGCTCATCAAGATATCTAGTTCAGTATCATGTGAGAAGTTTGCTGATATTATATCTAGTGATGCCAGATTCAAAATCAATCCATTAGGTCCTATTTTTTGGACGCTCTGATTTATTAATCTCTCGATTTTTAAGATTGGATTTAATTTACCAGAAGTTGGATTACCATAGTCGATCAGAACCTTATATATTTTCAAAGAGTTTATCATGGAATCATAAGTAGATATAATGATAGAGCCATCCCTATTATAACCAATACTAGCATACTCTAGCCAGTTGTTTCCGTGCTCTAATGATATTGATATTTTTTTGAACTCCACTGATGAGTTCAGAGTCTGGTAATAGAAGTTCAAAGATGCATTCTTCCTTATGACGAAAAAACCAGACTTCCCTTGGGCTGGGTGCAATGCACCATAAGATTTGTATTGATGAACAGAATAGCTATAAGTTGATTCCTTTCTGACTGCTGGAGAGTTGGAAATAACAGGTTTGTCAACATTTAACCATTTGAAAGCGACAGCACTCGTATAGTATTCATCTGTTTTGAAAGGTTTTTGACCATTGGGATTCAAGTCATTGATATGATCCTGATATAGAATTGCAATGTCCTCAAAACAAGCTAATTGTGGATTTGAGTTTTGGTTTGGTTTCATGATACCAGTCCCCAAGATTGTTAGATTGCCAACAGTGTCAAGCAATGCTAAATCATTACCCGAGTTTGACCACTGCACCACAGACAATTCACTCAGTCTAGCGTTGGGGCTCGTCTTCATTGGATAGGTTTTCTTTGGCGCAACCCTCCAAGAAGATCCTTTGATGGACTCGAGTTTTGTTATGGATAGGTTAGTGGAAGATGATAGGTCCGAATAAGCGATGAACCCATTCTTGGACCAGCTGATTTTGCTGAGTAGTGTGTTAGTATTCCTGTGTGAGTAGCTGATGTATCATATAGGCTTACTTTTGGAATCCCTTATTGGAGGGCATTTTTTGATGAATTGTGACGTTCTTATAGTCCCATTCACTGTTGATTGTGGGTTTTTTTTTTCTTTCCAATTTTTAGCTGATAGTGCTCACAGTAATCGCTTGAGCACAGTGAATGAAGTACTCCACAACAGATTTACGAGGTGATACATCACGTTGAGAAAAGTAGTCTAGAGCTACGACAACATCAGGTTCTAGTGAAGATATTATGTAGAGAGATGCAGTAGTTTTTGGCAAAATTGCAGAATTGTGTACCATATCCACCGAGGAGTGCTACGAATAGATATCTAAAAATTGTACTTTTCGCTCAGAGTTTGATAACTTTGCACTTTTGAAACTATATTTCGACTTATTAACAGTATAATACTATAATCAGATCACTTTCCAGTGAAATAAGAGACAACTAAAGTGAAAGAAAAAAATATTTCATTGACAGTGAATAACTTTTTTTAAAACTTCATACAGGTACTAGATATATTTCTTAAATTGGAAAAAGTAAAATTAAGCTATTCATTTACGAGTTATTTTAAGCACTTGTTATTATATTCACAGCTTCGAACTGGCTGAGTATCTTTTGAGAACTTACAAATAAGCAGTGTTTGGGTGGTACTGACAGGTTACCATTATAAGTGAGATTTCCGCGCGCTCATAACCATACCTAAATCGATGAAAGGTAGGAACAGGCAAAGCAGACGTGTTCTGCTATTCCACAGTGTGTTAGGGTCTTGGATAGTCAGTGTAGTGTGATACTTCCATACTGCAGTTCCTCAATTGACTGAGCAGCGAGCGTGTCTAGAATTTGTGTCTATAAGTGTGTATTTCAATCTCGCGTGATCCATCGTTCTTGCTGTTTCCTTCTTTTTCAGTTAAAGATACAGCACTCTTACTCTCCTCACACACAGATCTCATCTCTTCACCACCACCACTCGGCAACGAAGACAGAAGAACATCGGCTGTCAAACACGAGAGCCTACACAATTGAGTTTATTCCACTGCAACCACTGAGCACACAATGTCGTCCATCAAAAGACCTGTCCAGATTGAAGAGTTTATCGTTGCTTTGCGTGATATTGGCGATGAGGAGTTGCTTACCATCAAGAAGGAGCTGATTCAGGCAGTCAACAAGCTTCTTAAAACTAACAAGAAGTTGAAAAAGTTGGTTGGGGAAGAAACGCAGACCACAAACGAACAGGGGGTGGAAAGTGATGACGATGATGACGAATACTACGATGTTTCCAAAGAAGATAGCTCATTGTTTAATGAGATAATCGTTGAGAACGAAGTCGTTTTGAGAAATCAGCAACAACGGATCAGTGCTGTTGAAGATGAGTTGAGTTTCAGGGGTATAAAGTTCGACAAGTTCACTATTTGAATAATAAATAACGTTTAATGATATACTAATTTAGTGTTATGCTTTTATATTATTTTACTATTCATGATGTAGACTGTTGCTATATGGAGCTCAACGATTCGACAACTTTAGAGCCAACCTGTTTCACTAATTCAACACTCTTGATAATCAGCTCGGGTCTAATACTCTTAAGATTGGATTCGTCATTCAGTTTGACATTTGTTATTGGGGAGATTGGGCTCTCTTTAAACCAACTCACTATCAATGAGTTATCACAAACAGTGATCTCTTCAGATGTAGGATCTATCAAAACGTTGTCTTCAACAAGCGCAATAGTGAAGATAATCGGGACTTCAATAATCAACTTTATCATTTCATAATCATGAAATTGGGGCTGTTCTTCAATCTCTTTATCGTCAACTGAGGATGTTAATTTTGGCAAGTAAGTATGATTCAAAGCCAAAAATGAAGTGAAAGAGATTAGTGTAAGTGGATATGAGAAGTTTGCAATGACCAAAACATCAATGAATATTTTAAAACTGAATCTTTCGGTCAGTTTCAAAGAGCTTAAGTCAATGTTCTGTTTGTATAAATCTGTCAATGTCGATTTCACTGTCAGACTCAGAGTATCATCATCTTTGTGCCCATCAATGTCAACTGACACTATAATCAGCTCTGGATTCTTGGATGTCTCCACAACCTTGGACTTTATACTGACCAAACATTGACTACCATCTGCCAGTGTGATCTGTGCACTTCCGTTACTGGTCTCGATCAAGTCGATCTGGGACTCCATAGGACCAAACTGTGAAGGGAGTCTTCCATCTGGTCTGATTGGTGGAGACTGTTTCAGTGACTCGTATAGATAAGAACGTTCTGTAGCTGACAGGACCATTTTTGTGTTGGTTGATCTATGGCTTCTCTGTTGGTCTAAAATTTTTCATGTCAAAGTTTTTTTTTATTTGTTTATTTATTCAAACGAAAAACAATTAACAAAAACACACCGCTTGCTTAACAAAGAGAGGGAGAGAACAGCGCCAAAACATTAAGAGGGATGATGAATTTTTACCTGTTTCTGGTGCTTCTACACGCTTGGATTGCCATGGCGACGTACGCTCCAAGCGCTGTGCACTGCCCCAGTTTCCCGCTCATCAGACAAGGACCTGTAACTTGAGACACCACATATCGAATCCGTTTAACAAGTCTATGAAGAACTCACGGTCACTAACAGCTTCATCAAGGCATTGAACACAAAAGAGCAGTTCTATATGGAATCACGCCACCGGATTACTCAAGCAGCGCTAAAGAAGTTCCTACGCAGAGCTGAAATCCCTGACTTCAACGTTTCCAGCTTCTTCATCAGCACTAAAAAGCCAATTGGGCTAGGGATTGGGATTTCTGGAGGTGGTTACCGCTCTTTTCTTAGTGGTGCTGGGTTCTTGACTGCACTCGATGATCGAACTTTGAACTCTACCATTCCTGGTCATGTTGGTGGGTTGCTACAAGCTTCAAGTCACATTGCTGCCATATCAGGTGGCTCTTGGTTATTGATGAGTATTGTCTTGAACGATTTGAAACCAATCGTGAACTTGAAAAAAGAATGGGATATATTCCTACCTCTCTTAGAAGGAATACCGAGTTTGAAGCAAATGGAGGTATCACGAGGTGACATTCAAGTCCTGCCATCTGACTTTAAAGATGATGATCCTGGGTTTTATGATAAATTGAATTCTCTCGAGAAAAGGTATCACAATTATTCAACAGTTGATGAGCAACCCTTTGGGACAGATGATTTATTCGATATATTTTGGCAAAGTTGTGAGAATATTTTCTATGATGATCAGAATTATCTAGTTAAAAGAGAACGTGAGATCGACTGGTTTGAAGGTTTTAAAACCTTTCTAAAGGACTTGTTCAAGAAGAAAGAAGATCCAAGAATCTCAACTCAAAATCTTTTACCAAACATAGAACTTAACTCAGATTTATCCTTGAAATCAATGAAGAATATATTCAATTTCTACAAGAATTTACATCTTGAAGTTCGTGCAAAGAAATCACAGGGCTTTTCCGTTTCATTTACAGACTACTGGGGTCGTGCTTTATCTAGAAGAGTGTTTCCCAAAAATGCCAGATCTCCCAATATCACATTTTCTAGTATCACTAAATCGAAAACTTTCCAAAACTTTGAAATGCCGTTTCCAATAATTTTATCGAACCTACGAAACCCAGGTGTTGAGAAAACAAGTAAGAATTCTAACATATTTGAATTCACTCCATTTGAATTCGGTTCTTGGGATATGAATATGTTCGTTAACTTGAAATACCTTGGATCGTTATTTTTTAATGGAAAGCCATCTTTCCACTTCTCGAATCATTCAATTTGCTTCACAGGCTTCGACAATGCCGGATTCATAACAGGTACCTCGTCATCCTTATTCAATAATATTTTTATTTATATTTGGCAATTAGCATCAACCTCATCTAAGATTAATTTTAGAGCAATTAAGACAGTTTTGAATACATTTGGTTTAACATCCTTACAAGATGATACTAATCCTAAGAAGCATCCAGACTATGCATTGTATTCGCCAAACCCATTTTTCAAATATGGAGATCCGTCCAATGAAATATTCAACTCAAAAAATCTCTACATGGTTGATGGCGGTGAAGACGGTCAGAACATTCCTTTTGTTCCATTGATGCAGAAAGATCGAGGTATTGACGTTATTTTTGCATTAGATTCAACAGCTGATGCAAATGGTTGGCCCAATGGCACCATTTTACAAAACACTGCAATGAGATTTGATTATCAAAAAGGTATTAAAGTAACGTCAAAAAACGGTGTTATTGTCATCAAAAGGTTTCCAACCATTCCTGGATCAGACGAGTTTCTTTCTTTGAAGTTGAACAAGAAGCCTACTTTCTTTGGATGTTTTTTGGAAAAGTTTCAAAAGACAAATGAATCAACACTGGATGCGATTGACGATTATTTGCCTCCTATCATAGGATATTATGCCAATAGCGAGTACTCATATCTTTCAAATACTTCGACGTTCAAGTTGGCATATGAATACAATGAGACTTTGTCCATGTTAGAAAACGGGTATAATATTGCATCTTATGCGAACTCAACAATCGATGTAAATTATCAGAAGTGCATTGGTTGTATATTGATCAAGAGAGAATTTGATAGAAAAGAGAGAGGGAAAAGTTTAATTAATGGACTCCAAAGACCAGTGTCTTGCGATAAATGTTATGAGAACTACTGCTATAATTGAGCTCTATATGTGTTTAAACAAAATGTGAAAACGCTGATCGCTGATCCAGTAACTATGTAGATTATATACTAAATCCGACAGTGAGAATGATAAAACCGACATTGTGCATGATCATCATTTTCGAAGCGAAAACGGGGGAATCTTAAAACCTTGAAAGTTAAATCCATGAACCATGAAAAATCTGTTTGAGTTTATGTATAGAAGGAAAATGAGAGAAACGATTGCATTAATACGTTTCATGAAGAAGAGGCTATTTACTATTTTCTTCCCAGATTGTAAGAGAGAGAGAGGCGCAATTAGCTGATTAAAGCAGTTCAGGTCCCCCAGTAAAATGTTGGCCAAACCCACAGGAATTCGCCTATCAGAGAGACGACACAAAGCAAGAATAGAGTTTGTATGAAAGATGAGGTAAGTTCAGATCTGATTGGATCCTACTTTCCATAGATCATAAATATCTGTGGTACGAGTTCTGGTTCTGGAATAAGATGTAACTGTGAGTTTTATCCCACCATGTTGGCCAACATTCTTTGCGTAGTCAAGTGGATTTTAAGATGCATGAAAGGGAGTAGCGTTCTCCGTGCTCATTGTTGAGACGTGAAGCTCCAGGCTATATCTGGCAGTAAGTTTACAAGCTTTTATAAAACCCCAATCTGTAGGATTTCGCCGGAAGAGAGAGAGAGAGTCCGGCTCGACTCTACAAAGCGGTCGTGCAAATAAGTGATCATTTTTTCCTTTCAATGTTCAGAGAAAGAAGGTAGGTTTCTGAGCTCTCAATGTAGCTCATCTACAGGGATGGGGTAACAATAGTGGAGGATCTTTACCTCCAGTTTTTTGTAGAGGATGCGTGTTAGTGAATGCAATAGGGTTGTTCATTCCTGAACAGGAGAAAATCTGAGTATCTCCGAGATGGACAGGAAAAAGAAATAAACACGTCTTGGGAAACGAGGTGAAAGTGCGTGCGACGGAAGAAAAAGAAATAGGCTGTTTCCATTATATAAGCGATTGCGTCTGTATATCGATCTGTACACTCTGCTCCACACCGGAGTGTGATTATGCTGGTGAGTCTCTCCAGTAACCAATCACAGGCACCGCCGGCTCTCCCTCAAATCAAAGTCGGATCGAAAGCAGCGTTTTCGGCCACCCTTTCTTTTTCCGGTCTGCGCACTCCGGATTTCTTTTGTTTTTTTTCTTTTCCACTTTCCTTTTAATCTCTGGCCAATCAGAGCACGCGAGCCCAGGCGATCGAAATCATAAAACCGATTTGGTGGAGGTGGGAAAATGAATATAAATAAAGAAGAAATTATTCATTTCACTTCTCTGTAAGCTCTCAAAGATACACCTTCCACATCCACACATATATTTATACTTTAGCCATGGTCCAACCATCAGAACCAGAATTCGAACAAGCATACAACGAAGTCATCTCTACTTTGAAGGCCTCTTCTCTATTTGAAAAAGAACCAAAATACGAGAAAGTTGTCAAAGTCATTGGTATTCCAGAAAGAATCATCCAATTCAGAGTCACCTGGGAAAATGACAAGAATGAACTAGAAGTCAACAGAGGTTACAGAGTCCAATTCAACTCTGCTTTGGGTCCATACAAAGGTGGTTTACGTCTACACCCATCTGTCAACTTATCCATCTTGAAATTCTTGGGTTTTGAACAAATCTTCAAGAATGCCTTGACTGGTTTGGCCATTGGTGGTGGTAAAGGTGGTTCTGATTTCAACCCAAAAGGTCGTTCCGACAATGAAATCAGAAGATTCTGTTACTCCTTCATGAGAGAACTATCCAGACACATTGGTCAAGACACCGATGTTCCAGCTGGTGATATTGGTACCGGTGGTCGTGAAATCGGTTACTTATTCGGTGCCTACAAACTATACAGAAACTCCTGGGAAGGTGTTTTAACCGGTAAAGGTTTAACCTGGGGTGGTTCTTTAATCCGTAGTGAAGCTACTGGTTACGGTTTGGTTTACTACACTGAACAACAAATCAAATATGCCACTCAAGGTAAAGAAGATTTCACCGGTAAGAGAGTTGCCATCTCCGGTTCTGGTAATGTTGCCCAATACGCTGCTTTGAAAGTTATCGAATTAGGTGGTACCGTTGTCTCTCTATCTGACTCTAAAGGTGCTATCATCTCTGAAACTGGTATCACTGCTGACCAAGTCTACGCTATCCAAGCTGCTAAAGTTCAATTCAAATCTTTGGAACAAATCATTGGTGAAGCTTCTGCTTTCTCTTCCAACCCAGTTAAATACATTGACGGTGCTAGACCATGGATCCACGTTGGTCAAGTTGATGTCGCTTTACCATCTGCCACCCAAAACGAAATCTCTGGTGAAGAAGCCAAAGCTTTAGTTGCTGCTGGTGTCAAATACGTTGCTGAAGGTTCCAATATGGGTTCCACTCAAGAAGCCATCGATGTCTTTGAAGGTGAACGTATTGCCACCGCTTCTGCTTCTACTCCAGCTGTCTGGTACGGTCCTGGTAAAGCTTCCAACGCTGGTGGTGTTTTAGTTTCCGCTTTGGAAATGGCCCAAAACTCCCAAAGAATCCAATGGACTGCTGAACAAGTTGACCAAGAATTACACACTAGAATGATCACCTTGTTCAACGAATCCATCAAATTCGCCAAATTATACAGCAAGGAATCCAACAAAGAATCTCTCCCATCTTTGGTCCAAGGTGCTAACTTGGCTGGTTTCATCAAAGTTGCCGATGCCATGTTCGCTCACGGTGATGTTTTCTAGATTAGATGAACATTATATACACCCTGTTTATATATAAAAATTGTTAACGAAGCTTATTGATGAAAAATAGACCACCACAAACTTGTAGGAGAAGGCAGTTCTTTGATGATTTCTTTACATCTCGCAGATCACTTTTAAATGCTTCGTTTTCTCTGTTTTGTCTGGCGATGAAGTTGCCAAAAAAAAGTGATGTGCAAAACAACAACACAACAACACAACACTAAGTAAAAAGCATGAGCAACGTCAACAACGCACCGGACATGGAACTCAATGCAGCACTTCTCGGTGATCCGCACAAGATCAGCCAGAAGATCCAGCTCTTAGAAGAAGAGCGAGCCAATTTGCACAGAAATAGCATCTCGGACCAATCAGCAAGGGCTAATGAACTCTCACAGAACCTACAGCTAGCAATTAGAAACAGCGATTTGGATACGCTAGACGCTTTAATAACTGAGAATGGCGAACTACCATCACTAATCAAGGCAAGAGACCTAATCCGTTTAAAAGGTGTCTTGGAGCAGGAAAGAGCACTACAATCACAGATTGATGATGTCAAGAATGATTTAGCTGGTGTCCATGATGATTTCGATTATGACAAGTTACATTTGATCAAACTGAAGTTGAAGGATCTCGACAATGGGGAATTGAATAAAGAATTCAATACTCTAGTGCAGTCATTCAGAGCTGAATTGTCCACAACATTCAAAGAATCTTTGGTGAATTCTAAATGGCTGACTAGTGGTATCAATAAGCGAATAGAGTCAAGTTATCAAGATCTAGTCAACTTACAGTCTTTAGTCGAGAATTCTAGTTCATGGTCTTTTGACATCATCTCATCCAACTTCATTACGAGCTTCGACTATCACTTCAACTCAAATCTTGAAACGAATAGAATCGATAAGCCTGAGCTGTTTCTTAACTACCATCTGAACTACCTGGATCAACATTTATCCAAAATCAACAGAATATGGTATTTGGACTCAATTTCAGCACATTCAGAATTTATAAGTTCATCGCTATCACCTATAAAAACAAAAATTAACGATATTTTAACGATTTTAAGAAACAATTCCGATGATAAAACTACAACTGACATCTTGATCCATTTGATCAATGAAATCTTACAATATGATGATAAGCTAATAAACCAGTTCTATTATGATCCTCATAATGATTTGGGATGGCCAGGGCTATTATCAATACTGACTTACGATGATTTAGAAAAATGGCTATTGAGGGAGGTAGAGATAAACCTGGGCAATTTTGAAAACATTGTGAACTCACCTAATTGTTTCCATATCGATTATGCTTCTGTTAACTCCCATGATTTGAAACCAACACACTCCTCAGTGAAATTGAAGATCCTTTTCGAAAACATCAATAAGAATTTTAACAAAGTTTTCAAATATCAGTATAAAAATGTCTCTCAATTAAATAAGTTCAAATTGAAATTTTTCTCCAAGATTTATTTAAACATATTGAACCGTTATTTGACAAGATTGAATGACGGTTATGATGCCTTCAATGAACTTTTCAAATCAAACAAATCCAAAGAAATAGATATTACGGGTGTGAATGGTTTAGAAAGGATCTTCAGACTTTATTGCTCGACAAAATTCATTTCAAATTCACTCAAGTTATGGAATCAAGAGGTTGTCTTCATAGAATTAAATGATTTGTTTAATTCTGTTTCCACTTATAAAACAAACTCTCTATTTAGCACAGTTTTGAAAGATTTGAATGATTTAGAGAAAAAAATTTGGAAATTGTTACTAAACTTCATTTCCAAAAACATCAGATCCCTGTTCACCAACTATAACATCAATAACTCATCAGACTCAACAGGGTTGTTACCTTTAATCGATACATTGAACGAGAACAATCTTTTCATATCCAAGATTTTACCTCCAAGACAATACCAACAGTTACAAAACCAAATATCTTTGCAAATCGGGGAACTCTTCTTCAATTCAACCATCAAGACAAACTATTTCACATCCCAGAAGACAAACCAACTTTCTCAAGATATTAATACCGTTTGGCAGAACCTTGATTTAAACAAGGAATTCCCTATTTTCCACAAAATAACAGAATCTTTACAAGTTTTGAGCCTATCAGACGTTCAGATCAGCCAATTTACCAACCAGTCAATAAATCAATACGCAAAACAAGGTGACTACATCCAATTGAAACAATTCTTAGCAATCTCATATCTATCTGATAATGATACCTTGGATATTTTATTAAGGATTCATAACGTTTAAATAAAGCCCTCAGCATAAACTTCATCATCTTCATTCATAGTTGGAGCATTAGTAGCATTATCTGTAACACTTACAAGATTATTCCAATTTCTGAAATTATCCAAAATCTCATTAAAATTCGAAATCATCCCCGTAGCACCAACGTCAAACAAACTCTCTTTCTGTTTTGTATTAACCCAATGTTCATCTTCTCCTAAATCAACCTCATTCACAAGACTCTCTAAATCTTTATCATCATCCATTGGGGTGTGTATCACTTTTGTATCCTGATGGTCTTCTGCATGGGTGAAATGATTCTCAATCAAGTGATCAATAACACCCCATCCATACGCGTTAGCAAACCTTCTTCTTACAATGATATTGTTATGAGCATCTGGCTCTAGCTTCACTAATACCTTTCTCCAAGTCAGATCCTTATGCCATTCTCTTGCTATTTCATCTTCTAAGTCCTGGAATTTGGACATTGGAGCGAGATTGTCCATGAAGGTTCTTTTTCTTGTGATTTTCTGTGGGATGTCTTCCTCCGAGTAGACTTTATCATGCAAAATAACATCACCTCTTGATAATGGATCTACCACGTACTTCAGGGGAGGTAATGGAGGTATGAGAATGGACATAGCACTTTCTATCATGGATGTTTTTGGAAATCCTTTCTCAATCATTGGCGCCCATAAGTTCATTGCTTTCTGAATAGGATTTTTCATCTCTGGTTGTTCTTTCTCAACCAATAGGTTTTTATAGTCAATGAATAATAAAGATGAGGTGTATAACGGTACAATCCCATCATTGACCGCGTTAGCATAGAGTGTTCTGTTATGGAATCGTTTGAGGATCTTACGAGTTGGTCCAGTTGGCAATAACTTCAATAGCGGTTCTTTCGAGTTGGTATATTCAAGCCCAAGATCTTGTCCAGTTTTCCCCACAATTCCAAAAGTCAACGCTGCTTTAACATATGCTGGATTATCTGTGACGATTCCCAAAAAAGGTGTTGCTAATGTGATGAAGTTGCATGGTTTCACTTCCTTGAAGAACCATTCAAAGTTTATTTCTATGTATGCAATTGCGAATGTCTGTACCAGCCCACCCAAAGAATGCCCGATGAAGGAGATTTCAACAATGTCTTCATTATATAGTTCGACGATATATTTGGCCAGCCTTGTCCCCAGCCATTGTATACCTTTCTCTGTTTTACAAACATTTTCCTGGAATCCTCTAACTATTAATGATTGATTTGTCCTCTGAGCAACAACGTCCAATTGTTCTTTCAAATAGAACATGTCGGCCCCAGTATTGCTATGCAGGCCATGTGTCAGTATAACCAAATGTGTCTTCTTGCCCGGAACTTGTTGAGGAAGATTCCACAAGTCTAAAGTGTTCTGTCTATTCACTATTAGTTTCTGATCAAAGCATCCATATTCGCTCTTCAGTTCTAAACTTTCCTTTGAAAATCCTATCAACAGCTCAAACGATATATCTGTAGAAGAGCTGAATATTATCTGACTCATGACATCCACGATCCAGACATACTTCTTCTTGATGGTATGCATAGATAATTCTGTTGTGAAGCTCTGTGAGGGACTCAAATTTGGTTCAAATTGCGGTTGGTCAGCAGTGATAAACGTGTTATCGTTATGGTGGTAGTTTTCAGTGCGCACATCACAATAGAGAATGTATGGGCCTCTCAATACGGCTGCTCGCAGAGCGATGTTCTCGGTGTTTCTGATTTTTAGGAAGAGCGATGACTGGAATCCTGACGATGATGATGCTATTTGGTTGGACTCGTCTGGCTCGTATGAAATGATGAATCGCTCCAGCTGACCAACTTTCACCCTGCCTGCTGCCCGGTACAGTAAGGTGCCATCCATTTCACAGCGAGCTCTATTTGGCTTTCTTTCTTTGCTCAAAATTGTATATTGATGCTCTTTGCCTTTTCTTGATACATTTTGTTTGGTGGTTTTCTAATCATCTCTATACATTGTGGTTATGCAGCGCTGCCCTTAAGAATTTATACGTCTTTTTATATACAATGATACTTATTCACAGCTATTATCGGGTTTTGTATTCCTTACTTGGAATCCAGTTCTTCTAGCAAACGCTTGGCCTTCTCATGGGACTCATGCTTCTCCAGCTCGTCTATAATCTGGTCAAGCTTCTCTCCTCTCATCACACCTTCGACGTCATGGACACTGTACGAACATCTGTGGTCAGTTATTCTATTCTGCGGGAAGTTGTACGTTCTGATCTTGTCTGATCTATCCGTCGAGCTCACCTGGTCTGATCTCTTCTTCCGTTCTTCCTCCTCGAGCTTCGTTCTTTCAAGATCTGCCAATCTGGCCCTTAAAATTGTGAATGCTTTGGCCTTGTTCTTGTGCTGTGATCTTTCATCCTGCATTGAAACCATGATACCTGTAGGAATATGAACCAGTCTAACAGCAGATTCCGTGGTATTGACATGCTGTCCACCTTTCCCACTGGATCTCATCACATCTATTCTGACCTCACCCACAGCAAAAGATCTCTCGTCAGCGTCTTCGGCCTGTCCCTTCTCGCTCATCTGTGGTAGCACTATCACTGCAGCCGTTGAGGTCTGTGTTCTCCCTTTCGTCTCTGTTTCTGGTATTCTTTGCACCCGATGGACCCCTGCCTCGAACCTCAGTCTGTTGTAAGCACCAGGCTCGTCAATACTTATGATTGCCTCTGTTATACCATTCCCATTCTGATTTGTTGTTTTGGAGACAACAGAGACAGGCCATCTATGTGAAGAGGCATAACCCATGTACATGTTGAACAGGTCCAGTGTGAAGATCATTGCCTCGATTCCACCAATCCCGGGTCTCAGTTCGAGAATACACGGTCTATCAGCAAATGCATGAGGTGGTAAGAGCTTCACCTTCAACTTCTCAGTAGTTTCGATGAGCTTTGGAATAGAGGCATCGATTTCCAGCTGTGCTTCCTCCTTCAACGACTCATCACTCAGCAGCAACTGCAGCTCCTTCAGACTGTCCAGGTCTGTAATGTACTGCTTGTAAGACTCGACAATAGATGAGACGTTTGAATACTTCTTCTGGTCTTGTGCGTTCAAAAACTCACCATTGGACAGTTTTGTCTCGTACTTCGATAGTTCGTCCTGCAATAGTCGTGCTCTCTTCAACAGAGTTGGATGAACTTCTTCTAAAGTGGAAACGAGCCTTCTGGAAATAGCGAATTTGCTACTTCTCAGGCATCTAAACCCCAACATTTCTCTCAGATTTGGGCTTTTTTGTTCAACCAGTTTTATCAAACTCGATCAAATTTCCTATATTTTTTTTTTCAACTTCTTCGCATTAAATCAACAAAGAAACACTTCATAATCGAACTCAAAAGAAGCATTCAAAAATGAGTGAAACGGTCCAGAATTACTCAAAATGTATGTTAAACCCCTCACAAAACCGGATGGTTTGCCCCTTATGAGATTACTAACCCTGGAAATAAGCCAAAAAAGTTGGTGAAGGTACTTATGCCATTGTGTTTCTTGGGAAACAACTTTCCACCAAAAGAGACATCGCCATTAAAGAAATCAAAACTGGACAATTCAAAGATGGGCTGGACATGAGTGCCATCAGAGAAGTCAAGTATTTACAGGAGCTAAGGCACACGAATGTCATTGAGCTCATCGATGTTTTCTCAGCCAATGGGAACTTGAACTTGGTCCTAGAGTTTCTTCCAGCAGACCTTGAGATGATCATCAAAGACCGTTCTATCCTTTTCAGTCCCTCAGATGTCAAGTCATGGCTGCTAATGACACTAAGAGGTGTTCACCACTGTCACAGAAATTATATTCTACATCGAGACTTGAAGCCTAATAACCTGCTACTGGCTCCTGATGGACAGTTGAAGATTGCAGATTTTGGGTTGGCCAGATCTCTGGGGTCTCCCAATGAAGATTTGACCTCAAACGTGGTGACTCGGTGGTATAGAGCGCCTGAGCTACTGTTTGGTGCGAGACATTATACTGAGGCCGTGGATTTATGGGCCGTGGGTATAATTTTTGCTGAATTGATGTTGAGAGTGCCATATTTACCTGGTAAGGATGATATCGATCAAGTGGATATCACTTTCCAGGCTCTAGGAACTCCAACTGAGCAAAACTGGCCCAATGTTTCGAACTTACAGGGATACAACAACATAAAGATTTACCCCAAGCCTACAAGACAAGAGTTGAGAAAGAGATTCATCGCAGCTACTGAATTTGCTCTTGATTTGATGATTGGATTGACAGAACTTAATCCAATGAATAGATGGAACACAGAAAAAGCATTGCTGAGTGATTATTTTACAGAATCACCTTCTCCTACAGAGCCGTCGAAACTACCCAAGCTGCAATGATCCAGCTTCTTCATTTTTGTTAATGTCATAATGAACGTTTGTTTTTTTATTATACTTTTTGTGCTAACCGTGATAGATCTTAGAGACGTATTTACCAATGGCCATACTTGAAGTCAAGCCGGGGCTTTCGATTCCCAGTAGGTTAACGAATCCTGGGAACCCTTCCTCTTCTTTGATGTAGAAGTCATGGAATTCGTCATCTTCTGGACCTGCTAGTTTTGGTCTAATTCCACTATAAGAAGGCTCCAGATCATCGATCACAATATGTGGCAAATATTTGTAGATTGCTTCGAATGCTGCTTCTTTATTGTTTGCATTTGGAACCAGATCAGTTGGAGAATCAACCCATTCAATATCTGGGCCGAATCTGATGTTTCCTTCAAGATCAAGTGTTAGATGAGTTCCCAGATTCTTTGGGGTCTTCTTATTGGGAACGGGATATACCAGTCTTCTCACTTCAGGAAATGAGTTGTTTAGATTGAAATAAGTGCCTTTGGCAAAGAATAGCTTCTTGTGTCTTTCTTCTGGCAACAACATGTTCGACACCTTATCAGCGTATAAACCTGCAGAGTTAACCACATTCTCAACACTTATTCTAACGTCTTCCTTACCATCATTAACAAGGAGAGAGTAGCCATCTGATTCCTTGGAAATATCAACGACTTCAGAGCCAATCACAACTTCCCCATTGTTTTCTTGCAAAACAGATTGCAAGTATTCCATCAAAGAGTGTGACGATATAATACCGGTAGTCGGCGATGATAGAATACCTCTCAGAGCAGAGACTGTAGGCTCGATATACTGTGCCCTATATATTGGAATTAGCTCTGTTTTGATACCGAGATCCTTGGCCTTGTAGTGCATGTGTTCTATAACAGCATCTTCAGCGTCATTCTGTGCAACAATCCATTTCCCAACTTTTGATATCTCAACTCCGTTTCTGAAGGCCTCTTTATAGAGGAGTTCCTTCCCTTCAATACAGAGCTTTGTCTTCAAGCTGTCCTTTGGATAATAAAGACCGGCATGGATCACCTCGCTGTTTCTGCTTGAAGTTTCCTGGCCCACTTTGGTATTCTTCTCGATCAGGATGACCTTGTTGGAGGGTCTTTTGGATAGTTCAGCAGCGATTGCGAGCCCGACAACGCCTCCACCGACTACAGCGTGCGAGTAGTCGACGCTTCTGAGCGCAGAGGCACTGAATTGTCTTCTAAACATGAGCATTCTGTGCATTTCCAAATGCTTTTAGAGGGAGAAGTTTGTTATCGAGACCTCCATTTTTTTTCTATTTCTATGGGGATTTCAAAAAAGTAATGAAAAAATTAAACGGCCCAAAAGAACGGACTCCAAAAGAATTTTGAACTCACCAGGAATCAACAGATAATGACTGGTTTTATAGGGAAACCGAGCTTACGGTTCCTCAAGAGAGCATTTTCATCGAATAGACCGGCCATTTATGATATTCTCCCGCAAAAGAAGCTCATGAATAGGGCTCTTTTTGACCTAGACAGCAGACACACCTACAACAAGCTGTACCCAGTGTACGAGGTCATATACACCAAAATGGACTCGCAAGAAGAAGAACCACAGATCCCTAATTATATCAACTCAAGTGATCTGATGGTGATGAAGAAGGTGCTTGAGAACATTCGAATAATGACACATACGGCAAACAGGAACTTGGTCGATTTGGAGAACAGTCTGGTTGAGAAAGCTGCTGAGTATGGAAACAACGATGCGGTCTCACTCTTAGCATTCGAGGCTATTGTCGATGAAAAGGCCGATGTTGATGATAAGGTGTACGCTAGGAAACTGGTGTCACAGTTGCTGGAGCTGAAACACCCTTTGACTATGAAGCTGAGTGGTGATTTATGCTTGAGGAATGAGCTGAATGACCAAGCAGAGAAGTTCTATAATGACTTCTTATCTTTAGAAAGCGAAACCTTCTTAGCTTCTGAAGTTTATAAACAATTGGGTATCTTGAACTTCCAGAAGCCAGATCTGATAAAGAGTAAACAGTACTTTGAGAGATCAATAAGAACTGGGCCAATTGATAAAGTGGCAGATTGTCATTACTATCTGGGTCAACTAAACATATCGAACCCTGAGAGAGCAAGATATCACTTTGAGACGAGTGCTTCGCAGGGTTTTAAAGAATCATTTCAGCAACTGGGATTTTTGGAACTCAACTTCTTTTCTAATTTGATCAAGGCAAGAGAGTGGTTTGAACTTGGTGTTGAAATTTCCGATATCAGCTGTATTATAGGGTTATTTGATGTCAACATTAAATTGAAACAGTACAAGGAAGCGTTCAAGAGTTATAACACATTGTCTTCTCTAAAAGATTCAAGTGAAGAACAATCACAAACTATCTGGAAACACTTTGCAGAAAGTCGAGCCAAGTCAATTGAGCTCATGAATAGAAACTATAAACCATTGGCTAATACCATACAACAAATTCATGAATATGATGAGTCAATTACTGAAAATGACACCAACAATAGATGGAACATATAGAGCTCTTGTACATAAATATATGACTAATTAATGATTATTCCCAGGGCCATTTACAGTAGACTATGACATCACCTCTTCTCCTAGGATCCCAATGAAAATATGAGTTAAAAAACCTTTTGCATTCTTGATATGGAGAATCTTTCAGATGTTCTTTCAAAATAGGTTCTAAATCTTCAAAAAAGATCAGATGGGTAGGCCATTCGTATTTATACTGAATTCCTGGACTTCTTAGCTCTTTATTAAAAGGAGGTGGAAAGTTTTTAAAAAGAAATAGCTTAGGGTCGTCATAAAACCAATCACTTTCATCCATATAGTTTTCTACTTCGACGCTTGAATTTTCAGAGCCCAACAAGTGTAGTGGTGGCTCACAAGTTAAAAACCATGTTTCAATGTCATCCCTATGAATATATGCCTGCCATGGAGTTGAGTGACATGGAGTTAAGAATCCAGCTGATTGAACATCTGGATCATATCTTAAATAGTTTATAACATCTAGAACACCTTTCTCATTGACTTGAGTGAAAAATATTGAAAACAAACTATTTAGAATAATGATGATAACAACGATAACCTTAATCAATTTGGAACGATGTAAATTAATATAATAAAAGCCATAAGAAGAGATCAGTAATAAAAAAGGTTGAATTGGATATAAGAATCTAAATTCTTTATGACCGATCAGAGAAAATGCACCAATTATCAGAAAAACCAGTACTTTTATCTTATTCTGATTTTTAAGCTTGAACAACCCAATGATAAAGAAGGGTAAATAGAACATCAAGATAATGGGTAAGCTCTGAAATATGTGGAAGTGCCATGGTGCAACACCGTAAAACTTCGATAACGAGGAAAGAGCATTGAATTGGATGAAATTCCAGATCGGAATTGTTAACTTACCATAATATAAGTAGTCAACACCAACGTTAATTGAGAAAGTCACGGAGCCCACTACCAGGACGTGTAACAAGATCCTGAGTCTCTTTGCAAAATCATCAACTTGGTATAGTACTACCACGCCCAAAAATAGCCATATCAATCCATTGGTGGGTCTAATGAAACAACTGATGAAGGAGAACACCAAACTCTTGTCAAAATCAAACCAGTTTATATCATTTTTGGTGTCCCATATCCAATAACTCAATGAAATACATGTTAAAGTCAACTCCAAACTATTTGAGAAAGTCCGTGTTATGATATACCAATTAAAGGCACTCACGACGCTTAATCCCAAAGTCCAGCGAGCCAAAAGTTCATTCTTGGTCAACTGGTACACAAATTTATACAGATGATATTCACCCACGCCAGCGATGATCCCTTGGAGAATCTTAGGCAGATATAGTACTCCAATCTCCTCTAGTCCTAGTAAGTCAGATAAATAGTATGGGACAGTAAATATCAAAGGATGTATGAAACTTCGAAGACCAACTTGCCATTCCCACGTTAGATGACCGTAACCATACACGAACTTATGAGCCGGTTCGAGCGACTGCCAGTACTCGTCAGCTTGGAAGAAGGTTGAGATTGTGAGGGCATTGATGACACGTAGAATGATGAGGTAGGGCAGAAGTAGGCCCTGGGGAAATTGAGTCTGCTGTTTTGTTTTCCGATCTGGTTCTGTAGATGATGATTTGGTGTTTGGTACAGTCATTGCTGGGATCGTCCAAATTAGCTATATTATTGAATCAGAGTTATTTCTTTTGTAAACAGATGCTAATCATATGGGTGTTGGTAAGACAGTGATCTGAGGGAGTGAGCTTTATGCAGTTAATTGGGAATTTTGAGTGTGGTAATTGGTAATTGGTGTTTTCTTCCATTGATTTATCCACTTTAAACGAAAAACAACAATACAGAGAAATGTACACAAGAGTTACTAATTTTTTCTAGGGAATCGAGGTCTAACGAACTACTAGTAAAGGAATCATCTAGAACACGATGTTTATTCTATACACAAGACAATTAAGTCCAATTCAGTCCTCACTGAAAGAGAGAGATACAAGAGAGAGATGTATTCCACAAGCGAACCGATTTCTAGACAGTTCATCTTCTCCCCAAAAAGGAGAGAGATGAAACCAGAAATCAAATTATAAATGGACACGTAATTCTGTTCTTCTCCTTTCGGCCATTTTTGCACTAAGCTTCATACTGAGACAATAATGAGAGCGCTGGTACTCCGAAAGTGTGTAAAATATGTGAAGAACTAAAACTTCAAACAGGTCTAAACAACGATGAGCACCGAAAATTTTTCTTTATATACTCTGATTAGGTAATATATTAGTAATGATTTACTGCTATTACATAATACATAAGTCAGCATTTTAGGGTTAATACTGTATTCTTGTTCTGGTTAAACATGGTCAAGAACGTCCCAGTCCAGTGGGTCGTACTCTTGTGGGTGGTCAAGCTCCTTAATCTCTGCAGCACTGAGTTCAAACCCGAACACATCCAAGTTTTCACCCAGTCTACTGACTGTTTTGGTCTTTGGAATAGGAACAAGTCCCTTCTGTAAGCTCCAGCGAATCAACACTTGTGATGGTAACACGCCATGCTTGTTAGCAATCTTGACAACTGATGGGTCCGAGAGTCTTGTACCTTGTGCCAAGGGAGAGTAGGCCTGAACAACGATTCCCTTCCCCTTTGTATAACTGACAAGATCTTGTCTCATACACCATGGAGTGACCTCAAACTGATTAACAGCTGGCTCAATCTTCAAACCATCCCATTCATACAGTTGATCCAAGTGCTCTTTACCCCATGACGAGACTCCAATCGACTTAACTTTCCCTGTCTCGACAACTTCCTGTAACGCTTTCCAGGCTTCCAATCTTCCAACAGGACCAGCTATTGGTGAATGTAGCAGCAACAAGTCAATGTATCCGATGTTGGCCTCAACGGCACTCAATGCCTTTGAAATCTCATTTTTGGCCTGTGAATAGGTATTGAAGGTCCACAGCTTGGAGGTATAAAACACATCCTCTCTCTTATTGTTTGAAGGATCCTCCTTTAGCCATCTCGCGATACCTTCGCCGACTTCTTTCTCATTCTCATAGAATATGGCAGTGTCTATGTGCCTGTAACCTCTCTTCAGTGCCTGGTAAACAAGCTCCGGGGCCTCTCTTGGTGGTAGTCTCCATGTTCCCAGTCCGATAGAAGGGATGAAGTAGCCAGAGTTCAACTTGACCAAATTTTCAACTTTTGGAGCCATTTCTTTTGGGTTTATAAGCTAAATGTGTTGAAGTGAAACAGTTCTCTCTGAATGGGGTCTTTTCAGTATGTGAGTAAGGGTCAATATGCCTCCCTTTTTGCACTAGAAATCCAATTGGCCTATTTTTTGATTCTAAAAGTCGCAACAATTCAAATTTCCAAAGCGGGACAAAAATCCCCTACGTAATCGTATTGTGTGGATACAAGACACATTTATTAATACTAATTAACAAAATAAGCATGCTACATCTGTGAATAGTCCTCTAGAATCTCCTCCTCTGTGACAACTCTGATGGGACATGGCTGGTTCGTGTGATAAGACCAGAAATCATCCAAGTGCGTCGAGTACATCGACTTGGTGCTCGTCTTTTTGGCAACCAGCTGTGCCATTGTTGGAGGACTATTAGAGCTGGATCTCTTGTGTGACAGTTTTGGTGATATTGTATGTGTGCTCTGCTTACGTGTGTGAGGTGACGGTGCAGAGCTGGTACTCGAGTAGCTGTGGATCCTCTCACCAGTCTTTTCGTTAGTCAGATCAATTATTGATGGTCTGGAGCTCAACCTCAAAGAGCTGCTACTATTCCTATTCCCCAACTTGACATTGAATCTCTCGTCAATCGGTGCCTCATAGTAAAAACTTCTACTCTTCGGTATGCTGAAATCCTTAAACTGCTCATCGGCTAATAGAGTGTCTTCGACAGAATGACATTCAATCTGTGACGGTGTTCTGTTGAGCTTTGTCGGTGAGCCCATTCCTGATGACATTGAAGCGAGTCTCGATCTTGAGAAATAGGATGTTCGCTGGTAGAGATTTTTGATATTCATAGTAGGTGACGATGCTTTTCTGAGTAACTTGGCCATCTGGTTTCCGTTATTTGGAACTGAACTGGTAGGTGCTGTTGATAATACCGGTGAAGGTTGGAGATACTGCTCAATATTTGGGCTTTTGACCGACAGTTTAGAACCACTATTTGGTGTGACATAAGCACTTGACTCACTTGAAGCTTGTACCAAATCATTGCTCTGTACGGTATCCTTGAAGTCCTTTTGCAATGAAAGTAGTGGGCTTTCTTTATCTACAGAAATTGAATCTCTTGATGGTTTCAGCATACCATCAGGCGTTAATGTTAGGCTTGGGGTTTCTGGTGGTGTTTTGAATGGGTCTTCTGGTACTTTGATATCAATAGTTGTGGTTGAACTTCGATTCGAGCTCTTGTGAACAGTCGATCTTTTTGCAGGCTCAGGTAGCACCTTTTCACTATTTCTTGTATCTGCTCTTTTCCTCATATAGAACTCTTTCATGTCAGCTCCTGTGATACCAAAATACATCGAGTTTCTTTGCACTTCATTATATAACAGCTTTGAGGACACTTTTTTGCTTTCACCGGAGGATGGTTTTGTTAATTTAACCTGTTGATCAAAGTTCTCACTGGCGAACTTTGAGAAGTCTAGGAAAGTTACAGGCGACCTTTGGTCGCAAGAACTAGTAAGCTTCCTGAGTTTTTGGAGGTCGACCGGCTCTGGGTTGTATGATTCTTTCATCATTTTCCTAAGCCTTAACTATGGATGTTCAGCCAAACGTTTTTCTTTAAGGTGAACTAGGACTGTTAAGGTCTTTAAGTCTATTGTGAATACAATAAGCATGATATACTTTTCACAGGTGTTTAGTGGCAGACGCAAAAAAAGGCAAGTGAAATTCTGTGATTGCGTTTAGTGAAATTGAAACTCTCATACTTGCATAAGCTAAGCATGTAAGAGACTTTTTCTTCCGGGTGTTATAAAGGGTCCATGCGGGCTTCACTATAGGTATGGGAAAGGACTCAAACGGATAAGATGTCAAAGAAAACTTCTGTGGACTTGCAGATGTTCCCTAAATGACACAGAGAGCTGAAGAGCAATTCCACAGAGGGATTCACGCTTATGCTCGCTGCTGATCGCTAGCTTATAACCCCTCATTTTTTAATTAACTACCAAAGTAGTCAGCTTCACTAAACACTTAGTGACTGCTAAATCGACACAGTTCTTATTACTACAAACCTAGTTTCAAACCCCCAAAAGGTATGACTTTTGCTTCGCAACTCTTTCTTTCACTGGACCGAAATCATAGTTGTTTACCCTTTTCGGGAATCCCGAATATGAATGCAACTAATAAAAGCAGCGGGTTCTTACTTGAGGATGCATACGATGCATACGGTTGACAATAAAGAGAGTAAGTGCATAATCTTAAATGGAATTTAAGTTTCCGGCCCACGGATACGCTACAAACCCAGTTTATCAACAGCCAATAGCATCTACTTACCAGTAGGCTTATAGAGCCTCAAAATCAGATTGAATTGAATATTGGCAGTGTTGACTGAAAAAGAACAAAGCTTTCTTATGTTCATGAAAAACTCTACAACCTTTCATTCAAAGTATCGCACTCTCGTAATAAGTCTCACACCAAGCTATATATTGCCCCGGTATGTAATATCGTGTGATTTACCAATAGTTCTTCTTCTCCTCCTATAACGAGTAATTATGTAATCAATTAGTAAACTTCTTTGAGCAATTCCTTTCACACTCTTAAGCAATAATAATGAAAGAATCAACTGCATACGCACTTCTGCTAAGTGAAACATCTCACTATATTCATATCAATGCCAAAAGCTGTTATCCCCCTCGAATCAAATCCGGAAATATTCTCCAGCTTTGCTCACAAGCTGGGTCTTGAGCAAAGATATGCCTTCCATGATGTCTACTCACTGACTGATAAGGATCTATTATCGTTTATTCCTAGGCCAAGTCCTGCTATTATCCTATTGTTCCCAGTCACTGCGGAATACGAGAAATTTAGAAATAAAGAGGAACAAGAAAAGTCTGCCAGTGGTGTAGAGGCTCCTGGTGATGTCGTGTGGTTCAAGCAGACAGTCAAGAATGCTTGTGGGTTGTATGCTCTATTGAACTCGATCTCTAACCTGTCCAACGAGGACTATGAACCTGGCTCAAGAATCTTTCAGTTTAAACAGAATTCAAGAGATCTTGAAAAAGTTTCACAACTGATTGACGAATTGGAGAAGGATTACACAAATGCTGCCACTTCTGGTGAAACAGAGGCACCCGATGCTAATGATGAAATAACTTTACATTTTATCACTTTCATCAAAAAGGATGGTCATATTTATGAATTGGACGGCAACAGATCTGGTGCTTTTGACATAGGACCCGTTGACGATAGAGAGAGTGATGATATTTTAAGTGAAGAGAAATTAGTGGAAAGATTTAAAACATATATTGGATTGGCTGATGATGAGAATAAGCTAAACTTTTCAATAATAGCATTAGCACCATCATTTGAATGAGCTTATCGTTTCATGACGCTTTTATTATTGTCCATGAGAAATCTTTGGTTTTATCGAAAAAATAACATGTCATCTACCTTATTAGTGTTCTGTAATCATCATCACAGGTGAAATATTTTATTGATCTTTGGTAAAGATCTGTATTTTCCTAAAATATGTAGTTAGTAGAAAATGGTCCAGGGCTCATCGACTGACTCTTAAATCTGACCTTTGATATCAATTTTACTCTTTGAGTTTAAAACTTGCTGAACAAGTGGTCTCGCATTACCTGTGTTCAAATAGACATTATCTCCTCTCAACTCAATGAACTGATCAAGTTGCAAATCCTTAATAAACGACATACAATCATTCTCGCCTGTAAAACGTAGTTCACTGAGCAAAAATTCCATATTAAGAACTTTGTAAGAGGAACAAATAATAGCCATTGACTTGATTCTTTCATTATTAATGAAACAGTCCATGAGATGTCTGGTGGTACCCTTAGCCTTTGTATATAGTTGAAATAATCTATGGTAATTATGAGAAAGATGAGCTTTCAAAACTTCTAAAGAATGGGCAATGGCAAATGTTTCTTTTTCCTTTTGAGTCAACTTTAGTTTAATCAGTGTTATGGCGTCATAATTCTTAGTAAAGATATGGTATAAAATTCTATAACTTAAGAAATCAGATTCATTAGGCGATTTCATGATTGTCGAAGATTGGTAAAGGTTCTTTAGTACAGTCTGGCATTGATTGAATTCACCAAGATCCTTATTCTCTAGTGCAATACGGGCATGGCTCTCATAAACTTTAACGGTGAACTCTGTTTCGATCAATTGAACTCTGAGATCCTGTCTCATAGATTTAAATTGGTCGCAAACATAAGAGTAAGCGGCACCATTCTTGTACTTTTCAAGAACAGTGTTGAAAGATCTTTGTAAAATTTGAAGTGGGCGAACATTAGCTGGATCTGGAGCCGACGTCAATCTCAGATAACCTTTCTCAATCTGTTGCGATGTACCTCTTATTGGTTGGTTTTTATCCGCTTTGAATTCATGTTCTGTAGTGCTTGTTGAAGTGCCGCTCTGTTCTCTTTCGAATCTTTCTGCACGGGCTTTCTTTCTTGCAGATGCACTCATTGGATCCTCATTTTCTTTCGCAGGAGCAGGTCTCTTGAGTTTCTTTGTTTTCTTTTTATTGGCATCAGGAAAGTTACAGGCTAATTCCAGCGGATATCCAGTTTCAAAGATCGGCAGCTTCTGTTCAGACCATTTGTTGATCCAAATTTTACCTTGTACATTAGCCCTTTCAATCAGCTGTCTCAGTTGCAATTGCATTGTTACAAAGTTGTCTCTGTCGAATTTTCTAGCCATAGCTTTATCATGACAATCCTGAACGAAAGTGGTTAATGAGGAAGGTAAAGAGGGAGACTGAGGGACATTTGGGGGAGGCTGTGGGGCAGTGCGTGAGCCCAAGGTGGAAGTTGTTACCTGATTGAGATTGCTCATTCTATTGGTGGTGTAGAGAGAATAGGGAGGTAATCTGAGTTTCTAGAGTTAATTGTTCAATAACTTGTTCTAAAAAAACACAAAGGTGAAGGGAGTTACAGCTGTGAGCACGACCGTGATTCTGGGTGGATCGGAGATTTTCTCAGTGGAAGATATTACAGGTTGCTTGTTAGTAGAAGGGAAGAAGGCGTGTAGTGATTATTGGCAACTTGAAGGAGTTCTTTTGTTGCTTGTTTAGCTTCAAATTTTTTCTGATTTTGACCCAGCTGAGGATTGGTGATTACGTAATTTATTGAAGTTACCCTCCCTCAAAGGCTATAATGCATACACTAAATAACATAATAAAGTAATTGTGTGTATTATAAGGTTAAGAGTAGACGTGGAAGTAGTTCTTATCTGTGTATGAGAATCCTAGAAACGGATTGGTACTGGAATTCTTCTGGGGATCCAAGAACGTTATCCCATTCACTGGCGAGCCTGAAGGTGTTATCTGTAGATTTGTAAACTCAGAGTCAAAGTTTTCTGCTAACACTGGATCTGTGATAATTGGGACGATTGGTGGTTCAAAATTGTTGTTTTTTATATCATCCCAGTTGACTTTACGGAAGAACTGATGTTTCTTTAGAGCTGCAAAATCTGTTAATCGTTTATCTGGATTTTTCTTCAACAACCGTAGAAGCAAATCTTTTGCCTCATTTGACAAGTAAAAAGGTACTTTCAGCTTATTTGCAACGATCTTATCCATAATTTTCTTATTGTTATTACCTGTGAAAGGTGGTGAGCCTGTGAGCATATCAAACATGACACAACCTAAGGACCAGAAATCAACTGAATAGTCGTATGGAGTATCTTGTAGAATTTCGGGTGCCATGTATTCAGGAGTTCCAATCAAAGAAGTACATAGTTCTTCATCATTCAGGCCAACTTTACTCAGGCCAAAATCAGTTAGGACCAAATAGCCATTCGAGTCAAGTAAACAGTTTTCTGGCTTCAAATCTCTGTACACGATACCTATATTGTGTAAATGTTCTAACGCCAATATCATTTGAGCTAAGTATAGAGCAGCATTTGATTCACTGAGAAATTTCTCCTGTTGTAGGTGCTGAAACAACTCACCACCCTCTAGGTATTCTAAGATAAGATATAACTTCGAATGATCTTGAAACGCATAATAGAGTTTGACTATGGATGGATGATTTACGCTTCCTAGAATGGTCTTTTCATTCATTGTTCTTTCTAAGGTCTTAGACTGAATGATTATAGAAGCTTTTTTCAGTTGTTTCTGAGCGAATAGCTTCCCAGTTTTTCTTTCACGAACTAAGAGTACTTTACCATAAGAGCCAACACCTAATACCTTGATTGGTTCGAAGTCTGATGGTCTAGGCTTTCCCAAGCTTGAAAGGGGATACTTTTCGGAAGAATATGAGAAAGAGTCACTAGAATTAGCCTTGCTTGCTTCGTTGATGTAAGAGTGTTCAATTTCGATCTCGAACGAAGTACCTAATCTGTTAGATGGTGTGTTTCTATTTGAAGCTGAGCTCTTGCGTCTTCGGTTACTAGGAATGTCTAAGGGTTCGCTGATGATGAACTTGGTTTGGAAGTCCTCATGCATCTCGTCAACTTCTTCATCCAATGTGAATACGCTCATGGTGTTAGCTTGTTAGTGATTTTCTGTTCCACACGTGATGATTAATTATTGATTAGAGAGAGCTTTACTCTGCTACTTGTGTGTGGTAGAGGCGGAGGAATGACAGATATCAGTAGGAGTGGCAAGATAGAGATGCAACGTTTCTATTGGTTCTATTGTCTATAGCAGCATGAAGGATCTAGTAATTCTTGATGAAAAAGTGAAAAGGTCTTTTGTAAATCTTCTGTTTGTTTATTTGTTATCGTCTGTTTAATATAATACATCTCATGTGTAAAATTCGCGGTAAACAACAATAGACTTTGTACGCACTTCCTTGTGGCATTTAATACTCCGTTTCATACTCGACAGGGACAACGTTTTCCACCTCACAACATTTGGACAGTGACGCACCAAGTAGTCCATTGCAATAGCTATCTTCACCTCACTGCTCGCTCTGATTCCTTGATGATTATAATTGCCCGGTTCCCCATTGGATTAGCACTCTGTTCAGATCTTCCTATTCGCGGTATTTTAGCATTACCCGGCCCTTCTATTGTATCACTGATAAACAAATCATAATAATCATTTATCTGATAGTGCAGCAGTGTAACGGTCACTTTGAGAAGGGTTTCTATATTTACTCTGATGCACAGTTTCCTGACTCTGCATTCCCAGAAAATACCACTAATATGACAGAACTACAGCGAGGGCTGATACAAAACGGTACCCAGACCAAGACAGATCGACAACAGGTAAATAGTGAGGACAACAATGCCTCTGCCCCTGCCTCTACTACTAGGAGAAAGTATTCAAGAAACGGATGCAACGAATGCAAGAAACGGAGAATGAAATGTGATGAGACCAAGCCGAAGTGCTGGCAGTGCAGTCGTCTGAACAGGGAGTGTGTCTATGTTCTAAACCGTAAGAATAAAAAGAGAAGGCCAAAGGGAGAGACTCCTCCAATGAATAACTCCATAACGTTCTCCAGCAAAGAGAGCCAGAATGATGGTGAAGGGTTCTCCAATTTGCAAAATCCTTTGATGGATGATTTTAACTTGACAGCATCTGATGCTAACACTTTATTTAATGATTTAAACGACATTGTCAATTTCAGGTTAGAAGAAGCTCTTACTCCAAACTTGAAGACTTACATCCAAGAAAGTTCAAATCCATTCAATACTGACTTCTTACAAAACACTGGTGTTCCTATTACAGCTACCAATGAGGTCATTATAAACCACGATTTGTCAAGTTTTGATCTTGGTGATCCTCATAACGGCTATTTGAAAAGATTCTACAATGGTTTTTGTAAAGTACTCTGTCCATTTGTTCCCAATCATAATGAAAACCCTGTTCGTAACATTCTTTTACAGTATGCCAAAAGAGAGACATACCTGATGTATGCTGTGTTGGCGTGTGGAGCGAAGTCATCATACCGTGATACCTTAACAATTCAAGATGACCAAGCCTATTGTTCATATCTGTCCTCTTGCTTAAACATACTTAGTGAAAACTTTTCTGACGATAACTCATTGATCTATGGGAATGTCGAGGCAATGCTACTGACAATCTTGTTATTGACAAGTGATTGTGCGTCTTCGAAGAATTTAATTTGGAGAGCCCACTTGAAAGGTGCGAAAGAATTATTGAAGAAAACTACCATTCAATCTGATGTCTTGAATTTTTGTAGAAATTGGCTGATTGCATATGAGCTCTTAGCTGGTATTGCAAACCCTTTTGGAGGTATTTTCCAAAATGATGAGAATGAGCTAAATGACTTTTTGACAAATGATGATGTTTACGTCTCTTCTTTAAAAAAGTTGAACATGTTGGACATACATGGGTTCAATTATTTTGACGGACATGTGATAGAGCTAGATCTTATCCTGAGGGATATTATCAATATTTTAAATAAGATTCGAGCCTTCAAGAAATTGAACGTTGATAAATCACCCTTGGATTCTTCAATACAACCACAAATAACAACATTAGATGAAGTTACTTCTTTGATAGTGAGATTGAATGATATTGAAAAAATGTCAATTATTGATTCTTCCGGAACCATTTCCAAAGAAAATCCAAACCATCCATCACAGAATGGAATCGAGGAAGGATTTGATTGCATTGATACTTTACACCTTGATGGAAACACCTCTATAACGGTCAGCTGGTTTGATATCTCACATCAAGCACATACAATAGCAGCCAAATTGACTTTGCTTGTGAAAGTCCTAGAAACACCAAAGACCTCGATATTGGTTCAAGATTTGGTTAAGAAAGGGTTAGGATTTCTCCGCTTTTTGAAGTACACAAAGAACTACGAGAATCCCTGTATGACACATTTACATATTATGATCGATCTTCTGGGAAGATGCCTGATTGATAAGGAAGATATGAGATTAGCAAAGGACTATCTACAGATTCTATATGGCATGGGACTAGCTAGCGCTGGTCATAATTTGAAAAAGCTGGAAAGAATTTGGAATGATGACGTTCAGAGTGAAATTGAAGAGGATGTTTTAACTTGGTGAAGATGTTTTACGTAAAGGTGAAATAAGTGTTGTTTAGAACGCTCAATCAGATATACTCTGTCAATCTAAGAGGTTATTTGATATTTCAAGAGTCACCAAAACTTGTCTCTTCCTCAATACTCCTTTGTGCGTCAAACATTACCAGAATCTGGGAGGCCTATGATTAGTGAATCCAATATACATGGCTTTCTATAGAGATAGACGGTATCAATACATGTTTTTCTCCAAGAAGAATTCAGGCTATGTGCGGTTTCATCTCTTATATAGCTAAACATTTTGCATCTCATAAAATAGCTTGGTTTCAAAGCAATACAACTCCAACTTTACTCACGTTGTCGTAATCCACATGCTTGTCCTCGGTGAGTCCTCCTGCAATGAACTTGGCCCTATAGTTGAAAAGATAGAAGTTTAGAAGCCCGTCTCCTACACCAAACTTCAAATCTTGCAAGAAAAGATTGTTATCCTGAGTAGTCATTGCATTGAACACATCCACGCCCAAGTTCTTCGCAATGATCAGCGCCTCACCTACTAAATCAGTGAGTCTTTTCTTCAAGAGTGCTCCGTCCTTGTCTGACTCGTCAAAGGAGATGTCTGAAGCATAGTAAAATAGATATGCAATGCCTAATTCATTGTGTTCACTGTTGTTCAATACTGTAAATGGTAAGAGGTAGAAACTGAAGAAGTCTGATAACTTTCCCTCTGAATTCTCAACCACGTAAGTGTGAACCACCTTCTTGTCAACTGGGGTATCTTTATTTTCAAACAACCAATGGCGCAATTCATCTTTGGTAAACTCTTGAACCAAATCGAACTTCTTCTGATATTTAGTTAGCAGCTCAAAAATCTCTTCAAAGTCTTTCAACTCTGCTTTTCTCAACTTTTTCAACTTTCCCTCATTTCTCAAAGTGTATTTCGCAATCATCTGAGTCTTGCTGACATTTTCTGGAAGATAACTGAATCCAACATCATACAATTTGCCCCAGTTAATTGGACGATGGTTATAACGACCAACAGAGACAGGACTTGGTAAAACACTGCCTGCCGTGTAAAGAGCCTGGAAAATACCCTGTAGGTTGACTCTTCTAGTGACCTCTTTGATCAAGATCGGCGCTAGTCTTTTACTTCTTAGTTTCTTATGGACACAGATGAAGTTGATCTCAACAGCATCGAGCTTGTTGTCACGAACTCGCAAGACACATGGAGTACCAGCAATGAACCCAATCAAACGACCCGTGTCTTTCACACGCACACCAACGTGCCATTCCTTACGGTATCCTGGAGGCTTCAATGCCCAGTCAAGAAATTCTGAAGAATACTTGAATCTGAAGGTTGAATCTGTATCTTCCACGTAGTTTTCGTATAACAACTTGAACACTTCGTCACGATCTTCCAGGTTATTTAGATCAAGATCAGCCCATTCGAACTCTTTCAAAAGTGGCAATGGCTCGGTAGGGATGTCATCGACTGATTTGTTTTCAATAGGCCCTTCGCTGGTGATCTCTTCGTCAAAGTTGGTGACTGGTTGAGTTTTCCAGAACTTGTAGTCCTTCATCTCTTTCTTCTGGCCATCGCTCAACTGCGCACCTTCCGCGAGCTTTTTGAGCAAGTCCTCAATTACCTTCTTGTCCATGTCTATGCTTCCCCAGTCGAGTCACAGATATTATCCACCAAATAGAGAGACACCAAAAAACAGTTTCCCTTTCCAAACTTCCTCTTTTTTCTCCAAATCATTCTTCTTCAAAGAAAAAAGCAAATCAGAAGAGATGATCACGTGAAGTAACACGTGATAAAGCATCTCTGTGATTTCTGTACATTTTATTACTTAAAGTATCCAAAGCTACCAATTCAATATTCATTGTAAATATCAAGATAAGGCTACTAACAGATAATCATAAGTAACCAGTAGTTATTCTCTATATGAAAGTTGATAAAGAACTATAGAAACGTGAAATGGGCTTCTATGTAGGAAATCCAGTAGAATCCTTACTACGAGCAACAGGAACGAGTTCTAACCAATCAAGTATGAGTAATGAGTAAGGAGAGCCCTGAAAAAGTAACTCAGACACTATAATCCAATCTGAAAGAAGATTAGTTGAGATAGTATCAAGTGTATTCAATAGAGTTCATAATTCATCTATGATTACATAATATGGTAAGCATGGCTTAATCAGCAATACCACATCTCTTTTACTGCTTCCCCTACCACTTTTCAAATATTTCTAAATAAAAATTTTCGGTGCGAAGAGAGACGATGAGCTTGTGGGAAGAGCGTACAGATTGCTAATTCTAAGTGAACAGAGGAGATGTTGTCTGCTACTACATGGGTCCCAAGAGGATTTGCTAGCGAGTTCCCGGAACAGTACGAACTGGACGATGCCGAGATGGAGAGAATCAACAAATTGGCCCAGCTGGAGATAAACGATGCGAAGAGTAGCATCAAGCAGCTGGAAACAGATGATCACGAGGAAGATGGAGAGAACACCGTCAGTGCTGAAAAACTACAAGACCAGTTTGCAGATGATGATGACTTAAAGGAGTATGATTTGGAGCACTACGACGATGAAGAAGATCTAACAGAAGGTCATCTCGCGTCCATTCCTGGTTTATCAACTGAAGTCGATTACCATGAAGGTGATGAAGAAAATGATCCTTATATCTCTCTACCTAACAAAGAAGAAGAAATTGAAGACAAACAGGAGTATCAGATATATCCTACTGATAATCTGGTGCTTGCTACTAGAACTGAAGATGATATTTCTTATCTAGACATTTACGTCTATGACGATGGAGCTGGTGCACCACAAGGTGCTGAGGAAGAAGAAGAAGACAAATATGATCCAGATGTTGCAAGGGGTCTTGAGAGAGGAAGTTCATTATATATTCATCACGACTTGATGTTGCCAGCTTTCCCATTGTGTGTCGAGTGGATTGATTACAAACCTGGCTCTTCCACTACCAATAATGTTGGTAATTTTGCAGCTATTGGTACATTTGATCCACAAATTGAAGTTTGGAACTTGGACTGTTTGGAAAAAGCATATCCTGATTTGATTCTTGGCGAACCTTCAAATAACTCGTTACAATCTTTGAAAGCCAAAAAGAACAAGAAGAAATCCAAAACTCAGCACATCACAACTCATCATACCGATGCCGTATTATCTTTATCACATAACAAATTCCAAAGAAATGTTTTGGCATCAACCTCTGCAGATCATACAGTCAAACTATGGGATTTGAATAACGGTACTGCTGTTCGTTCATTGAACACAATCCATAATAACAAGAATGTTTCATCATCTCAGTGGCATCCAAGCGAAAGTGCCATCTTATTGACTGGTGGTTATGATGGTAATGTTGCTATTAGTGATGTGAGAATTGAAGAATCCTCCAAGATTTCTAAATACTGGAAAGTTGGGTCTCAAGATATTGAGAGTGTCATCTGGAACTCTTCAGAACAGTTTTTAGCGGGTACTGACCAAGGTAATGTGTATGCATTTGATATCAGAAACCAAGATAAGCCAATATGGACACTACAAGCTCATGACGCTGGTATTTCCTCATTACAGATCAATCAACATATCCCAGATTTATTAGTTTCCAGTGCAATGGGTGAAAAGCAAATCAAACTGTGGAAGATCCCAACTACCAGTTCTGCTCCAGGAAGCGGTCCTTCAATGGTTTTGTCAAGAGACTTCGGTGTTGGTAATGTTCTAACAACCAGTTTTGCTCCAGATGTTGAAGTTGCTGGTAACTTGGTCATTGGTGGTGTTAATAAAGGTCTAAAACTATTTGATGTGTTTTCAAATAGAAGTGTTAGAACTTCATTCAAAGACTCTTTGAGATCTTTAAAACAAAAAGCTAAAGAAGAAGCCAAAATACAAGGCAGAGCTTCTAGACTTGCAAGAAAATATAACACAGGTTATACTGAAACCGTATTGGAGGTTGAAAGTGATGGAGATGAAGAAAGCGAAGGTGAAGAAGGCGATGAGGAAGAAATGGAAGAATAGACAACTAGGCGAAATCCGCTATATATGTATACTAGATATCATTAATCAAAATTTTAATCTGCATACATAGAAAGATCAAACCTTAGTTGATTGTAATACGTAGTTGATTATCCAGAGATTCCAAACGCATGCTATTAAGTAAACAGTTATATAAAAAAATAAAAAGTATAAAAAACTTGGAAAGAGAGGTTATATATAGCCTTTCAAATGCCTCCTCTTTCAGATATATTAGTACATGAAAATATTTAATGATGAGAAGAATTGCAAATCTATTTAGCAGACTTCTTCTTCTTTTTTGGTGATTCATCATCTTCGCTCTTTCTCTTCTTTTCCTTTTTGTCTTTCTTTTCTTTCTTTTCCTTCTTTTCCTTCTTTTCTTTCTTTTCCTTCTTCTCTTTTTTGTCTTTCTTTTCTTTCTTTTCACTCTTCTCTTCTTCTTCATCAGCATCTGGGATTTCAACATCTAAATCTTTTTTGAAAAGTGAGATGGCTTCTTCGATGGCATCTGAATTCTTCATGGTTGGAGCACCGGTATCATAGAAGTTTAGTCTTTGTTCAACTTGTTTTTTCAAAATGGTACCAAAAGCATTACTTGGTTCATCGGAGTAGTTATCGATTCTGGATGCAATAGAACACTTGTTAGCCAAGTATCTTGAAATTCTACCTTTGTTCTTAGCTGAGGCTCTACCAATAAAAGAGGAATGGTAGATCAAACCATATTTAGGAGTGTTACCTTTGGTTTTCAAAGCTCTGAATAAAGCTTTTTCAGCACCCAAGATTTGAACAGTAGAAGCAGCTTGTTTTGACAAGTTGGTCAAAGAACCAGCATGAGAGATCAATCTAGCACCGATGACTTCTCCAATCAATTCGGATAAGTTTGGAGCAACGGTATGCATCTTATCTGTCAAATAGTTATATAAGGATCTTCTATAATCAGTTAAAGACACGACTCTTTTAGCAAACACCAATAAATTGTCAAAATCTTCCTCAGAGATATCTTGACCCATAGAGATTCTAGAGTTGTCAATAACAGATTGAGCTAGACCTGAGTCGTTGTTTAACAAAGCAGTTAAATCGTGTAGTTTTTCATCATCTAGAGAAGCTTTATCTTTAATGAATAAGGTCAATTTAGCAAAAGTGTAGTTATCTGGAACCAATTTTGCTAACTCTGGGAAATGCCATCCATACCATTCCTTAACTCTCATTGAGAAGGTGTTGATATCTTTATCTAATTGATCTAATAAAGCAATAGCCTGGATGATGTGGTTATCGTTCTTTTGGACAGAGAATTTCACTTTAGCTCTTGAGTAGGCATGACCTAGACCTAATTGGGCTCTTTCAATATCACCAATTTGTAAGTTTTTCAACAGTTTGTCACCGTGTAGTCTGACACCTCTTAGTAAGTCTTGAGCTAAATCATTTGAGATACAATCAATGTATGGGAAAGTTTCTTTGATGGATGGACCCAAATTTTTATCAGAGATAGCTAAGGTGATTTGATTTTTAGAAGAACCTTTTGGAATGTTTAATTCAAGAACGGATTTCAAGTATTCAGAGACTAAACCTTCAGAGATTTCATTGGCGTTTTCTAAAGCTTGGGCGGCACCTTTGAAAGGAGCAAAAGAGACCAATTCGACCAATTTGGAGAAACTAGCTAGCTCATTGATTTGTTGTTGAACCTCTTTCAACTTGGAGCCGATGTTGTCTTGTTGGAGCTTGACCTTGAAGACAGCGTAACCTGTTGCCTCTTCAAATAGAAGGAAATCAATAGGAGCAGACATTCTTAGAAGTGCACTTCTGGGATCCTCTTGACGGTTTGGTGAGTTTCTTCCTCGTCTTCTTCTTTTTTTGTAGTAGTGAAAAGTTTTAATTTTTTGGCCTCAGAAAAATTTGCAGTTACCCGCTGCGATGAGACTTTTGTCCCGAAGGAGTAATTCCCCAATTCGGGGCTCTTGAGCCTTTATCAATTGTCACGTGGTTTCCGCGAATTCGAGAGGAGTCTAATCGGTGGGAGCAGGAATAAAGTATAAAGTGTTGTTTTTGACTCATTTCATTCCTTCCAGAGCACACTTGTTGCTGCATATTAGGACTCACTCAGCTGCCGATGATAACACGCTCGAAAGACTCGAAGAATGCCCAACGGGATTCAAATGATAGACCTCTCAATGCGGATATAACACCAGATCCAATCCCCTCAAGAACAGTCTCGACTTCCCATTCCATTACTACTGCTAATAGCAATATCAGAGCTCGTCACTCCTTCTCTACAACATCTTCCGTCACCAGACCAACTGCGAACAGATCACCACAGTCAAGCAACATACATCACCAAAAGATCACTCGTCGTTCTTCTTCCTTTGCATCGCCTTCATCTCCTTGGGCCAGACGTCGTTCCTTCTTATCTGAGACCATGATATCCAATGAGAAACACCTCGTTTATGAACTGAACAACTACGGTTATAGCAGCTCGCCTATATATTCCATCAGTCTCAGAGAAAGTCAGGGATTCACTTGGAATCAGGACCTGTTTGCATCCCAGAACCAGCAAGAATCAGCAATCATTTATGATGATATAGACGACGAAGAGGATAAACGTAATGATCAATACACTGAAGTTTTCCAAGATGATGAAGATGAAGATGAGGACATGGATCATGAGCACTCCTACAGGATCACCAAGAATGGAAGAAGATCCCTGTCGTACTCTGCTACTAATGACCATGGTATAAATAAGGTGAAAGTCATTAATATAAAAGTTGATGAAAATGATAAAAGATGGTAATGATTTGCAAGAAGTTTTTCTCTTTATAGTTGAGGAAACTGTTCAACGTTTTTATATGCTGGTTTATACAAGGTTCTTTTTGGCATGGTAAGTGTGGTTTTAAGTCTGGTATTTTTAGAGGTTTATGGTGGAATAATTTCTTGCAACTCATAGGTCTTTGGTTTTGGTCAAAAGCAGGAAATGACTTATATCTACATACTTTTTTTTGATACAAATATATTTATTAATCGAGTAGTGAATACTGGTAAGAACTATTCATAAGTAAAGCCCAGAGTTGTTGACACTCTTTCCTGAATGGATAAAACTATTGACATCTTTAGTAAAACTCTTTACCAAACCGAACTTGTCCACCAGTAAATGAGTCAATTCGTCTATGCTGTCAACATTGATCTTTTCAAATCCTGGAACACCTTCACTTTGTAGCACTAGGGAGCTTATTTGATTTGATTTGTGAAGAATCACACCATTTGAGATGATTGATCCTGTTATTCCACTGATGAAGAAAGGAGGGACGAGTTTCTTGATGTTCAGGAACTCATCTCTATTTTCAGATAATTTCCCAATATATTGTTTGAAAGGTAGTGTTCCTGGTGTTATTGATAAGATTTGAAGTTCATCATCAATTGAAGTGAGAAGCTTTTTGGAAATCAAGGAATAATTGATGATATCATGTTCATAATGCGGCACCAACAGGACGCTTAAGCGAGAAGTGTATTTATAGATGGACAGCTCTGAGCTTACAACGGATTCATACTCTTTGTTGGCTTTGTCAGTTGAATATAACTGTTCTTCCTCTATGAAATCATCTGAATCAAAGTTCTTTGGGTATAGTTTGGTTACCACGAGTGAAGCAATCTTCTCCGAATCATAGGATTTTCCCAGTGAATCATCAATTGCCTTGAGTGTGGAAGGTATTATGATCAGTGTTCCTTTCAATTGGTTCAGGGCAGGCTCATTTTTGATGACAACTGTTGGAATTGGTGATTCAATGGCGAATTCCTCTTCTTCTTCTGTCAAGATGTGACGAGGAGTCTTAAGCTCAGACCATGGCTTGAACTGTGTGTGGTTCCGTTAGTACAAATTCAAGTATTCTCTGATCCCACTCAGTGGACTTACGACCATCGCGTTACCCAGTTTTGATGTGGTTTGTTTATCTACGAGTATGAAACAGAAGGGCAATTCATCTCATTTGTTTAGTAAACTGCCAAAATCCAAAAAAAAAAAGCCTTAGGAAAAATGAAAAAATCCCATGAGATCAAAGTCTTCACTGAGTAAAACTGCTACAGATCACCACAAACAATGAGCAGCGCAGACTTTGAGAAGGCATCTTTGGAGTTTAATAAGCTGCAGAACGAACTGACAGAAAGTCTCTCGTCAAGACAGCAGCTCGAGACTCAGTTTCAGGAGAACTCAATTGTGCTAGACGAATTCAAGACTCTGGAGGACGATGCTAAAATTTACAAACTGACAGGTCCCGTTCTGCTACCGCAAGACAAGACCGAGGCAAAGCTGAACGTCGAGAAGAGAATCGAGTTTATCAAGAATGAAATGTATGTACATATATGATTTCTTGGTGTTGTTGTAAAGGTATACTAACATTGACGATAGTGAGCGTGTTGAGAAAAACATAAACACTACACAGGCCAAGGTTGAAACCGCAAGAAACAGGTTGATAGAAATCCGTTCTGCACTACAGGCCAATGCTCCACAGCAATAACTAGATAAGCCATCAATCTCGTAAATCTCGTTTGTTGTTGTTTTATGCCTATACACGGAATCCTTTTAACACTTTGATTTTAACCTCTGGTAGCTTGACTCTTGAACAAGTTGATTCCAGAGTTAACGGTGTAGAACAGAAACTCCTCGGTGTTGTTGTACAATTGTCCTAAACTTTCAAGATTACTCAATCTCTTGTCAGCCAAATCTAATGTATTTTGGAATCCTTTCGACTTATCACTAGCCATGAATAACTCCAATGCAACATATGTAGAACTCAAAGATAATCTCTTGGTATACCATGCAAAGTCATTAGTCTGATCTCCTGAATAGAATCTAATATCATCACTTAGCTGATGTAATTCTTGAGATGCGTCTCCAATATTTGGTGGAAGAACCAAGTATGTTTGTAACTGGTTCAAATGATGAGCGAACGGGGCATTTCCCAACAGTCTCTTCTTGACAAGGTATTTCAATTTTGATTCTTCATTAAGCTTTTGAAACTCTTCTAGTTCCAAATATTGTTTCAACCCAACTCTTTCTTTCATTAAATGGAACTTGATTAAATCCATTGTACCATTCTCGAACAAAGACTGAACAGCATCTGAGAAGCCAAATGTTCTCGAACTCTCGAGAATAGCCTTATGCTGGAACCCCAATGTTGGAACAAATTCTTTCAGGGCTTTATCCAAGATCTGATAATGAGGAGTCTCGGGATCTAACAGTGGTTCATCAGGATGATCATAGGAGTGGTATAACTTGGAGGAAATTCCCAATTGTTTTTGTACAGCAAATGCACTTCTGTTTCTGAGTATTGGTAAAATACTGGTGCATCTGAGCATCGTGGAACTGTTTGGTACTTTTGGCAGTCTGACCGATAGACTCCAATGGATTGGGGGTGTTTTGTTGCTGAGTGGTTATGCCTATTCGAAAAATCAAACCATAAATAAAAAGAACAGAAATTCGCGGAATTCATCTCAATAGTTTTTCACTTCCCAATTGAGTATATTTCCTGTTTCGGAAATAGATTAAGCAGTTTCAGTTATTCCTGCATTAAGTTCTTTCTATTCAGTTCTTTGAGTTTATACTGCTCGGTTTGTTATCCAAAATAAATCGATCAAACAATCCAGTTATATTTCTCACCTGCATTTTTGTCTCAAAACTTGTTCCAACCCTGGTATGTCACCATTCAATTCATTGTGAAATCATTGAATTCGAATGTTACACAGCAAGATAAAAACAAAGAAAATATCGTTTGAGAGTATTCTAGAACAGGCTTCATTATATATCACTTCTAGCTTACTGAACAGCTCGCTTCGCTTTTTCAGGGCTCAAGTTTGGCCAATCGGAGCTGTTAGTTTGTTAGTCCTTCTGTCACTTCGGGGACTCAGAGTTTGTGTCAAACAATCGATTGTGAGCCAATCGGAGTTGAGGAGACTATCGGAAATAAGGTCAAAGTCCCCGTCGATAGGAGGCTAAAAGACTTGTTCAACTAACATCGTAATGACAAATTAATGGATGGCGAAGAATCGACAGCAAAGAAGAAAGGCATACTGAAAACTCGTAAGCGGGACTTTGAACTTCCGAAAGAATTCCGTTTCAAGCCTCTTCGAGCTAGCAGAATACACTGTTGTTCTATCAGTATCTGATCAGATTATACGAAATAGTCCCCATTTAGTCTCTCAATATACCACTTTTGCTAATGCTGGGACTAAAGGGTAAAAACTTTCCTGATTCGGCAAAAATTTCACCCTCCCACAAATCGAAAACATATAAAATGATGGACGTCTCTCTTCTCTTTTTCTCCATCGACTGCCCAATTCATTCAAGATTGCCTGTCTAAAACAATCACTAAAATCTCTCCATTCATAATTGATCAACGCAAAATGTCCGATTCCACTGTTGGCCAAATCATCACTTGTAAAGCTGCCGTCGCTTGGGAAGCTAACAAGCCACTATCAATCGAAGAGATCGAAGTTCTTCCACCAAGAGCCCACGAAGTCAGAATCAAAGTCTTATACACCGGTGTCTGTCATACTGATGCCTACACTTTGTCTGGTGTTGATCCAGAAGGTGCTTTCCCAGCCATTCTAGGTCACGAAGGTGCTGGTATTGTTGAATCTGTCGGTGAAGGTGTTACTTCTGTCAAGCCTGGTGATTCTGTTGTTGCTCTATACACTGCTGAATGTAAAGAGTGTAAATTCTGTAAGTCAGGTAAGACTAACTTGTGTGGTTCTGTCAGAGCCACTCAAGGTAAAGGTGTTTTGCCAGATGGTACTCCAAGATTCAGACACAAAGCTACTGGTAAAGAAATTTTACATTTCATGGGTTGTTCCACTTTCTCTCAGTACACTGTTGTTGCTGACGTCTCTGTTGTTGCAGTCAACCCAGAAGCTCCAAAAGAATCCACCTGTCTATTAGGTTGTGGTATTGTCACAGGTTGGGGTTCTGCTGGTTTCGGTGCTACTTCCGCCAAGATTGAAGAAGGAGAAAACGTTGCCGTTTTTGGTGCCGGTGTTGTTGGTTTATCAGTTGTTCAAGGTGCTGCTGCTAGAAAAGCTGCTAGAATCATTGTTGTTGATGTTAATGACAAAAAGAAAGAATGGGCTGAGAAATTCGGTGCTACAGAATTCATTAACCCAACAAAACTTCCAGAAGGTAAAGGTATTGTTGAACACTTGATTGATATCACTGATGGTGGTTTGGACAGAACCTTTGATTGTACCGGTAATGTTAATGTTATGAGACAAGCTTTGGAAGCCTGTCACAAAGGTTGGGGTGAATCTACTATTATTGGTGTTGCTGCTGCTGGTAAAGAAATTTCTACTAGACCATTCCAATTGGTTACTGGTAGAGTCTGGAGAGGTGCTGCTTTCGGTGGTGTCAAAGGTAGAACTCAATTACCAGGTTTCGTTGAAGATTACTTGAGAGGTGATTTGAAAGTTGAGGAGTTCATTACTCACCGTCAAACTTTACCAGAAATTAATGAAGCTTTTGAAGAAATGCATAAAGGTGACTGTTTAAGAGCTGTTATTGATCTACATAACTTTTAACTAGCACGCGAACCTCATCTATGATGTGGTTCACAAAAGTGCATGCGCATTTCATTCATTCAATTCATTCCCCCATATTACTAGTCTGTAATATTCAATTATAATGCATAAATCTGCCTTTCCCGCTACTAAACCAAACCGTATGCTACTATCAGTTACGAGAGAAGAAGAACGATCATCTACTTAAAAGTCAAGAAGCTAAAAGCTCAGACAATGAATTCATTAAAAAACTGAACTATATATAAGCACCTGTAAGTTAAAAATAATGCACCAATTAAAAACTATTTCCACACAAATGACAAAAAAACAGTATAAACCCATCATATATAAATAAAAACAAACAAACGCACTTCTTTCCTTGCATAAACCGTTTTCTCTAATATCGATCTTTCAATATTCTAATATATAATTGTAAATAAAAACAAAAACTCACCGTTGAGTTTCCGATTAGTGTATGTAATCGTTGCTAATGGCAATACCGTTCATCTTTAACGATAAATCATTCAAATCCGGTTGTTCATTGTAAATCTGTTGGAAAAAATGTTGCTGCGGTTGTTGCTGTTGTTGTTGTTGTTGCTGATTCAACTGAGCAGGTAAGTACTGCTGCTGCTGTGGTGGTGGTTGCTGTGGTTGGTTTTGAGCATGATGGTGTTGTGATTGATGATTGTGTGGTTGTTGTTGTTGTTGTTGTTGTTGTTGTTGTTGGAATTGGTCATTGACAACATTTATTCTTGGTGCACCACAGCGTAAACAGCAAATGTTCTTAGCAAAGTTATGATATGAACAACCTTCATTACCACATTTCCAGTCACCTGCTCTGAAAGGAACAGAGGAGTTTCTATTGTTACCATTGTTGTTATTATGCCCATTATTATGACCTTTGTTGTGATTGTTAGTGCTATTGTTGTTTCCAGTATTAGCATTGCTATTGCCCAAACCAACGTTATTACCAACACTGTTATTGACACTGTTGATATTGCCTGAGCTATTATTGTCGTGACTAGAATAATGCAGGTTTTGACTTTGGTTTTGGCTTTGGTTTTGGTTTTGGTTTTGGTTTTGGTTTTGATTTTGGTTTTGGCTTTGGTTTTGGTTTGGGCTTTGGCTTTGGTTTGGGTTCTGATTCTGATTCTGATTTGAGTTCTGGATCTGACTCTGATGAGGTGAATTTTGGTTCTGGCTAGGATGGCCTGGGGCATGCATCGATTGCTGAATAGCAGCAGCAGATGCAGCAGGGAAGGAACAGCGGAAACAAGCAGTACGACGCTGGAAATTTGAGAATCCACAACTTGGACAAGTCCAATCCCCTGGTCTTGGTCTATTCTTACTTGGTGGGAATGGAGTCAAAATTTCCTGAGCACGATCTAGGACTCTAGCACTGGATGGTTGAACTTCAATGGATCTATCGTTTAAAGCTCTACCATTCATAGCTAGCGACTCGGCAGCTTCTTCGTGTGAACTGAATACAGCGAAACCGGATCCTGTTGGCTTATGCTGGTCTGGTGTCTTCAAAGTCCAAAATGCAATTGGACGACCACCATATTGGGTGAACCAGCTCTCTAGTTCACTTTGTGTCGTATCATTTGGTAGATTCGATAAATGCAAGACCTTTGATCTTTCTGCTAAAAACGCGCGAACATCAGCTCTAACATCGAAAGGTCTTGTTAGCACATCTGGATGATCTTCAGCTGGTAGTGATTTTCTGACTAAAGCTTTCAAAATACTGGACAACAATTCAACTTCATGGTATGAACGGCAGGCAGATTGTTGAGGACTATTCAGTTGGAAAGGAACTTTTGTTTGATCGATTTCAACCTCAAGAGCAGTGATAATACTGGACAGGTTGGAAGCGGTGTAACTCAACGTCTCTGGATGGTGTGCTTGCCATTTAGTGTATTCCTGCTTCAATTCAAAAACCCTCGAGTGTTGCAAATATGGAGGAAGCACGACACTTTTATCTCTAGCCTCTCTTGGTAACTGAACCCTAAGGTCCCAGGCATTCAAAGTGACAAAAATGAATTCCAGACCTTTTGAGCTGATCGAATCACGAACAAACTTATCTATTTTGTTGATAGCATCTTTGAAAGTACCCGCATTACGAACATGTTCCCAGGTTAAGCCGGTGATACTAGTACATAGAGTGGTGATGGGAGTATTGACAGGTCTAATTAAGACCGAGTCCTTTGATATCTCTTCTAAAGTGTTGGCATCTAGTGATTGCCAGGCGACCTCAATAATTTCGGCGGAGTCTTTGGTCACATAGACACCTTGCTCATCACACGTAGTGGATATGCTAATTACAACAAAAATGTCAGTCATAACAGATGGCAGAGAGTTCTTCAAGATCTTGCTGCAGATGAGACAGCTTCAAAACAACCTCAAATTTCTAGGAGCAGATGAGCCAGAGAATGGAGAGCAGAAATTCTTAATAGAGGGTGAAGTGAAAATGTCTGTCAAAATCAAGTGGATTTGGCCTTATTTCCCTCTTCTTCAATCCAGACTTCCTTCTTCTCTGGAGAGACATTTCTCTTCGTTTGTTACGATTCTTCGAGAAAATTTGAAAAACTCGAGGAAGCCAAAAAAAAAAGTTGCGAAAGTTGTGTCCAAATGCGGTAAATGTCAAGAGTGTCTAAACAGGAAATTCTTTTCGCCATTTTGCGAGAACCGGTTTGTTTGTTTTGCCAAAGTCCTACAAAAAGAGAACATTGGAATGTTCTTCAGAAGTAGAAGTGAGACATGATCTGTTGATAAACGAAGCTGAGATTCGACTCCTTTCGTTCTTTCAAAGGATTTCAGAGGATACTGAGTGAATTCTCTTTCTATCCCAAGCTACTCTTTTCCCTCCCCAACCCATTTTTGCACTTGTCTCTCCCTCCTATCAAACACACAATACCCATCAAAAACACATATTCAGAACCAGCGCGTCGAATCAATAATTCAAAAATAAAAATGAGTGGTTTGCCCCCAGATATAGATCCTACAAAGCAGCCTCTGCGCGTTTTCAAAGCACAGCTGGTGGTTTCAGTAGTGCTGGGGATTTCTGCCTTCCTGATATTCTGTGTCTTGCGTTACAGATGGCCTCATATATATGCTGTACGAGTTCTAAGAAAGAAGGATATAAGGATGCTACCCAGTAGTTTCTTTCGATGGGTCTTATCTCTGCACAGAGTGACAGAGGATGAGGTTTTGGAGCATGGGGGTCTTGATGCTTATGTCTTTTTGGGCTTTTTTAAAATGGCTATAAAGTTCTTTGCTCTATGTTCTGGTATATCCATTTTCTTGATTGGCCCAATACGATACTACTACACTGGGTTCTTCGACAGTGATGGTATATTTTGGGATGATGATGATTCTTGGTATTTTTCGAGGGGATTTAATACAGATGATGACGATAGTGACGGAGGAGCTAATGAAGGCGATGATAGTGCAGCTTGGGTTTATACTGTCTTCACTTATGTCTTCACCATATCTGCATTTTACTTTCTTTGGAAACAGACAGAAATCGTTGTTGCTATCAGACAAAAGTATCTTGGACGTCAAAATTCGATCACCGATAGGACCATTTACCTAGAGGGTTTGCCAGCAGAAGTAGATCCAGATGACTATAGCACTTCATCTTCTAGTGATGATTTAACTCAAAACATTCCTTTAAAGTTTGACGAAAATAGATTAAAGCGATATATTGAAGAGCTGGGAATAGGTAAAGTCAGCGACATTTATATTGCTTCTGATTGGACTCCGCTAAAGGATCTTTTCAAGAAAAGAAACAAGATTTTAAGAGCACTCGAAGTCTCTTATTCGAACTACATTCCATTGAAAGTCGAAGTTTATACTTCTGGAAATCTGGAACCATCAGTCACATCTGATTCCCAACAGTTTTTGAGTAGAGTATCTACCGAAACCGAACCATTATTACAGAACAGTCGAAGACCCATGATTAAGCTGGGATTTCTGGGCCTCTTAGGTGAAAAGGTTGATGCTATTACTTATTACACAGATCAACTGGTGCAAGTGAACGAAGAAATCATTGTTGAGCGGCAAAAGAATAACTTCAAGCCAGCAGGTTCTGCTTTCGTCACTATGGATTCGGTGGCATCTGCCCAAATGGCAGCTCAGGCAGTTTTGGATCCGCATGTTCACAGATTAATTGCAACATTGGCTCCTGCTGCGCATGATGTTAGATGGGATAACTTATCTCTATCCAAATCAAATAGATTTGTGAGAGCCAATTTAATCACCCTTATTATTGGTATTTCAACTGTCACATTGATCTTCCCTGTGATCTACCTTTCAACCTTTATCAATATCAAGACCATTAAGAAGTTTTGGCCTGCATTTGGTGATTGGATTAGTCAGTCTGAGACAGCTACTCTTATAATCGGTTTAATTCCGCCTTATCTCTACACCCTCTTGAATGTGTCTGTTCCTTATTTTTACTCCTACTTATCAACTTTGCAAGGTTATAGGTCTAATGGGGAAGTGGAACTCTCCACGTTGTCTAAGAATTTTTTCTACATATTCTTTAACTTGTTCTTGGTGTTCACATTAGCTGGTACCGCAAGTAACGTGTGGGCTCTATTAGGAGATACGACTAAGATAGCATATGAATTGGCTAATTCACTGAAAACTCTATCTTTGTTTTATGTGGATTTGATTCTATTACAGGGTTTGGGTATGTTTCCATTCAGGTTGTTACAGCTTGGTGACGTTCTGCTGGAGATTGTGTCTAAACTCTTTTATTGTCGTACTGCAAGAGATTACAGAAAGTTATATTATACACCCCCTGTTTTTGATTTTGGTTTGTTCTTACCTCAACATATATTGATTTTGATCATAACCATGATATACTCGGTCACGTCTACTAAGATCGTTACTGCCGGTTTGGTTTATTTTGTTCTTGGCTATTATACTTATAAGTATCAGCTTCTGTATACGATGGTTCATCCTCAACATTCAACTGGTCAATCATGGCCGATGATTGTTAGAAGAGTTTGTTTAGGGTTAGTTCTTTTCCAAATAACAATGGCTGGTACATTGGCTCTGGAGCATGCTTACATCTTAGCTATTTTAATTCTTCCTTCAACTCTAGCAACACTTCTGTTTGCGTACACATTTGAGAAGGATTACCTACCTTTGTCATTCTTCATTGCCTTGAAGGCTGTTAGAAGAAATGAGTCTCATGCTATTGAAGAAGGATCAACCAGTGCATTATCTAATGAGCACATACATTTATCATCAAGAAAAACGCTAAAGAAAAGAAGAAGCACTATTGATGAGACAAGAGAAGAAAACATTACCTACACGTGCCCATATCTAACAGATCCATTGAATGGTCCAATAATAGGATTTGATGGTGACTATATTCAAGAAATTCAATACTCTCCTACAAGTTTGAGTGAAAGAGTTGTAAGAAAATATTACGTGTGCTCAGAGTGGGAATGAGGCGTTTTCTAGTTTACATATAAATTTTATACTGAGTGATGGGAGATTCATGAATAGATATCGGTAGTAACATGATAATTGTTGTCCCTTGAATCCTATATATCTGAGCATCACTATGCGGACTCTTCTTTCATTCCCTTCCATCTTGTAATGTTTGTGTACTTTACTTGTGTGTTTATGTTTGAGCCTTAAACACAAACTGGCTTCGCTTCATCACATTTGACATTTCTCAAACCACATATGTAGCATTCGTTGTTTATTTTCCGCCGTGTCGCATGTATGTCTTGTCTTATGCGTATATATCGTCATGTTCTCTGATAATGCTTCAGCCTTTGCAGAGCTTGCCCTGTTTCACTCTCCCTTCAGCACAGTGTCAATGAGTGGGAAAGATTGGTAAGGGTCTGCTGTTGAGATTCTAAAGCAAGAAGAGCGTAATAGTGGTGCGTTGGTGAGTGGTTTTGTACTTGAAGATACAGAGGATGACTGTTCATGGATCTTCAAGCATCCTGCACGCATTTTCCCTTCTACATCTTTCACCAAATCCTCATGTGCGTCCAGCGAGTTCTTCTGTGCTTTGGAACTGGAACTCGCAGGATCGAATAACGTGTAGCAGTATATACTCATGGCTTATTGAGCTAGGTAATAGGTATGAGCAAAACTAAGGAAGAGCATTTCTCACTTTTATATAGTTTTGAATGGATTTTCTTCATGCTTGTTTCACTCGAGCCTAATTGATCCCAGAAATTGTGGGGTGGATTCCAACTGTTTTGGCTGTGAAGCTCTGTTTTGTGATGGACTTTACTATTGTGTGTCCCTTAACATTTCAAGTTTTGGTATAAAAATTTATGTCTTCTACAAGTCTGACACACACTTCAAACAAACCACGATTGCGAAGCTCCACAAAGAGGAGAAGTTCATTCTGAGAACGGAATAGGTATCTAAACAATGGCTCCAATCACTTTTGTCACTGGCAATTCCAAAAAACTGAAAGAGTTCCAGGCCATCGTTGGTGACGATTCCATTCTAAATCAAAGCGTTGATCTAGAAGAGATCCAAGGTTCGATCGATGAGATATCCACCAAGAAAGCCATTGCTGCTGCTAAAGTGATAAATGGCCCTGTCCTGGTCGAAGATACTTGTCTAGTCTTTAATGCCCTTTCAAAGCCAAATTTAGAGCTACCAGGGCCATATATCAAGTGGTTTTTGAGTTCGTTAGGTGTAGAGAATCTACCAAAACTACTTGCTGGCTTTGAGGACAAATCTGCTCAAACTGTATGTACATTTGCCTTCTGTGAAGGTCCAGGTTCCGAAGTTCTCTTGTTTAAAGGCATTACTGAAGGAAAGATTGTTGAACCAAGATATAATGGTGATGAGGTTTTTGGCTTTGATCCTGTTTTCGAACCAACTGGCTATGATCAAACTTTTGGAGAAATGGAAAAATCGTTGAAGAACACCATAAGTCATCGTTATAGAGCCTTGGAGAAAGTAAAAGAATTCTTAAAGAACAGAAAAAATTAGTAATACAGGTATATTAATAGATCTAGACAGGAACTTTAAAAGTAAACATTTAACGTAGAAAATAAATGGAGTGAGAAGAACCATCGTGATAACAGGCATTTCAATTATATGGCCAGTTCATTTGATGCACCATCTGGGTTGTTTTCTTTCCAATTACTGATCCAAGCAGATATTCTCTCAACATTTGAATCAATATCTTGGGTAGAATTGGACTGCAACTCGACCACAATCTCGGGAACATAAGAGTCTCTGGCTTCTTGGGCAATAATTTCCATAATTTCACAGTCTAAATTTTCTTGAATCTTAGAATCTGCGTAGTCTCTTTTCTGTAGTCTATCATACAAGATACTATTATCAGTTCTTAAAACAACGACTAAGTCGATCAGTCTTTCAGGGAATAGATCACAAGCATGCCAATCGACCAAGACACCGCCTTTCTCCAAATAGGGTTCTAAAGCATCCAGCAATTTGTCCTCATCAACAATGTGACTATTTCTCTCTTCATCAAATCCATCGTAAGCATTGTTTTCCCTCGCAAAATCGGTGATGTTTATATGGGTGAACCCCTCTAAGTCGTTACGGATGGTTTCTGCATGGCTGGATTTACCACACCCTGGAGTCCCTGTTATTATTATGTTTGGAAGTGGTCTAGTGGACATCCCAGCTGCTTGTTAATCTAATAATATTAGGTACTGAATAGCTTAGAGAGAGAGGCACATATGCCTTTGAGCTCATCGCATTGAAATTTTACCATATGAATATGAGAACCGACTAGTATGTTTCACGTGATATACCCTCGTAAATCGGCTTCACGAAAAAGTTGGAAAGGACTTGGACAAAGAGCCAACTGCGAGTGATGGAGAGGAATCGAGAGAAGCTGGGACTTGTTTGATTGGTACACTTTGTTTCGTGTGGTTTTTATTAGAGATAGAGGGAAATGAGTAAGTGCTTCTGGCTTTGGTTCCTTTCTTTTGGCTTCGCGTGTGAAGTTCGAGTTGGAGACTGTTGTTCAATCCAATCATGATATTCATCAACAATGAGATCACTAACAGCATCATATTTTAATAGCGACTTGGGATCAGCTAGATAGCGACAGTCTTTTGAAGAGACAGATAGGAGCAAGGGTCAATCAATCCCTCGCTGGAGGAGACTTCTCTGCCTTGGATTTTAACTCCTCAAATGATCTTCCAAACTTGGGTAGATCGCAAACACCTTTACAAGGAGCTTTATCATCACCTTCCATTTCATCAATAGCTACCAGTTCATTGCCTCCTGGGCTACAGCCAATAGCAAACATTACAAATAGTAACGACATTGGTTCAGGAATCGCGAATGCATCCTCAACATCAACTAATAATGAAAGTAATAATAATAACCCAGTGAAAACTGAAGAAGAATTGACCGATATGGATAGGTACGGATTAAATGGATTACTACCTCTAATTAGAATGGAAAATAATGACCAAACAACAGTTGCTATAGGTACTGATCTGAATATTCTTGGATTGGATATGAGTGAGGAAAATATTGACGTTAAACTATCAAAGACTTTCTCCTCACCATGGCTTGAGACATCCAGAAGTGAGATAGATCCAACATTTGAGACTCCCAAATTCTTCAAGATTGATGGATTACCAAAAATTCAAGAAAAATTGACCTTGTTCACGGATGAAACGCTGTTCTATATTTTTTATACCAGACCAAAAGATGCACTACAAGAGGCAAGTGCAAGAGAGTTGATGAAGAGAAACTGGAGATATCACAAAGAATTATTAGTTTGGCTAACAAAAGATTCGAATACGGAGCCAATTCAACAATCACCACAGAGTGAACGTGGTGTGTATATCTTCTTTGACCCTCATGGTTGGGAAAAGGTTAGAAAAGAGTTTATTCTTTACTATCAATCTATAATGTCATGAAGAAAAAAAGATAATGTCTCACAGATGATAATAAGATAATATTCAAATCAGGCTAAGTGATTGTACTATAATTTTTATGCGATTTTGAACGTTTCTTCAGACTTTGTACATTCTTTATTTTACTAATTAAAAACTATATATAAGAAAAAACTGCATTATTACTCCACTTTCTTCTTTATTATTCCTTCTTACTTTATTGATGAATAGCGTGATAACGTTTACCTCTCACAGCAAAGATATACTGATTGAATCTGTAAACTTCATGAGGGTTATAATCATTCAACTCCCATTTGGTCGAGGCGAACAAGTTCTCCGTTCTGTTCATCAAGACATCTAAATCTTTACCGAAATTGTCTAATAACCAATCGTAGTCGGTGATGGAATCTTTTTCATGATAACCAGTGATAAAGATTGGACATTTTGATTCAAGTAATCCTGGAATGGTTTGCTTCCACAATTCTTTAACATCTGGATAACCAAGACCTGGATGGAATAAGAAGAAGGAATCTAAGTAAGGGTCAAATGGGAAGAAATCACCTGCTTCATGGTAAACATGGAAATAATCGGTATGGTAAATCATTGATAAGTAAGGATCTATTCTCTTGACAATTGGTCTTGAACTGTGGGAATATGTGTTTCTATCTCTATCATAATAAGATTCTGGTCCAATGAAATGAAGTTCAAACTCAATTTCAGGGAATAGATATGATAATTGTTTCCAAACATGACCAGGTAATTGTCCTTCAGCTCTAGTACCGACGATAAACAATCTTAACGGACGATCTTTGAAAGTGGATGCCCTTTGGAAAGGATATAGAGAATAACGCAAGGCAGCCAATGATTTCAAGCCTTCTAAAGTAACAGGACCTTTTGGAGATAATAAATAAGGAGAAAATTGGTGTAAAAGAGCTCCCATGGTAATAGGATATGATAACATTTTCGTCACTGCTGCCAACTGGAACTCGGTATCCATCGAATAGAACTGTCTGGTGTAGAAGTATAGATCCCAACTCGATAAGTTCACTTGAGATTCACGTTCTTGGACTTTAGGGAAATCAAATTCAGGAAATTGACGACCTGATCTTAAGTCATGTTCATATATATTGGCTTTCTTCAAAATTTCGTATTTCTTCAATCTATGGTACTCTTCGTCTTGTTCCCATGCCTCCCTCGAGTGATGTGTTGGAATCCCACTGTAAGGACAAACATAGTTTATTTCTTTATTCGTGACTGGACATTTGGCAACGGCTCTTATCGTAGCAGCACGGTGTCTCAGGTCTGGTGACGGGGAAGAGTCCCATGGATGGAATCTGTTGTCGGCACTTGGTTCATCAGCAGAAGGAGGAGGATCCATGCCCAGTGCGTTTCTGAAAATGGACATTATCTGTCTTTTTGGCTGAATTTGTTGTAATGGCTTGTGGGCATTGTACTTCAGTAAAGCACTGGTAGTGCTTCTACTGACAGAAAACATGGTGCAATTTTGTCAGTGTTTTCTTTCTTGAAGGGAGACAGCCAATGTGGTATGTACAAGAAAACAGCTCAGGTGGGGAGCAGCAGGTTCGTATCAGGCTTGGAAAGGACGGTCTCTCGGGTGTTGTAAAGCGTGCCTCTTTTCTCTTTTCTCTGAGAGCCTTCTTTTTGGAGCACCAAAAGAAAAAAAAGACGTTGAAAAAACAGGGAAGAGGTTACCCGGGTGTTGAAGACATTGGTTTTGGATCCACCCACCAGCTCCCCCCTTTTGAGCACATTCGCAGAGGGCCGTGAATATTGTTTAGCTGGTAAAGATATACTGAGAGAGCTTTAGGTACAGCCTATTTATACAAGCAGGGAGTTGAATTTGGTGGAACAAACCAGTGGATCAGCTCCTAGATATTGGTGATGATTACGTAATTTACATTTGTCTGGTGTTTGTCGAAAAGTGAAAAATTGTGTTTTGTACTTGAGCTCAGCGCACAGAGGAACACACTTTGGAACGGTGCACAACCCTCACTGATCGATATGTCGAGACTACTCAAGAGCGTGCCTGCCAGCTCACGCCTTCTGTCCACGCTGGTGTCGAGACAATTGCAAAACCCCGCCGTCAAAGCCAATCTAATTGCAATCGAATCATCTTTCAAACCATTATCCCATACTACTCGAACCATCATCTATAAGACCGAAATCACCCCTTTACAAAGAACCCTTTTGCAGAGATATCAGAACAGCTTGATAATTCCATCAGAAATTGCCAAACAACTGGAGAATATTGCCATTTCCGAACCACAGCAGCCAAAAGAAGAGATAAAAGTGGATTCTGTTCTAAGAAAGAGAAGATTAAAAATGAAAAAGCATAAACTAAGAAAAAGAAGAAAAGCTCAGAGGGCCTTGAGAAGAAAACTGAAGAAGGATTAGTCGACTGATTCCATGGTGTTGCATATAAATAATTTCCACAAACTATATTTTAAAAGATCAAATAAAGTTCTTCCATGTTCTACTACATGTAAATTGTAGAAATTATGAAACTATTCAAATCAATTACTCAAACAAATAAAGTGATATATAACAAAAAAGGAAAACTGTAGGTTTATAAACATGAAAAAAAACACTTTACTAGTTGATGTATGTTCCTTTTCTTTCTAATGCTCTCCTTCCAATGATAAAAAACGAACTTCCCAAAAAAAAAACACCCATGGTATGATAACTTGAAAATACAGATGATTGTATGATATAAAATGCCATTAAAAGAAAGAAAGAAAGAATAGGAAAGAACTAGCAAGCAAAGAAGAGGGAGGAAGGGGAGATATATATAAATAAGTCATTATTCTCAGAAGATATGGGCCAAAATACGACGAGCAATAGCAAAGATCAATAATGAACCTAAAGCCAATAGAACGTAGTAACCATAATGGAGAACTTTGTAACTTAATTTACCTGTGATCTTTGCCCTGTTATGGCTCTCGATTTCTTGAACAACTAAAACATTTCTTTTGAAAATCTCTTTAGCTTCTTCAATGATATCTAACTTTTCTTGTTCAGTAAGGGAGTTTCTTGTAGCTAGTTCATATTCTCTTTTATATCTGATTCTTAGATTTTGGTCATCGCTGACTTTGAATCTGAACAAATTGGTACCAAATTCAGAAACTTCGGCAGTAGTTTTACCTTCAACTTGTGGGAAAACACCAGTGGCTTTTGTTAAAGAAGATAGCATCAGTTTACCACCTGCAAATAAGGCAAGATACATAACATGACAATAAGCTAGTAAGATATGAGGATTTTTTTCGTAAGCGGCATAGATATGGTTAACAAAGTCTATTTGTTCTTTTCTGATTGGGTTCTCGAACTTGGATCTATCATTATTATAAAAGAATAACAAATCTTTTTCTAAAGGTCCAGTTCTTGCAATATCTTCAGTCCAGAACTTTGATAAGATTTCACCAGTTTTCGATTTCTCAGTCTTACTCAGCTCTCTGTTGATCAAGATCTCCACATTGCGGAAGATGTGGTAGAACCCTTGAATGCCCTGTCTGTAGATACGGGCATCTCTCAAAGCAACAGCGAATTTAAAAGTTATTGTTCTATCGATGGCATTATGTTCTGTTCTGGTGTTGAAGTTGATTCTGTTGGCTAAAGCACCCACATCTGTAGGAAGAGGGAGTATTTCGGACAGTGGGATCTTGGTAGTGGTAGACATTGCTTCAGTCTGGTTTCAGCTTTATAGGTTGTTTCTACTGCTGGCTCTGTTTAAGGAATTTAAAAACGATTTTTCACACTTTTTATGCTTTCCATTACACCTCTCCGATAAATACCACAAGGTCTATTGACGGGCCTAATCAGGCATATTTCGCGGCGCTGTGTTGGCTGTACCAGACACCGACGCGCGTCTCGCACAAAAAATACGTCCGGTCACGTGAACTTGGTGATGAGCTGGGGGAGCCAGCGGACAATGGGCTGACAATGGGCTGACAGAGACAGAGACAGAGGGAAGTGAAAGAAGTGGTGGAGTCTCTGTCCAGTTACCACGCAGGGCCAGATGGTCAACAAGAGAGAGTGTGCCTATAATTGGAATCCTTTTGAGAGTCTGTGGTAAAAACATCCAATGCGTCACTCTTAAAATCACCTATCTGCTCTTGAAAAGACACCTCTTTTTACTTTGGACCCTTTTGATTTAAAGAGCCAACTAAATAATTCCTCTTTACATCCGTCTCTTGAAGGAGTGGTCAGAATCACAGACAGATGCGGGTGAACACACACGCTACGGTAGTTATTGTTGTACTTTCAAATATATTTCATTCATCCATTAAAAACTCCAGTTGTCATATAAAACTTCTTCCTCTCTACACCATAACTGGATCAGCTTCAGCCCATAAGCTGCAATTTGGCCTACTGTCACAGCATGTGTGATTGGTAGCCGCATCTCATCATTAACCGGGTCCATCAGTACCAGCTCATTATCTTTGCCCGTCTGATTATTAAACTCGTTCTTAAACCGCAATTTCTTCTGGTAATCTTCAACTAGTTTGGGGTACTTCGCTTGTAAGTTGAAGATCGATAGATACTGCTCGCTGTCACTGAGTCCTTTTCTAGACAGTGACTTGTACTTTGACAAATCTTTGATATGATTTGCAATTTTATCATCAAGTTTAGCCAATGATTCTTCATCACTGATTCTCTTCCTCTTCGACTGTCCCAATAAGACAAACTCAAACACAATTTCAATAACATGTTCATATACGACTGTTCTGATCTGGAGACATAGTCCAGCGATATCTCTAAACTCTTTATCGTGTTTCGTAAGTTCCAAAACACTATCAATGAAAGAGATCAGACTTAACCACGGTGCATCATTGTATAGCTTCCTTTGAGTTCTTCTAATTTTGTCCTCGTAACTAAAAGCAATGAGATACAGAATGATACAATCGACAAAATGCGCTAGTCCCAGTTTGAAATCATCGTCCAGTAATCCATCGCCATTATGTTTCTTTCTTATTGCCTGTTGGATATATGTATCTTTCTTCTTGGCCATCTCTGCAACAGTTACAATCGGTTTCTGAGGTGGTCTATCATCGTCCATTGGTTCGGGTAGCTTCCTTGTGATTGGCTTAATCAGATTCTTCTTCTTGACAGGTGATGGACTATTGGAATGATCCCTAACAACGATTTGTTCATTATTCGTTTCAAGTGACTCTTTACTTCTGTCTGAAGGATATCTTTTCTCATAACTGTCCTTCACTTCCGAGTGATATTTTGATCTTTGAGGAGATTCCAGATCTCTTCTTCTTTCTGACATTTCATTCGACAAGTTTCTACTCTTCGTCTCACCATCTTTATAAATAACGGATCCAGGACGTTTCTCAGGCTTTTGGTCATCCCTTCCACTTCTCTGGTGTATACCCAGTCCTATAACGGGTTCAGATTGTAAGGCTTTCTCAACGGGTTTTTTGTTCCTTATCTGTAGTGTCACATCAAGAACTACTCTATCTTTATTTTTGACCAATCTTATTGAATGGTTTCCATGTCTTTCGAACCTTTCAAATGGACTTGTTTCTCGATCATGGGAACGGTTCTCAGTTAAGTTCAGGTGACTGGGTTGTTTCCTTACTTCAAGACTTCGGTTGGTATCGTATTTGTTGGGCAGTGTTGGCGATAATAATGGGAGGTTTATATCTATTTGTTCTTTCACGCCTCGATTCGGTATTTCATACGCAGCGGGAAGCTCTGGAGTCAATAGTGGTGGAAGATAGTTTGAATTCTGGTACGTCCTTATCACGGAATCAAGATCTGACCAGCTCGGCCTCGTTGTCAGTTGCTTAGTGGACCCATTAGTGTGCCTTAGTTTAACGTACTCTTTGAAAGAATGGGACTGGGACATGGTTCTGTCAAAAGGCCAATGCAGAAACAGAGTCGGTAACGATTCAAGTCACGTTCTCACTTTGCAGCTCTGATTTAATGGGATTTCAACTACTTTTTGGTCCAAAATCTCTTTGTCTTCCCTCTCTTTCTCTAGAGATTTTCTCCCAATTTTCAGTCGAGACTATAAAACAATTGAAAGACAACAAAGGAAAATTACATAATCATTACACATCCAAAGACACATAGGATCTTGTTCTAACTATTTAAGAGTATTCAAGTAGTTTAGCAGCGACTATCTCCAATATCTCCACTGGCGTCTTGTTGTGATTTGCAATATTTTTGGAAACTAACGGCCAAACATCTCCGTGGCGTGGTTCTGCCTCCTCAAATCTCTTAAGGAAACTGTCTTTATCTTGTTCTGTAGCGTCCTTATTCTTCAGTAAAAAGTTGTAGTACCAACCCCATGAGTCACCAAAGTCCTCATCTATTTCAATCGCTCTTTCAAACCAGTTCTTGCATTTGTCTAGCTTTCCATCGACCCAAAAATTTCGCCCAATAATTAAGATAATTCTAACATGGTTCTTTGTCGCATTCAATGCATCTTTGTATAATGTTTTCCGGAGCGATTTCTTAGTGTTGAAGTTCAAGTTAAATGCCCAGAGGTAAGAAGATTCAGGGAATTCCTTTAATGCCTTGGTCAAAATACCAGGGATCTGTGATGAGTTATTCAGCTTTTTCTCGAGTAGCAGCTTCTCAAACCATAATCTATCAGATTTTGGGTTCTTCAGAATACCCAAGTCCAAGTCAGAACGGGCCTTGACTGGGCTATTCAATCTAACAAGATCCGATCTTGATAGTAATATCCATATATCAATAGATTCTGGAACAAGTTTCGTCCCGATTGATAAAACCTCCCTCGACTCCTCAAATCTGTTCAACTCTTCAAGAATTTGAAATTTTTGTATGTACAACTTTGGACAGGTTGCAAATTTCAATAGACCTTCATTAGCTATTTCTAGAGCCTTATCCAAATCATTCAACTCTCTTAGAAAAGTGACATGTTTAAACCAAAGTCTCTCACTGTCTATAGTTAGTTTGGCCTGTTTGAATAAAGCATCTGCCTTCTCAAAATTTTTGTCACTAGTCTCTAGCTTTATTAGCGCCAACCAAAGATCCAAATTAGAATCAATCAGTTCAAACCCTCTTCTCAGGATATCCTTTGCCTTCGAAATATCACCATTTCGCCAGACCTCCTTGGAATACATCATCCAGAACAATGGATTCTTAGGAATGGTGGCAATGATGTTTTCTAAAACTTGATATAATTCCTCAACGGTGAAATGTTTCTTGTACAATGATACTAGTCTTCTCCAGATAGCTGTTTTCTTTGGGAATTCTTTAACGATCTCATTTAAGATGTATCTATAAGTGTGTATGTGATCTTGATACTTATTAGCGTCCTCAACCATCCTCGAATAATCAGCGTCTTCATTCAGATATATGTTTTTCACAATGAGCGCTGAGATTACAGATAGATTTTTTTCCTCAAAATTGGTAGCAAAATCAAACCATTCTTCACGATCCCTGGGGCACTCTTTGAATGTCTTCGCTACCAGTTTATCAATTTTACCACTTGAAGGGTCGTTCTTAGCTTCCAGTTCACATGCTGCTAACCATATTAAAACATTGTGGTCCAGTAGCTTTCTGGCTTTGTTTAGCGATTCTTTAGCATCTTTATATGCTTGTAGATGGATTAAAGATAACCATAATGTCTCATTTTTGGGTAGTATTTCCGTAGACTTCATAGCTATTTTTATCTTGTCTTCTTGATTCTCCTCTAGCTCTATGCTCTTCAGCCAAAGTTCAGGACTGGTAGGGATTTTTTCAAGTGCTTTCCTTATAATTCTTTTCTTGTTAAATGATTCCTGTTCTAAATCGGCAGCCTTTAACCATAATTTCAAAGATCTGTTATTTAATTTAACAGCCTCAGCAACGATGATTTTGGATTCCTTGTTATTCAGATGATGCAATCTAATATTTTCGAGCCATATTTCTTCATCATGTGGACAATTCATGCAACCTTGTTGGATTAATTTTCTGGCATTCTCAAAGGATTTATTGTGTTCTTCCAGCCTTGCTCTTGCAATCCACCCTTCGGGCTTCGTGGGATCAGCTTTAGTGAAGGAGCTCAAGATTTTTTTCATCCTTTTGACTTCTTCCTCATTTGTGTTTGAGAAACTTGTGATCTCGTTCAAATAAGATGAAGAATCAACCGTTTCCTCTTTCCAATCAAAGTCTGCATCAATTTTTGAGCTCAATAGCTTCTGCCTCTCTGAAGTCAATGCACTTAAATCAACGGAGGATTCGGTATTGTTTAGACCAGTTAATAAGGTATCAGGAGCGACATATGTTTTTTGCTGTTCCTGCTCTAGCTTCCTTAGTCTTTTGTTCCTTCTCGTCAAATCACCAACTTCGGGTAATGAGGCCCATTGAGCTACTGAAATTGAAGCCAGGTCTTTCTTCAAATCAACAAACTGACTGGAAATCTTGGATAAATTTGACACTTCACTCTGTTCTTCATCAATTGGGACTTTCCTTTTATAGTTTCTTCTTTTCATTCTTTCATCAACTTCCCTATAAATGGCCGCAGCTTCTTCATCATCTTTATCTTCAGCACTTCGCAGACTCAATATACCATTTTCATTAACATCTTCAAAATTCGTATCGTCATCTGACCCAATATCTCTCTGCTGAGGTGGTAATCTCGCATTTCCTACATCAGACCTCGTCGTGAAACCTGATGCACCTCTTCCGATACCAGCAATGTACCCCGGCGGAGGTTCCTGGTCCAAAAATGCCTTTCTTTCCATTCAGATGCCGTGCTAATTGGCTGCTATTCACTCTGAAATAATCTTCTGCCACAAAAAAATGCGTTCTGTTTACTCTTTAATGGCTTTAAGTTCTACTTATTTTTCTGTTGATGAATACATCTGGAAGACTAATCGAGTAATAGTCGAGAAATGCCAGGGCTTCAGTGCGTTTCTTCTTCATGTTTTGATGAAGCACATTTAACTGGGTGCTTTGACATTGGAATGAGGTGACGAGCTTGAGTGAGCTGGCTGGTCTCAATAGCTACCAAATACATTCAAGTTTACCCGATGTATCGTTTTTGTTGAACCAGACAGAGAGATCTATTTGACAGCTCAAGGCACAACAGGCACTTTATCTATTTAGTCATGAAAAATATTGTAATGTGCGTTATTCTCTCTTTGCGTTCTCCTTTGTATTCTTCTTGCTATTTAGTTGATCTATCTAAACCACAGCAGTAAAGATGCATGTTAACAAGCAAGATCCTGGTCATTGGTAATAGACCTAGATAAAGGTTGGTCTGTGACTCTACAGTGAGATCCTGATTGTTATCCCAAATTGGATGGATTACCGCGATAACCCAGATGAGGTACTTTGCTGATAAAGAAACAAACAATTAGGATGACTCTACAAATTGAAGTTCGTTCTTAGTATAAAAAGAGAAGTGCTAGCTGTGAACTATCACTTTTTGCCATTTCATTGTCTCTGACCAATACCAGATTGAAGTGTGGCAAACATATTCTCGCTTTTACGGTGGCACTATACCTAAAAGAAATCGACTAAAAGGTATCTATATAAGAGCAAGGTTTTGCCCCATTTGCCTACTAATAGTGGTCCGTATTCACTACTCCCTTACTATATCACTCATTCAATTAGCTCAAAATGTCAGAGTCACTACTATCTCATGTTTCGGAACGTTCAAATGAGAGAGTTACCGTTTCCTTTAAAAGTGATACTGCTCTACCTCAAGAACTAACAAAGCGCTATCCAAAAGACATCAATCTTGTTGCTGGTAGACCACACCATGGTTTCTTTCCTGTCAAGTCTCTTCAAGTCGGTGTTTCAAGTAAACCTTTCTCTACCAAAGATTCAAAGTTCATCACCATCGATCAAGTCAACCCAGAAACCATTGATATCAAGGATTCATTTCAATACGGTCCCCTAGGTGGTTTAGACCAACTGGTAACATTTGCCAAAAACTTTGTTAAATTTGCCAATAAACCGAACTATGATTCATGGGATTTAACCTTTACTAATGGTACTGGTGACTCATTACACAAGGTTTTCAATCTTTTAATCAACCAAGATGACGTTGTCTTACTTGAAAATTTCACATATACACCAGTTGTTGGTAATATCAAGAATTATGGAGGTAAAGTTGTCCCCGTTGAAGTGTCATTCAAGAATCGTGGTGTTGATGTTGCAAAACTCGAGTACTTACTAGACAACTGGTCTGAATCGAAATATAAACACTTAAAGAAACCAAAAGCCTATTATACCATTCCAACAGGTCAAAATCCAACAGGTTTATCTTTGAGTAATGAAGATCGTGCAAAAGTTTACGCATTAGCTAGAAAACATGACTTTATAATCATTGAAGATGACCCATATGGTTATATTCAGTTGGCCAAATACACTGATGGAATTACAAATCCGTTTGAGGAGAAAATAGAGCCTGCTGACTATGTTAGAGACATATTGCCTAAATCATACATTGAATTTGATGATGAAGGTAGGGTTTTAAGATTGGAATCATTCTCCAAAGTGTTTGCACCAGGTACCAGATTAGGTTTCATTGTGGGACATCCAGAATTCATCAAAAGAATTAAGACACATGCTGGTGTTTCCACCAGGGCTCCATCTGGAATATCGCAGGCAGTCTTGAAGAGTGTCATAGACTCATTTGGTGGCGATCCCGAAGGCTGGATCCAGTGGACTATTCAAATTTCCAAAGAGTATACTGACAGAAAGAACGCACTATTGAAATCATTATTTGAAAGTGCGGCTTTTAAGAAAGGGTACTTCACAGTCCCCGAACCCGAATCAGGTATGTTTACCATTATTGAGCTAAACTTCCCAGAGAAAGCTGATTATAGAGAAGATTTGGATAACTTTAGATATAAAACTATTGAGCACGGTGTTTCGGTTGTTCTAGGTAAGAACATGGCGTTTGATACTGAGGAAGCTAAAAAGGCCAGATTTATAAGATTGACTATAGCAACCGCTGAAGATCTTGATGAACTAAGAGAAGCTGCGAAGAGATTGGGCGATGCAATCTATGAATACTTTGAAACTAGTAACTTATAACTAGTTAACAACTCAATGCACATCCATCTCTTGTGATTATATAATCAAGTTTACGTAATGTCATTTCTCCAATTTCTCCACTTTGACACGAACCGAGGAAAGAAGGAAATGAGAGAGAACAGCTTATAACAAAACACAAGCAAACAAGTAAAGAGGAAAATCTAGAGCGTATAAAATGAGCTGTATTTCCTCATATTGATCTTTCTTGGTGCTCTTTTCTGCCCGTCGCTACAGAGCAGAAAAATAATACCAATAAATACGCAGATACAATGAGCAACTTCAAGTCACAGCCAGTACTAGACCAGATCAAAAACACACTAGAATCCAATGAAGGGCTAAAAAAAGAGTTGATCAAGAAATCAAATTCTGTGATAATCTTCAATTTGAAGAATAAGCAAAACCAGACAAAGGCCTGGAAGCTAGATTTGAAATCGGAAGGTAGTTTGACTGAGGCCTCAAAATCAGATTTCGACTCCAGTGATTTGGTCATTAGCATCAATGATTTAGACTTCAAGAAGTTGGTGAATGGGAAGGTCAACTCTCAAAAGCTATTCTTGACTGGTAAGTTGAAAGTGAAAGGTGACGTTACCAAAGCCGCTACGATTGAAACTGTCTTGAAAAAAGTGGCACCAGCTAAAGCAAAGTTATAAGCAGCTTGATATGTTTAAGTTAGATCAATACATTTATAAATGGATTGGTTCCATAAGTATCATGCACAATTAGTTGTGGGTACTGTTGTTGTATTATAATGTAGATGTTGTGATCTAAGAGTTTTTCAATATCAAGAGGCAGGTGGGAAAGTGGTCAGCGCTCTATAAAGTAGAATGATCATTCAGCTTATGGAGTATTTATGTGCGAACAGATATATGGATAGAGAATTCTACATCTATCTTGGTAGGAATTTGATGATGGACTGTGAGCATACCAGTTCCATGTATTTACATACGAAAGAATATGCGCCAATTCTCTGAGTTTGATCTATTGCAGAGACCTAGAACAGACAGTGAAGAAGTTTCATGGGAAAGGCTTTGCGGATGGCTCTTACTCACGCCTTACACTGAGAACCGATCACTGATTCAGATTACCTACATGACCATGGAGAATAAATATTCTTAATTGCAATGCCTTTTTGCTGTGATGTTTGCTGCAAGGCTTCAAGTCTAGGCGTCATGATTTTTGTGGAGTTCAAAATTCTGGGGGTGGTGATGCTAAAGGTAGTACGGGTAGCAAATTCTAAAATCTTCCATCTGTGCTTTCAATTGAAAGCTTGAAAAGTCAGAAGGCTTCATAATCCCATGAGTTAAATCACAATCACATGGGATTATATTAATTAATAAAGCATGCTGTGATTTGGTGAAAATTTTTCTGTTTCAACCTGACTCAGTCAATTCACTATCCTTACAGATAGGACTTAAGTTTTCTAAACACTGCTCAACTGGCGGTTATAGGGCATACTCTAAAACAGTAAGGCCGAGAGGGGCCGCTCGGTTTCCCTTACCTTTTGGGACCAACCTTGTTAAGAATGGTGTCCGGGTGTGTTTGAAATAGCGCAAAATGAACGAATTTGTGTCAGAGAACTGTACGAGCAGGTGTCCTTTTTGGAAATCGGATTTACCAAAGAGGGAAATTGTGTGATAACCCCGGTTTTGTTCTCTTCCTGAAGTGGGCGTTTGTTGACATTCATTAAAACTATGAAAAATAACAGCACACTTTGGAAACAGTAGGAAATTGTAGTGTTGAATTCCAAACTGTTATGAACTTGAGTATGTGGATCTGCTCAAACAAAGAGCAGGCGCTGATTTGACTGACATGTGGGTGATGATAGATATCGCGATTTTGGGGAGGAATTTGCCTACAATTTACGGCCTCCCAAGAAAAGCCAAAACAAGGCCTCTTTTCTAGATTTTCGATCTCGCTTTCTACTCACTTCTCTTTTAAATGCCTCACACTGTCAAATGACACACATCTCGAAAGGGATGATTCACAGTTTTGCTCAGCGCCTTCTGCTCGAAAGTTCTCGACTAAATTATCTCTTTTAAATGACACCGGTTGTCTGTATCCGCCATCTTGGTTATTTATAGTGGTACTCAACTTGCGAGAGTATAAATACAAACACTATTTCCTCTCTCCAATACTTAATGGCCCTAGCGCTTAACTTCAATACACTCTTCAAAACCACTTTACATAACAAGATCGATAGCTTCACATCGAGCAACTGAAGATGGCTACTTTCTTCAACCAAAACCTCAATGTTGGTTCAACAACCCCAGACATCTCGTCCTTGTCGATTACCTCTCTCAAGTCTGGCTACAATAACTTGAAATTCATTGGTAAAGAAACCCAGTTCGAGCAAGTGCTTGACCTGTTGGATAAACAAGGGTTCATTCCTGAGAACTTGATTGAATCCGAAGCCAACTGGTTCTACAACTCTTTGGGAATTGACGATATCTACTTCGAGAGAGAGTCTGTCGAGGGTATCGTTTCTCATATCCACGCTCTATACTCTGCCAAAATTGATGCTTTCGCCAGAAACGATTTGAACTCACCATTCATTCACCACAAGAGAGAGTCAAACGACCATGCTGTTTACTTTGACACTTCCGTTCCAGGTTCTGTTGAATTCAAGCTGACCAACTATGAAAAAAGAATAGATGATCTCTATTTGGATCAGCTCGATGGATCTTACAGGGTTGAAAGCTTCAATGCCCCATTATTGTTAAATAATGAACAATTCACCACAGAGAATGATTCAGCTGGTGCTTCCAAAACTGTTAGAGCCCACTTCGTATACCAAAACAGGTTTACTGATAACTCTATCTATGATCAAACATTCTTGAAAATTGCTTCACAAAACACCAAAAAAATATATGATGATGTTATTGAGCAAGTTTTACAAGCCACTGGCCCAGTCATAAAGCATTTCCCTGTTGATAACTCTGATGAGCATCGTGTTATTGTCGGATATAAGAAGAACTCAACAAAAAAGTTCTTTAGTGCCTTGTCCTCTTTGATCAACTACTATAAATTAGATCAGTCACGTAAATATGTTGAAAACTTCTCCAACGGTGTCACAATCATTTCTATTTACTTAAAACAAAGCATCGACACCAATCCATTATCAATTTATCAGTTGATTAAAGAGGCTTCATTGTTATACACCATTCCACACGGCTTTTTTCAAGAATCTTTTGCTTCCTCGGAATTATCTTTGCAAGAGTCAATCTATTCTCATATTGGGGTTATCTTCGTAACTCACTTTTTGAACAGATTAGGTCCTGAATATCAGTCTCTGTTACAAATATTGGGTGCCTCCAAAGATTCTAATTCTTTAGAGCTATTGAATGCCTTGAAGAAAAGGCTAAGATCTGAGACATTCACTCAAAGTTACATCATTGACGTTTTTAACAAGTATAAACCAATTCTTTCACAACTTTACAGATCTTTTGCAGATGCTCACTATATCAAATCAAATCTAGAGAAGACATTATCGTATCAAAGATTATCTCAAATTCAGCCAATCAGATCACAAGAAGAATTTGACCAATTAATCTTAAAATCCGTCTTCAATGAAAATGATGCTTTAGTTTTGAGAGCATTATTCAACTTCAACAAGGCTGTTTTGAAGACAAACTTCTTTGTTTCAACCAAAAATGCAATTTCCTTCAGGCTAGATCCATCTTTCTTACCAAAATTTGAATATCCCGAGACTCCGTTTGGCTTGTTTTTCATTGTTGGTGCTGAATTTAGAGGTTTCCATATTCGTTTCAGAGATATTGCTCGTGGAGGTATTAGAATCGTTAGGTCAAGATCTCAAGATGCCTATGACGTTAACGTTAGAAACTTATTTGATGAGAACTATAACTTGGCATCTACACAACAACGTAAGAATAAAGATATTCCAGAAGGTGGCTCAAAAGGTGTTATTTTGCTAGATTCAGATGCCCAGGATTCTGCTACTAGTGGATTTAAAAAGTATATTGATGCTTTAATTGATTTATTGATTCCAAACTCCAAGGAACCGATTGTTGATTTATACGGCGAAAATGAGATTTTGTTTTTAGGTCCAGATGAAGGAACTGCTGGTTACACAGAATGGGCAACATTACATGCTAAGAAACGTGGAGCTTCCTGGTGGAAGTCCTTCCTGACTGGTAAACCACCCCAACTAGGTGGTATTCCTCATGATGAATACGGAATGACATCGTTATCTGTTCGCTCTTTTGTGGGTAAAATCTACGAAACTTATAACTTACAAGATACTAAAATTACAAAGTTTCAGACTGGTGGCCCAGATGGTGATCTAGGCTCCAACGAAATCCTTTTATCCACTGATAACGAGGTTTACGTCGCTATCGTTGATGGATCAGGTGTTTTAGTTGATCCAAAAGGTTTAGATAAGTCTGAATTGAAAAGGTTGGCCCATTCTAGAATCACTGTTAATAACTATGACAAATCCAAACTGTCATCAGAAGGTTTCATTATAACTGTTGACGACAAAGATTTTACAATTGCATCAACTGGCGAGGTTATTCCAAATGGTACCTACTTTAGAAACTCCTTCCATTTGCACATTTCAAAATACTTGGGCAACATTGACTTATTCGTCCCATGTGGTGGTAGACCTGCTGCAATCGATATTGACACTGTTCACTTCCTCTTACCAGTCAATGGCAAACCTGTGTTTAAGTACATTGTTGAGGGTGCTAATCTTTTCATTACACAGAATGCCAAACTTCAACTTGAATCAAACGGCGTCGTGGTTTTCAAGGATGCTTCAACCAACAAAGGGGGTGTCACCTCCTCTTCCCTTGAGGTCCTAGCTTCCTTAGTCTTGAATGATGAACAATTCTTGAAGGAATTCAACAAAGGGTCTGTTTTCTATGCCGATTATGTTAAGCAGGTACAAAAGATTATTGTTGATAACGCAGAAAAGGAAGCTGTTGCTTTGTTGAAATTAAAAGAAAAGACTGGCCTCTCTTTAAGTGAAAGTTCCGATTTATTGTCAAATGAGATTAATAAATTAAGCGACTTGATTGCCAAGTCGGATGATTTGTGGAATGATAAGTCCTTAAGAGCTAAAATCATTTCGGAGGCAATTCCAGATTTGTTGGTGCAAAAGGCTGCGAAAGGTGATATTTCTGCTATTATTGAAAAGTTGCCAGAAAACTACGCTAGAAGCTTATTCGCTACCTCGTTAAGTACTGGTTTCATCTATAAAGGGTCCTTAGATTTTGGTAATGTTATAGAGTTGTTACATTACTTGAAAAAAGTTGGTCAAGAATAGACTTTATTTTTATCTCTGTTCACAAATTAACAATACACTTTTGGTTTTTGATTAGACCATCATAAGGAATTATTTTTAAATGATATTCTTGGGTTTTTAATTGGAGTAGTATTACATTTACTTACATTAATTCCGCACAGCCTTCCAGGTCTATAACGTTTCAATCGTTTATTAGATGCTTTTATAGAAAAATGAAGTTAAATGAACGTCACAAAGCATAAGAATAGATTCACAACACAAATATAGCTAAAATGAAGTATAAAAAATAACTCAGTGAGTATGAAGGTTCAAAAGAAGAAACCACTTAGATATGAAAACCAATAATGGCAGCGATAAAAGCACCAACAAGAACACCAGTGGTAATTGACTGAGTTGCAGTACCATTTTCTTCAGGCTCATCTGCCTCGGTAGAATTCCCACTAACATTGTAAGGGATGGTGACATTAGTTGAATTCGAAGGAGAGAAGTTCTTGATGATATCTTCATTAATTAGTTCATCTAAGTCCGTTTCGGCTTCTTCATCTTCCACTTCCTCTTCTGTCTCGGCTTCTGCTTCTGCTTCATCTGCTTGTTGTTCCTCTGCTTCCTCTTGTTCTTCAACCTCGACAACTTCTTCAACAACCTGCTCTAATTCCTGACCAAGAGTGGTTGTATCACGACGACTCAGTGAACCAGAAACATCTTCTTCTGAGTAATTCTCATCAACTCCTGGATTTCCAGCAAATTCGGCACCCTCAAAGAGATTCTCTTCATTTTCAAGCGACTCTTCACTGAAAAGTTTGACACCAGCTAACTGTTCATATTTCAAAACCTCTTCAGCTTCAGTAACCGGGTTCAATAGTAATAGATCTTCTGGTTCTCTTGAAGGTTTAATATTACCACAAGCCAATCTCTCATTGTTCTTTTCAACGAGATGAATATTAATCGACTTTCCTCCAATGTACTGAGGAGAAGCTGGATCCAATGATAAGTAAGGATCATAATAGAAGGTTTCAAAGCATGTTGTGTTGATAAGTCCATGTTTACCACTCAAGTCACCTATTTCGCAATAAGCATCGCTTGGTTGAGCATCACAATCTTCTGGAGCATTGAAAGGATTGAAATGGCCACCAGTTTGTTCACATTTCCCATCAATATCAACAGGTTTATCATGGATATGGTAGGAGAAAAGTCCAGAGTTCTTTGGTAGTCCAGTGACGTCGACATGAACCTTAGTTTTACCATTTGAAGAGTAAAATTGAATGACTCCCATAACACTTTGAGATCCACCAGTAGGAAAATCAGCTCTTAAAACAACATCCGTTGGATCGCTCACAACCTCTGGCGCAGGGACCTGTGCTTTGGCAAATAAAGCAGTTGCTAGGCCGAATAATAGAGTAGTTGGCAACATAATTTCGAAAATGACCTTGGTTACGTTCGTAAGATGTGTCTAGTGTTGAGGTGAATAAAGCTAGGAAAATCAACCAGAAAAGAACGATTTCAGACTGTTATAAACATATTTGGTTATCCCTTTTTGTGACATGTTCCACAAAACCAGAATCTCTTGTTATATTTTCTTCATTTTTGTGGTAAGACAGAAACAAAGGCATCGAAAGGTTGTTTGCATGTGCACAAAACCGCCATGTAGCCCAGCGGCGTAATCATGAGATACTACACTTAGCATAGAAGGGAAAATTCGGTAATCTCATGGATTGAGTACTTTTTGATTCTCTCTTAAAAAGATGGGAAACACAGATGGTAATATGCTCTAACATCACAGTGTATTCGTAAAACATAGTGACCTTTCCTAATGCACATATGCCCATGTAAAATGATAACCAACTGAAAGTGTAGTAGTGGATGAGACGTAAAAAGAATAAATAGTGGTATAAATTAATATCTGTTTCCTTAGATCAAATGCAGATAGTGTTTCAGAAGGCTTTGATTCAAACCATGAAAGATTCACCACAACCACAAGTACCCTTTGAGTTTGGGTTCCGGAATACAAATCTTGACGACAGTTTATCATCTAGCCAATCCATCTCTGAGCCGACAATAGAGAATAAAGCCTTTGAGTCAATGACAACTTTAACACCATCTTGCTCAACAACTTCATCAAACTTGTTTGGTTGCTCGATGTATTCCAGGTTATATGTTAAGCCAGAGCATCCTCTATTTCTTACACCGATTCTGATGAGTTGAGGGGTTGGTTGATTCAACAATGCTTTGAGATGCGACACTGCTGTTGGTGATAGCGTTATTAGAGATTTGCGAGGTTTCAACGTTCTTCTGGATCTTTTCTTTGCAACAGGAATCGGTGCCTGCGTTTGTGCCTCTGTCGATAAAGACGATTGTTCTGTCATGGGATCAGCTGCTGTAGATTTTGCAGCAGCTTTAGTTTCTGTTTTATCTGAAGATAGTTTATTTTCTTTATTGGAATTATTCAGCAGATCTTTGAAGCTTCTTGTGGATGGCATAGCATGTCTCGACCAACTGGAAGAAGCACTGGACTGCCCTTCTTCCGTTGCCTGTTGAGGTTGATGTGAGGATAAGTTGTATGGAACATAAGTGGCTTCATTAGTGGCCAAAGGGGCAGTTTGCATAAATCTTTTTGCAGCATTCGACGAAGTATTCGACATCGATCTAACAAAGAGAGAGAACTGCACTGTATGTGTTATTTGAGATCTTATCATTGCGTGTATGAGATGTATGTTGTGTATGACTAAAGTTCAATTTGACACCCTCTAAAGATTCTGATGCAAGGGAGAGAAATGGGAAAAAGAGCACAGGGGTGAGAATGAAAACGGTGTAGAGCAGTATATAACGAGCTGTGAAAAGTAGAGACTGTTAGCGTAGTAAAATAGACGAAGTTAATGTGTAAACAAAGTGAAGAGAAAGTGTGAATCGGCCCCTGTTTTTCTGTTTTATGTGAAAGTTGAGAGTCCCAGCTGCCCTTTTTTTGGGTATTCCGATCTCGAAGTTTCGGTCATCAGTGGGAAAAAAGGGCGGGTGATCGTGGAGTGTGGTGCCTACCGCTTTTGTAAGGAAGTTGTCCCGGCCAATCAGCGATGGGCGATGTGTAATATATATCACGTGCTGCATTATTTCCTCATTAGGAGGAATTTCGCAGTTGCGCTCTTTAACACGTGAGACGGCCAAATCGGGACACACTTTTCGCCAGTTTGCGCTCTTCTCTTAATTTGGCGAAATCAGCAGAATAAAAAAAAAATTATCAAAAAAGAAAAGAAAAAACTTCACTTCACCTTGAAACTGCATCTCACTTCGAAATCCACTTTTGACCATCCTTCTAATCCACTGGAGAGACTCAGCAGACACTGTTCACAATGCCTCCAAAGTTCAACCCTAATGCCTCTGGAACTTTCGTTCCAGGTGGCGCTGGTTTCGTCCCAAATGACCAGCTCAACCAACAGCTATACCAAGGTAACAACTCTAGAAACAATAACTACCAAAATAACACCTCTAGCAGAGGTGGCTACTCAGGTTTCCCAAAGAAACCAATGAGTTATGACCAATACGTGAACCAACAGTCCGCTAGCTTGAATAGACCTTCCAAACAACAGACGCAACAACAAACAGCCTCAAGCGCACAAAGTTCCACTGCTTCCACCCCATTTGGCTCTCAACTCAACTCTCCATCACAGTCCACCACTTCGTTAACCTCTTTAAGTCAGTCATTCGAGAAGCTAGATGTATCACCTATCTCTGATAACTTGGAGAACCTGAAGGATGCAAAGACTTTAAGTGATTTGAAAGTTGAGATCAATGCAATCGCTAATAAAATAGAAGAAAACGGTATCATCTCCCTTGTCAACTGGAAAATATATGACATTATCTCAAAGCTTATCAAACCAAAGAACCCGGCTCTGATCAGAGAATCAGGTCTAATTTTAATCTCATCAATAGTTAGAAAATTTGCTGGTCAAACACCAAAGGAAGCATATTTTGTTGAATTCTTACCTATCGCTCTAGACGCATTTGCTGATAAAGAAAACAACGTCAAAAGATCTGCTCAGGCTGCTATTGATGCTATATATGGTGCTTTTCCAATCGAAGCTTTGAGTTCAGTTATCTTGGTTAGAATTCTGGGCTACTTGGAATCTTCAGCTAAATGGCAATCAAAGATCGCTGCTTTGAAGGTTCTTGATAGAGTTGTTGAAGATTCACCAAGCGACTTGATTGAGCTAAGATTCAAAGAGGCTATTCCAATTCTAACTGATATGACTGTTGATTTCAAGCCAGAGCTAGCTAAGGTCGGCTTAAAATCCATGACTAACTTCGTTAAGGTTTTAGATAATTTGGATTTGCAACCTCGTTATGACATTATTATTCAGACTTTAGCTGAACCAAATAGAGTCCCAGATTGTATCAAGTCTCTTTCATCTGTTACTTTTGTTGCAGAAGTTACAGAACCTGCTCTATCTTTGTTAGTTCCAATCTTAGTTAAATCTTTAAATTTGTCCTCATCCTCTCAAGAACAGTTACGTCAAACTGTTATCGTTGTGGAGAATTTAACAAGACTGGTTAATAACGCTGTTGAAATCGAAAGTTTCATTCCACTATTATTACCAGGTGTTCAAAAAGTTCTTGATACTGCTGCTCTGCCAGAAGTCAGAGAACTGGCTGAAAAGGCCTTACATGTCCTAAAAGAAGATGCCAATGATGATGGTAAATTTAATGGTAGATTATCCTTTGATCAAGGTAAAGAGTTCTTGGATATCTCCAAACTTTCCAATGATGAAATAATATATACCTACTTGACTAGGGTCTTAGTTGCTGACTCCAACGTTAATGATTGGAAAAGACTAAGCGAATACCTGAATATGGCTTTTGCTGAGTTTATCAAAGAGCAAGAAGAAGTTGCTAAATATAGCGAGGAGGTTATCACTAATTTGAGAACTCTGTTCCATCAAGAAGTCAGAAGCTATAACGAAGACGAAGGTGTTGAAATTGTTAATTCTGACTTCTCTTTAGCTTATGGTGGACGTATGTTACTAAATAAGACCAACTTGAGATTGTTGAAAGGTCATAGATATGGTCTATGTGGTCGTAATGGTGCTGGTAAATCTACCTTGATGAGAGCCATCGCCAATGGCCAATTAGAAGGTTTCCCTGATAAAACTGAACTAAGAACATGTTTCGTGGAGCATAAACTACAAGGTTCTGAAGCAGATATGGACTTGGTTTCTTTTATTGGATCTGATCCAGAATTAGAACATGTCAGCAAAGATGACATTTCCAATGCCTTGGCTGAAGTTGGTTTTGATGAATTCAGAAGAAGTCAACACGTTGGTTCTTTATCTGGTGGTTGGAAAATGAAATTAGAATTAGCCAGAGCTATGCTAATGAAAGCAGATGTCTTGTTATTGGATGAACCTACCAATCATTTGGATGTTAGCAACGTCAAATGGTTAGAAGATTATTTGGTTGAGCACAATGAGATTACCTCACTGATTGTTTCCCATGACTCAGGTTTCCTAGATACTGTCTGTACTGATATTATCCACTATGAGAATAAGAAATTAGTATACTATAAAGGTAACCTATCGAAGTTCGTCGAAGCTAAACCAGAAGGTAAATCATATTATACTTTGACAGACAGTAATGTTAAGATGGCTTTCCCACCTCCAGGTATTTTAACTGGTGTCAAATCAAATACAAGATCCGTTGCAAGAATCTCTGATGTTACTTTCACCTATCCAGGTGGTGCCAAACCTTCTTTAAGTCATGTTTCCTGTTCTTTATCTTTAAGTTCAAGAGTTGCTGTTTTAGGTCCAAATGGTGCTGGTAAGTCCACTTTAATCAAGCTGCTTACTGGTGAATTGGTTCCACAAGAAGGTAAGGTTGAGAAACATCCAAACTTACGTATTGGTTATATTGCTCAACATGCTTTACAACATGTTGAATTACATAAAGAAAAAACTGCCAACCAATATTTACAATGGAGATATAGATTTGGTGACGATCGTGAAATCTTATTAAAAGAATCAAGAAAAATTTCTGAAGATGAAAAAGAACAAATGTTGAAAGAAATAGATATAGGTGATGGTAGAGGTCCAAGACAACTAGAAGCCATTGTTGGTAGACAAAAATTGAAAAAATCTTACCAATATGAAGTGAAGTGGAAATTCTGGTTACCAAAATACAATAGTTGGGTTCCAAAAGAACTTTTACTTGAAGAAGGTTTTGACAAACTTGTTCAAAAATTTGATGATCATGAAGCTTCAAGAGAAGGTTTGGGTTACAGAGAATTAACACCAAAAGTTATTCGTAAACATTTCGAAGATGTTGGTTTAGATGGTGATATCGCTGATCACACACCTTTAGGTTCTTTATCTGGTGGTCAATTGGTCAAAGTTGTCATTGCCGGTGCCATGTGGAATAATCCGCATTTGTTAGTTTTAGATGAACCTACCAATTATTTGGATAGAGATTCTTTAGGTGGTTTAGCTGTTGCAATTAGAGATTGGTCAGGTGGTGTTGTTATGATTTCGCATAATAACGAATTTGTCGGTGCTCTATGCCCAGAACAATGGATTGTTGAGAATGGTACTATGGTTTCTAAGGGACACGCTTCTGTTGATGAAGCTAGATTTGAGGATGGTGGATCATCTACCAAAGAAGGTTCACCAGCCCCTGCTTTAAAAACCAGTGAAAACGATGATTCCCCCGCTAATATCAAAGTTAGAACTAGAAAGAAGAAGTTGACTAGAAATGAAAAGAAAGCTCAAGAAGAGCGTCGTCGTTTAAGATATTTGGAATGGTTGTCCAGTGCAAAAGGTACTCCAAAACCAGTCAACACAGATGACGAAGAAGAATAGATCACCAGTGGTGCCATATAGTTTAGACGGGATTAACCAGAATTTTTATAGAATAAACTGGTTCATATGAGAAAAATCTTTATAAATATTCCTTTACGAAAACATGAAGTAGGCGTTCTAGATTACAGTAAGATAAATATAGTCTCATCATATAGTCATTAAATTAATTTACCCATCCACCATTATTTTCACTTTTTGAACTGTTTATATTTATCATCGATGAATGTCTCTTGAGATGGATCTAATTGATTATTGATGCCAAATAAAGCTTTCGACGCAGCTTCAGTAGCACCAATTATGGGCCTTAAAAAAGCGACAGGTGTAGCTTTTACAACTGCTATAGTTGTGTCATGAGCTGTTCCTGCTTCACTTATCTCAGAACCAGCATTCATAATAACATCTTTTGCAACGAGAAAGTTTCTTCCAAGACTATCATATGCTAATAATAAGCCTTCTTTGAGTGTTCTAGGCTGATTCGCATACAAACTTATTGTTCTTTGTGATTCATCCTCTTCTTCATCACCTATGATCTCTTCGTTACGTTGTCTTACAATTCTCTTTGGAATATTTCTTCTTGTAGAAGAGTTGTAACCCACAGCACCATACGGGTCCTCATTTATATCAGCTATTGATTCCAAAGTAGGTTGATAGACTGAACGGCGTAGTGGCTGCTGATTCGACGATGCACCTTTACCAATTAATTGAGATGATTGCAAGTTCCAGTCGTCGTCTTGCTCGTCATCTTCTGATTCCCATGATACTGTATTTTCCACGGGTAATCTTGCAGATGATCCGATACCCCCCAAAGCCTCTTCTGTGTTTTCAAGAAGAGTTTGAGTGCCTGCAGTTAACTTAATACTTAGTTTCAATAACTCATTAGTAGTGCTCTTTGTAAACTGCTGAACACCTTTTGAAAGACTCCTATAAATTCTTCCATCCTTTTTATATTCTTGAATAGGAACAACAATTAGATCTTTGAAGCCAGCGCCAATATTAGCGATAGATCTTACTGGGGCTAGACCAGCCAAGACGCCGCTTAGCTGAGTTCTTTTGATATCAGGGGTCCATAATCCGTTCAACAACAAACCTAGCTTCGGAAAACCTGAAACACCGTATAACGTGACATCTTTCAAAACCATTGATGCTTCATCCAAAATGAAAAAATTCATGAATTCTGTTGTACGACCTGATCTTAATCCATAATAATCAACTTTCTTGGGTTTATAATCTAGTTTTATAGGAATGGCATTTATGTGAAACTTTTGGATATAAGTAATATCTTCAAAAACATCTAACAACAAGAATCTTTTGTCCTTAAATTCACCAAATCTGGTCAGAACATCCAAAGTATCTTGGTCCACATGCAATCTCAATGGCAACACTTCAACATCTAATAAGACCTCGGTCGCTGCTAGTGACAAAACTGGTCTGACAGTCTTCATTTTCAGTTTCAGCATGGATGACTCTGTTTCCCTTTCAAGTTCCTTCATCAATGTGGCAAATTTATTCCAAGTTGATGTTGGCACATTGTCAGTAATCTCAAAATCTTTAACAGCTATATCGATTGTATTTATTAAGTCATAATCATCGAACCCTGCAGATCCTGATTGACTACCTTCAATTTCCCGGTTGGAGAACATTATAAACTTGACATCTACTTGATCCAGTTCAATCAAGAGTTTATGGAATTTAGAGCGACGTAACCTTAGTTTCTTTATGTTGTTTTTCCCAACTTCAATAGTGTCATCTAGATTTTGCAAGCTTTTGTTAATCTTTGCAGTCAGTTCAGACACATCTCCCGTGTTAGTAGGTATACCAACAATGATCGAATCAAACAAGGTTTCTCCAATTACGGCTTCAGAGTCAGATATAGGTAAATCCTGCCTTAGTCTTCGCAGTTGTTCTTCTTTAACTTTTTTTTCGAGTCTTTGAATGGCGTTATTGATCGATTTTCGCGTATAAGACCAGTCATAACCATCATAAATCTGAATCACAACCTTATTGATAAAAAGATTCAAGATTAATGAAGGTTTTGATGTGGCAGAGGAATTATCCAGGAATTCATTATTTTGTTTCTCCTCAAAATGGCCATCATTGAATAAGATGATAGAGTCATAATCATCAGTCTTCGCCGCATCACCATTTGATATACTGTTCAGGGTATTAGTGCTTCCAACATAATATGGATTCTTGCTCAAAACTCTTTCCTTAACAGAAAAATTCAAATCCTTGTCCAGTAGATTATCAGATCCAGAATCCTGATAGTCTTGAGCACCACCATCATAGTAGCCATTAACAATATTCAGCGGCTCATTGATTAATGAGGACCCTACTGTGTGGTCAATTGTATTATTCTCATTGAAAGCATCCTCTTCAATATCACCAAAGACGTTGATACCTTCAGGTCTATCAATCTTATACTTTGATTGAGGTGAAATGGTAACAGGTTGCTTTAAATCATTCAATAATTGGATCAAACATTGTGAAGAATCAGCACACACTTCTAGGCTTAAGGTATCTGTTTCAATATCTAGAAGAGTTTTATTAGCGATTGCCGCTCCTGTAATGTCAGTAGACTTGGTAGTTGTAATAACAATGTTGATTAGTTCTGACTTCGCTACCTGTGAGTATCCTTTTGTTTCCAAAAATGCAGATTGAGACCACGTCTTTTTGATATTTCTATTTCTTTTAGCGGCTTCATGATCGAGAATTAAAGAATTGTCATCAATCAGCAACAGGGATGGGGTTCTCAACTCTGCCTTAAAAACCATAGTTGGCGAAAGCTGTATATCCAAGTTACCGTTCGGTATCACTAAAATTGCCTTAGAAGTAAGCCGTGATGGGTTCAAAGCAATACCGCAATCAGCAAGTATAACTCTCATTCCAAACTTAGAAGCCTTTGTTGTATTGGCGCCATTTGCGATTAAAACATCGCTACTTCTGTTTAAATCTTCTTGAGGTTCTTTATCAAAAAAGTTTAACCATTTAGCATGGTAATCGAAAGAGACATTTTTGAGATACATATTGATATCCCTAAAGCTCTTACACAATGCTGACAAGATTGGTGAGCTCTTGTCATCAGGGTTAATTACTTCCATCACTGTTTCCGTACCTGCGCTGTACTTCCTTATGACATCACCATTGAGAATATGAATCTGAACAGCTTGATTTTTTTGAACAATCAGAGCTATGTTTGTGAAGGAGCCAAGTATATCACCGAACCCATCAACGATGTCTTTAATTCCAAATGTTAATGATCCAATTTGTGTGAAGACTTTCACAGACGGACGAGTTTCAAACGTGAGGTTTGCTGAGATTCTAGCCCTCTTTTTAGGCTTAAAAATGGTCTCAACTAGAGGAAAGTTCAAACTGTGAAAGAAGGGGGTCAATTCTGAGACTAAGGAGTGTAAAAGACTGAAATCATGTGTAAATTCAACGCTTTTAACTTCCAAAGAAGATTCAGTAGTTATGACAACTTCCTTACCATTGTTATCATAAGAACGTATTTGTTTCTCTATTTGATGCGACTGTAAAGACGTATTCAATATAGTTATAAGTGGGTATTCCTTTTTATTCAGCACATGAAAGAGATGTACCTTGCTTACTGAAAGCGATAGCTGCTTTGAATCAAAGGATATAGGTGCCACTTTCAACTTCAATACGGTTTCTGGCGTTATTTGAAGATGTAGAGTTATCATTGAAGTCTGAATAGTCGTTGATGTTTGTTGAGTATGCTTGGATGAGTCCTTTTGCTTGAGTTTTCCTAGAGACTCTTGAATTTGCGGTAGAAAAGATGTAAGATTGATTAAAGATTGTAGATTTTTCTGGTTCAAAAAGAGCTCCAAATTTTTAGGCAACAATAGAGTGAAATCTTTGGAAGTAGCTTGGTACTCAAAACGTATATCATGGCGGTCATCTTCACCTTCAAAATATCCCACTTTCTCACCATCATCAAGGAAATAAAGCTTTGATAAGTTTCCGTAAATACAGTGTGAATCCTTTTGTGCTAGCGTAATACCTTTACAAACTAATTTGAAGCTATCTTGATGACAAAACTCCCCAGTATCTGAAAGCGCTGAAACAGCATCGATAAGAATCTCATTGATTTTTAGTGAGCTGAGTGCACTAATTTCATTGTATGAGTTTGTCTTTTTCTGTTGAAGTTTTTCATGTTGCTCTTTGAGCTTCTGACTGACATTTGGAAATCTTGAACGACCAGAATTAGCAGATTCCAAGACAATAAGTGATTCCACAAGATGTAAGAGGGTCAAAGGGATGGGAGTTGCCGCAATATGTATTTTGTCTATTTGAATATTCAAGTTCTCTATCTCAGAAGAGCCTTCGAAATCAAACTCAATTTTTGTGATGAACGCCAATTTACACGATTTCGACAGTTCTTGTTTCCTTGACTCAAAAACATTGGAGGTAGCGCTCATGTAAATTGAGCTTTGCTTTTCATAGTTAAGAGTCTCTTGTGATTGGTCAAGTTGATCTTGTGTTGGTCTTTCCAAAATTGAAGACGTCGCCATACTCTCATATGCTTCATGGGCTTCATCATCGTCATCAGATTCAGAATCAGACTCAGACTCAGACTCAGATTCAAGTTCAGACTTTTTACGAGCCCCTGAGTTCGTCTCTGTTTCCAAATCTTCATCTTGTTTACCTTCTTCGCCAGGATTAGCACTTGGATGCACACCGACAACACTAATTTTTGAAAGAGATACCTTTCTGACCCCACTAACGGTAACAAAGGTAGCACTGTCGATAGAGAGATCGATTGTAGCATGAGCTAAAACAACTCGAAGATTAATGTTAGTCAAGCTGATGTTCAACTTTGATAAAGCTACCTCAACAGCCTTAGCCATCATAGAACTCATAGTAAAGCGTTGTTGGTCACCGGCAGCTGGCGAGTCGGATAAAGGCACCTCTAGTGATTCATGAACACTTTGGTACAAAGATGGATGATCGTCATCTAACATTATGCTATTTGCTAGATCCAAAGTACTTTGGGCCAGTGAAAACTTCGATTTCTCCCCATGAATGTCGCTAGGTGATAAAGATGCAGATGTACTAGATGATGATGATAAAGAAGAAGCCAACGCTATTGTTAAACTCAAACCATCCCCCTCGATATTAACACCATCACTCATATTCAGTTGGAGCTTTAGTTTCTGGATTGTACCGCTTCTGAAATGCATTCCAGGTATCCGAAAGGCATCAGTATCTAACTGTACATCCGTTAGAGTGATCTGACTGCTTGAGCCCAATGACACATCCAAGTTTGGTAGATCAATTTCAGAAAACAACGATAGCTGTTGCAGCACATAAAGTAGAAGCCTCTTCTGTATGTTCTGAGGCATCCATTGTGGAACCATGTTTCATTGTAATATAATCAGTCAAAAGGCGGTAGGATGATGAGTTGCGCCACTGATAGGAATAAGTTTGGGTATTTTTGTGCGATAACAATATTCTGGGGAAGAATAATTATGAGAAAAGAAGGTTGGATATCAGATGTGCCTGACTATCACAAATATACGCTATCCGTCTTGTTGAACTTAATTATCTGGTTGAATGGAGATGGATATGAAGCTGACTCTTTATGGGTTATCTGCTTCTCTCTCTTTGTTGATTTCTCTAACTTTGACGTTTATTTAATCGTACTTTGCCCGCAAAAACATTGATGCTGGTGCTTATGTAATATCACGAGACTTGATTATGTAATTTAAATTGTACTGTAAAATACGCTATGTTTCACAGGTATTCTCTTATTTACTGACACATTTGGCACTGCGTAGGCTAAAGTCGCTTATGGCCGTCATCAATCAAGAGAAGGTAGGCTTTAAATGTTCCACTCTTGTCACAGCAATCTTGAAAAAGATAGTATAAAATCGCTATATTCATAACTGCTCTTCGGAAGATATCAATATTTATTGATAAAAATTCTAAAAAATGACAAGATCGATGACTGAATTATTAATATAAAATTGTAGAGAATTACAAAAATTATTTAAATGGACATATTGGCCTAATCTCGACCACTATAACAAGGTGCAGTGTCAATATGGTAGAGGTTTTTATTAGCTGTCGAAACTTTTCAGTATGAGAACTGAGATCTTATTACTCCTTGTCTATTCACTGGTGTGGTCCGTTTTGGGAACACTATTTATTTTCATCCGAATGTAGAGTGACGTAAATGTTTCCACAGTAACTATATCCCACACAAACAAACAGAACTGCAAGATCTGACTTACAACACCCGGACATCGCGTCCGCTTCCAGCAGCATTTCCCAAAAAAAATGTTTTGTTTTGCCTTTTTTACAGTAATTTTCGCGGATAGTCTTTTTTTGAAAGGAAATCAAATAGTGGATCCAAAAAACAAACATCTGCTGGGACTTCAACACTTTCCAAAAGCCCTATCACCATCAGCTGGACGCACACCATCAACTCTATCCCGACTCAGAACCATTTGCACAGGCCCCCGCTTCCCTTTATTATTCCAACCCAAACAGTCTCCTGCTATTTTCTCTCCAAACGCATTCCTGTTTCGCGTTTGTCTTCCAAATCACAGAGTCAACAACTTATCACCAGTGTTTGCATTCCTACAGAGAATCTTATTAGACCAACCCACCTGACTTACGGCTGACTTTATCGATCTGTTGCAAAATCATTTATATCAACAGTTTTCCCGTTTTCCAGCTTTTCTGATCACATCTTGAAGTTCTTTGAGGATTGTTTTTTTTTGTCAATAGTGTTTCAGCTCAAGCGTTCGTTCCCTCACAGACATTTTGTCTAACCCGTCTTGCTGTTCTAGATCGATCTGAAAGAGAAGAACTCACGTCAATTCACAGTCACTCATTTCCCAATTTATCAAGAATTGCTGAATCTCTACTACTCTACTCAGACCTTCCTTACAGTTAAGTCCTATTGTTTTTCACGATGTCACAACAACCAAATCGTCCTTATAACAAGTATCAAGGCCAACCCATCCAATCACCGTCAGAATCTTATGCACCTAGTAACTATTATGTTCCTGGCTCATTCCCTTCTGCTAGTTCTCCACAAAATGATTTTCCTGATCAAAGTCATCACCTTAACCGACACCCATATCGTTATCAACAGCAAGCCAACTTTGATACACCAGGCGTTTCTAGGCGGCTACAAGATAATGGCGCTCTCTCCAGTCCCAGGTCTGCTCATACGAGATCACCCGGCCCAAATTCGAATGATACCACTATGGTGAGAAGATCATCCTCTAAGAGAAAGCAACCGGACTATCTCAAGCTAATTCCACCCATGCCTGACACACCAACCGCAAATCGTAATCATTATTCCCTGTCTAATGTCTCAACAAAAACAACTGCTAACAATAGCAATAATAATACTAATAATACTAATTTTAATAATAACTTTCATCCATCAAATTCGGCGGTGACAGCTAATTCATCAACACTTTGTGCCACTTGCAAGCAGCCAATTACTTCAAAATCTGTCAAAGCCTTAGGGAAAAGATATCACACCCAGTGTTTTGGTTGTGTTGATTGTGGTACTCCAATCTTATCGAAATATTTTCCTTATGAAACAGAGGAGGGCACTAAGATTCCACTCTGCGAGGAGCATTTTTATAAAAGAAGAGGGTTGATATGCTGTGTTTGTGACTCTTTCTTGAAAGGCACTCATTACACTGTTTTTGGCAGAAAATATGATGCTGAACACTTCTGTTGTAAAATTTGTTCCAAAAAATTTGAAACTGATGAGGACTTTTTCAATCATGAGGAAAACATTTATTGTCATTATCACTTTTCAAAATTTTTTATTGAACGTTGCGAAGGATGTGAATTTGCTATCTTGAAACAATATGTTGAGATTTTTAGAGGAGGTAAGAATCAAAAATGGCACGTTGAATGTTATATGATCCATAAATGTTGGAATGTTCCAATTTCACCCAGCAGCATAGGATTACAATCATTTCCTAAACTGGATCCTACAGAGGAAAACACCAACTCTAGTGCTGATATAAACCCAACTCCTGAAGAGCTCTTATATATGGAATCAAGTGCAAGTGAGAAGATAAGCGATATTTGGAACACGTTGTTTAAGTTTGAGGAAGACACGGCTACTTGTATATCTGATATGCTATTGTTCGCTACTGGTCATAACCAGCAGAAGGGTTTGGAAGCTACTGCTAGACTCGTCTTTAAGATAGATGCTTTGTTCAAAAGTATTGACAGTCTTCATAGACTAGGAATAGATCATAACCATATAGCAAACTCTACTTCTGTTTCGATTAACGATAGAAAGACAAGCTTCCATACATTGAAGAAAGAGCCCAGAAATTTGTCATCTAAGATCATGACTTACCTATCTGTTTTGAGAAAAATCAGCAAAGGGGCTTCTGATATCAACTCTCAAGACTCCATTCTTTCGGTGGTCACTGGTCTTGCACATTATTTGAAACTTCTTATACGATATGGTCTAAACAATTCACTTGAATATAATAAAGGGTCACATACAACCAATGCTTTGGATAAGTTTCTAAGGGAAGTTAGAAACCACGAAAGTATGCCGGATGACCCACTTCATTCATTAAATGTTCCTGTTGCGGCCTCTGATCTATGCTTCCATTGCCATAAGAGTATTGAAAGTGAATGTGTCCAGTACCAAGATAAAAGATGGCATGTTGATTGTTTACATTGTACAGAATGCCGTAAACAACTAAACGCTTACGGTGGAATTGCAGATGCTGCCTTCAATTCAAAGAACAATTGGGTGTTGTGTGCTCAGTGCGCTATGGCTGATCCTGATGCTAAACCTGGGTTTAGACCTGTTTCGAAGCTATTACAGTTGATTTATCTTTTGAAAATAGCTATTGTTCGTTCTGATGCTGTCATGAAGTACGAAAGAGAGAATAACCAAAACGATACTCCAGCTGATTCGAGTGACGTTTTACCAAAAAAGGACCTTGAACAAGGCTATTTGAAAACTCTGAGTGACATTAAACGTCTCAGATCTACAAGGCAAAGTACCAAAATAACTGATGGTACATCAAGAGAGAATGCAAGAAAGTCAATAGTTATTGAGTCTGCTGACCAAGAGCTAGAAAATCCATCAAACAATGATAACTTTGACTCAAAGTTCTTGTCTGAAGAGTTCATTTCAAAACAGAAGATTACTGTTGAAGATGAGCCGATAGGTCCCACCTTGAGCAAAAAGAGTTTTAATAGAGCTACCAGTTTTATTAATAGTCAAAAAGTTTTAACATTAGATGATATCCCAAGAATCGTTGCTGCTGAGCATGCGCGTGAGCTTCGTCCAAACACTTATAAATTTCACAATCCACACCAAAATGAAATGGTTCCTGAAAGTATCAGGAAAAGTAATATGAATGTTGCATCTCCAGGTGTCCAGCAAAGCCTAGGCACTAAGACTACTTCTGAAGAAGGGATCAAATATTATTCCCAGTTGAGTGATAATGAAAGGATTGTGATCAGTCATATTTCAGCTATTCTTTTACGTGATATTTTATTGAAGTATAAGTTGGATCTGTCAGTTGATATAACCAAGTTATTGGAGTTGAAAAAGACTCCATCATTTTGGGAGAAGCTTCGTGGGATTGGAAACAATGAAAAAAAGAGTTTTTCATTACAGAAAGTTTTTGGTTCTGAATTGAAGGACTTGACTTCGAAAACAGGTGTCGAGTCCACTCAAAGTAGTGGCCCTGCGAAGGTTTGTATTCCGATGTTTATCGAAGATTTATTAAGTGCCTTATTTCAAAAGGATATGTCTATTGAGGGTGTTTTTAGGAAAAATGGTAATTTGAAGACTTTAAAGGAGCTTTGTCAAACTATTGATTCGAATCCAACTAGAGTTCCACCTTTGATAAGCGAAAATGCCATTCAGTTATCGGCTTTGTTGAAAAAGTTTTTAAGAGAGATGCCAACTCCTCTATTAACTTTCAAACTATATGATTTATGGATACTATCACAGAAGGTTAAGAGTGAAGCTTTGAAGCAGACCATCATTGAGCTTTCGTACTCATTATTGCCAAAATCTCACAGAGACTTAGCAGAGGTTTTGTTGTTCTTTTTCATGTGGGTTTCTTCGTTCTCACATCTAGATGAAGAGAATGGATCCAAGATGGATATTCATAACCTAGCCACTGTTTTATCGCCAAATCTTTTATATGCTAAACCCTCTGAAGTTAAGCGTCCGAATCAAAGTGGCAAGCCTGGAGCAGTTGCTGCAACATACTATGATGCATTCGGGAAAAATGAAGGTGAGCACTATTACTTGGCAATTGAGGTTGTCAATTTCTTGATAGAGCACAATGAAGAGTTATCGATTGTTCCTCAATATTTGATGGAACTGTATGGTTTGTGTAACTTTGAAAGGATTGAACATTTCAACTCAAAAGAATTATTGCTCAGAATTGAGCAAATCATTAAAGATAATCCATCAATTCTGGAAAAGATTGAAAAAGATGCCTCTAAAGATAAAACAGGAAATTCAAACAAGCACACATCATTTGTTGAAAAAGTTGATACTCAAGAACCACTACGAACATCTGTTGAAAATTCATGAATTTGAATATTTAAGGACAATTTGATCTTTCACTTCTTTTTTTTTGCCATCTATTTTAATTGACTTTTATGAGTAATGAGCAGCTATTAGTTTGATCGTTTAGTAATAATGATACTTTTAATGATACTCTACCTAATGTATTTGTAGCTCCTAGATTATCGACCGCTCATTTGTTAAGAAGCAGGTACGATAGATAAATATATGATTGTATATAATTTAAATAAATAGATTGAATAAATAAAGGTGACTAGAGTCAATCATGAATGATTATACAGTTAACTTGGTGGTCTGTTTTGAGTTATCTTCATTCACTAGTCTTTCAGCTTCAAGTCTCAATCTTTCATCTTTCTCACTATAGGTTAAGTATCTATCAGCACAAAACACCACGATGAAAGTTGAGCCCCCAACCCAAAACCTAACTTTTGGAGGAAGTGCATTCCATTTTTTGAATAATCTTAACCAAGATGAAGGTACCGAAATTGTAGAACTTTTAAATAAGGATGATAGGGACAAGAATGGTGTCTTGAACCCAGATTCAGGAACATATGGCCTTGGTCCTTGTTTTGTCGAAGGCTGTGTATATGTGTTTTTATGAAATGTCTTTTTATTAGATGCGTCTGTCATACCAGAACTTTGGCGTGTTTCGTGTTTTGTGTTTAGAGATTTTGTGTGTGTATTTGTGTTTGTGTGTTTGTGTGTTACTCTACTTAAGAAAAGTGAGTGGTGCGTGGGTTTACACGTTACGCAGCCCTGGTATCCAACTGTTGTTATTAGCTATTTATTGATCAAGGCATTGTCTGCCCTCTCACAGTCCCCCACTTCTGCCGTCCTACAGTTACCACATCGTGTACTGATTGCCAGTGTTCCGTCTATACTCGGCAATCAGTGCACGATAGTAGTGTTTTCCAATATTACTACATATATGATTCGTTCGAGGCATTCCCACAGATCCATGAGCTCCCTGAGTTAACTGTCTCCTCTGTTTCATCTTCAGCATTGCTCGGTTCCACACCCCAATTCCACCTCTCTTTCTCTCTCTCTTTGAACATGTAGCTCAGTGCGACTGACTATACAGTCCCAGGTGCTTCGCCTGTTTCTGTTTCTGGTCAACTGTGTTAATTAATCTCTTTAATGGCTAGATAGGGAAAACCGAAAAGCTCCAAAGTGGCCAAATATGAAAACCCGGAAAACTACATTAAAAAAAAAAATAGAAAAACAAAAACAACCCTTCCTTTCTCTCCTTTCATTCTCCAACAATTATCTCATCAATTCGCTGTACACAATGGCCGACAGTCAGAAAATCATCAACGTTATCATCGGTATGTCCATTGTGCTTTTTGCGCTAACTGATCTCCTCTTCTTCTGATTGCAGATACTATTTATTATTATTATTGTGTTTACTGTTCTCGGGCCAGACTGAGTTGATTAGTTAGCACATTGTCCCTTACTAATAATACTAACCGTTGTCATCAGCTATAATTTTACCACCTTTAGCTGTCTTCTTAATTAGAGGTGCTGGTAGAGATTTAGTCATCAACATTGTTCTATGTCTTTTCATTTGGTTCCCAGCTATTTTACACGCTGTTTACGTAGCGCTGTCCAATTAAGTCAAGAGAATGTTTTCAAAAAGAAGTTGTGAATTGTGTTCTGTTTTTTTATTTCCGTTTTATTGGAGCATGATTTGCATTTATTGATGGAGGTGATTGATTACATCTTGATTAAAACTATCTTTATGTTATTTTTTCTTATCTACACATTTTTATATTGACAATATGTTTTCTTCTGATATGATGATATACTGGGATTAACTCTTGTTGGTATTTGTTACTGAGCAATAGTATCCAAGATGCCAGCTCTAACTGAACATGATCGCTGACTTCTACCGTTAAACCTATTTGATTTTTTATAACCCCTTATCTGTGTTGATTTGTTGTGTGTTTTTTATATATTTCTATTGTCCAAAGTAGATCATGCATGCCTCATGGATTTTTCATCTAGTATTTATACACATTCTTTTCTAAACTAAGTGTAGGTTTACGGTTCTCAATTAACGTAGTTTATAACAAGTGAAGACTCTGGCGATATTTACTACAATTGATAAATCATAACTTTCTAGACACATGTCAAATGTTAAAATTAAAATCTTATGTACAGTTGTTTTATCCATTTTCTTTTCTCATTAGTCCTTGATTAAGTTTATAATCTATTAATAGTGGTATGTTAGTGAAACTGTCCTTTTGGTTTTGGTGTTTGAAGATATTTGAAGTGTACTTACTGAGGAGCTAAAGCTTCAATCAAAGGACTTTGAATAAAAGCAACACCGGCCTATATATGAATATGTTAGTACTGATAAATCCTTCCACTTTGAGATTCGTACAATTATCGACTCCAATAAATGTACCAACATCATTATTCCAATAAATAACATACAATGAAGAACGCAACGTTCAAGACGACTGGGTTGGTAGCAATAGCCCAGATTTGGTTGGTCTCCTTTTTAGGAGCAGCAGCAGAGTTTCTAGCGTGAAGAGCGGACATTTTGTGATGAGCAGAAAAGGTGAGAGTGACGGATAAATATGATCAAATTAATCTCTTCTCTTCTCTTCTTCTCTTCTCTGTTCATTCATTCACTTTTCCAATTTTCCCTTTTCTCTCTCTTTCAATCCGAAAATGGAAAGAAGCGAGAAACCTGGTAGAGCCACACCACTCTTCTCTTACATAATCACACCACAAGGGATCACACAAATACAACCAGCTCCAGCTACTTGACTCTTTTAGTTAGTTTGCTTTTACAAGTGAAAGAAGTAAAGTACAATTATTGTACATTGATTAATATGACAAAGACAGTAGTGTTCAGCATTCGGTGCACCTGTGTTTGAACATACCAACATCTGAATGCCTGTAAGATGTTTTGCAAAAAATTGTAGCTCTCTTTATAGCGTTTTTATACCGTACTAGCATCGTGTGTAACTATAACCTGACACACTCTCTTTTCTCTCTTGTATCACATGTATTCAAAGTGTAACTAACCCTCTTCTCCCTCCTTTGTAATAATATATCCCTCCAAATCAATAGGATTCACCAAACAATAGCAAAAAAATCAAAATAAAATAACCCAAAACACGCAACGACGCAAAAATTAAATAGAAGTAATAGATAGCAAATAGCAAAAAAAATATATCTGATACGTTATGATAGTATCTAAGGTGTTCTTTATCTAGAGTAGAAGAACTGAATTGAAATAGTTTGTGAATGTTATCAACTAACCTTCAGGTAGAAATCACTCTAATATGTAACCGTTTCATAGACAATCTGTCTAGTTTGACGGAAAGAAACAGTTGCATCCTGTACAACATCTCTTCTTTGGTCTTGTTCTTGACCATTCTCTTTCCGTTCAAGATTTTGTTCACCATGATCCAGTTCCTCACTTGGTAGTTTCAAATTTAAAACGTTTTTCATTATGATTTTGGCAATCTCTGCAACATCCGCAACCCTTATACAGTATAGGATAAAATCATAAGCAAGTAGCATGATCACGGGAGTGATGATGGAAAGCGCCATGAGCATGGCCGTGTAACGGATTATGTAGAGGATCGTATTCACTATATGCAAAGCGTCCAACATCAAGGAGGTATAAACTAATATGTCCAGCTGTTTGTAATCCATATTTGCGGGAGTAGATAAAATTTATATGTGTGGTTGAAAGAATAAGGAATTGATATGATTGTAGGGAAACTATGGCCAATAGTGGGATGGGACTCTGATAATAAGTTCTCTATAAGAAGAATGGCTTTATGTTTATTGTTTATTGGGAACGGAACCAGCAAGTGATTTTCACTTTACTTTATATATTCAAGCACAAGTGGGAAGATGTACTGTTTTTTCTAGATTTATTTTTCTTCACATGTCTATTATTTCTGATAAAGAAAGCCATTTCCTCTTTCTTCTTCTTCTGGATCTTGCCATTATTATTTTACAGTTTACAGTTTTGGTGGGTCATGTGACTGCAACCACCACCCAAATCCGGACACCCGCACACATTTTGTAGTTACCCGGGGTACACCATGTGGCGGATCGAACAGGAAAACCTGGTGTTACCCGGTGTCAAAAACCAGACTTTTTTTTTGTTATTATTATTAATTTTTTTTTTTTTGCTGGTGGTGAACTGTTTTTGAAGGAAAGTGGACAAAACACACATGCAAAAGTAAGTAACTCTATCTATCTATCGATCCATCCACCTATCCATTTGGTGGTCTCCAGCGAGCTGCTCAATGATGTTCAAAAACAAACAAAAACTTATCTACATTATCTGAGAATTTCAAGAGAAGAGAAGCTTGTGTATTATCTGAGTTGTGCCGAAAGTCACTGGAGACCATAAGGGTTGTGCTTTATTTGCTTCAATCAGGGTACTAACATCATAACCTAGTGAGTGTTCACAGTTCACAGTTGTGTCCCACCAACATATATCTACCACCACATTGATCTGGTTGTACAGACTTCAAGAAATAACAATAATAAACGTCACTCGTATATTTACAGTCCATGCGCATTATTACCAGTGTTAAGTTGTATGATCCTGAGCTTAACCGGGACCAAATCGTCATCTGTCACTGTCAATCAGAGGCAATCTTGGTTGGTTGTAGCCATGATTTGAGTTGCTCAAGTGGTGAATTGCTTTTCCCCTTTCCGTGTTTCTCCTTGGTTAATATACTGCCCCGTAGTGCTTTCGCCCACAAATAAAGTTAGAGTTACAATGCGCTTGTTGATCTCTTCTTCTTTTGGAGCTCATATCATACTACTGATACTGGAACAAGCAATCACTTAATCAGTCAATCAGTTATCTCACTGCATATCAACAAGGAGGAAGCCTTACTATGAAGCAATTACCTCATCTCACTCTTCTGGATTGCTATCAGGGGCAGAATCTAAGAATCATCACAGTTCAGTTCAGCCACGACAGCTCATCGCTTCAGAGGCTACAATCTTGGTCAGCGAACTATTCGCTGCATTGGAGAAACCTTTTTAACTACTTGGGATGTTGTACAACGGTAATAATCATCTCCAAAAAGCGCAGTAACCATTCTTTTCCCAGTAAAACCGTCAATTGAGCAGTCACAAGGATGGAGAGCTATCAATTGATACTTGTGATGCTCTAAGGACCACTGGGGCGCATATGGTGCTCGCTGAAGTTGTTTTAACGTGGTAGTTCAGTAAAACTTTATTTATCTACTGCTCGCGTCAACTAAGCACTTCTGGCAAGGAAGAGAGAGAGCATTTAGGAAATCGTTTGAATTAAACAGTAATTACTCGACCATTGAAAGTTTCAGTGTTCACGCTCGTGTAAGCACGCACCAGAAAATGAGCACCAGCTAACGCTACTCGGGCATCACGATACAAATGAGACAACTTTCTTTGGAGCATTCGCAAAATCAAACGATTTGAAAACAGACCTTTATAATTGGCTCATATTTTGATAAGGCAAATTAGTTTAGTGACACGCGAAACTGAGGGAACGGCTCATAACCACCTCATCTTCTTCCATGGTATCTTCGCCAAATAGCGTGTTTTCTCGAGTGAATAAACCCTCTGGAAAAAAAAAGGGGGAGCAAGCTGGTCTGGCATTCAACTGCTCAACACCAGCCAAACCGATTCTTTGTCCACACGGCCTCTCAGTTCTTCCTTTCCTTCTCTGCTCTGCTCGTTTAAATTCGCGTGAACTGTTGGTTTTTTTTCTTCTTCGCTTTCGTTTAACAAAATTTTCGTCTTACAAAGGAGAAAAATCAGATCACAAATAAAACATCAACAAACGAGCGTCGCATTATAAAAGGTCGCTGGTATTTCCCCCTTTGCTTGTCTACACTAGAGAAAACATCTCTTCTTCCGCTCGCTTCACTGTAACTGCATTTCACACGCATACAGCTTTTAGTTTGTCTCTCTCAGTTGGATTTTTTAAAGATGACCGCTGTTCATGAGCTCATAGCACAAGCAAAAGATGTTGGAATCTACCTGTATCTAGCCTTCGTCGCTCTTCCTGTCTACCAAAGGGTCTCCATCATCGTTTTTGCCCCTTTCATATATAACATTGTCTGGCAACTGCTTTACTCCTTGAGAAAAGATAGAGTCCCTTTGGTCTTCTACTACATCCCATGGTTCGGTTCTGCTATTCCATATGGTATGCAACCGTATGAGTTCTTCAATGAGTGTCAGAAAAAATATGGTGACGTCTTTGCCTTCGTTTTGTTAGGAAGAGTCATGACTGTTTACTTGGGACCAAAAGGCCATGAGTTTGTATTGAATTCCAAATTGGCAGATGTCAGTGCCGAAGAAGCTTACAAGCACTTAACTACTCCTGTTTTCGGTAAAGGTGTTATCTACGATTGTCCAAACTCTAGATTGATGGAACAGAAGAAGTTCGTCAAAGGTTCTTTAACCAGAGATGCTTTCAGATCTTACGTCCCAAAGATTAGAGATGAAATTTTGAGTTACTTCAAAAATGCTAAAAGTTTCAGATTAGGTGAGAAGTCTACTGGTACTGCTAACGTCATGGAAACTCAACCTGAGATCACTATTTTCACTGCCTCTAGATCTTTATTAGGTGATGAAATGAGAAACAAATTGGATTCAAGTTTTGCTGACCTATATTCTGATTTGGATAAAGGTTTCACTCCTATCAATTTTGTCTTTCCAAATTTACCATTACCTCAATACAAACGTAGAGATGAAGCCCAACAGAAGATTTCTAAAACTTATATGGAATTGATTAGTAAAAGAAGATCCGATAACGATGTTCAAGATAGAGATTTGATTGACACTTTAATGAAAACTTCAACTTACAAAGATGGTAAGAAAATGACCGATCAAGAAATTGCTAACTTGTTGATTGGTGTTTTGATGGGTGGTCAACATACATCTGCTTCCACTTCTGCATGGTTCTTATTACACTTGGCTGAATATCCAGAACTACAAGATGAACTATATGCTGAGATTATGGATGTGACAAAAGGTAAAGATGTCACTTATGATGATTTACAAGAGATGAAGTTGGTAAACAACACAATTAAAGAAACTCTAAGAATGCACATGCCATTACATTCCATCTTTAGAAAAGTTATGAATCCAATACCAGTTCCAAATACTTCCTATGTCGTTCCTGTCGGTCATCATGTCTTGGTTTCTCCAGGTTTTGCAATGACAAATGATAATTATTTCCCTAGAGCTGCCACATTCAATCCACATAGATGGGATGAAGATTCCACTTCCACCAACGGTGCTACTTCTAGTGACACTGTTGATTATGGATTTGGTGCTGTTTCTAAAGGTGTTAGCAGCCCTTACTTACCATTCGGTGGTGGTAGACATAGATGTATTGGTGAACAATTTGCTTATGTTCAATTGGGTACGATTTTATCCACCTTTATCAAGACTTTGAAATGGAGATTCCCAGAAGGTAAAAAAGTTCCAGAAGTTGACTATCAATCAATGGTTACTTTACCACAAGACCCAGCCGTCATTCAATGGGAATTGAGAAACTAAGGTCACACTGAAAATATTTATAGATAATTTGCTTTTTAGAATACAGCATAGCGAGGGGGGATATAAGACTATCAATCTTTTGAAATAATCATCGAAAACAAAGATGATAATCAAAGGGAATGATTACGACGACCTGATTTATTTTATTGTTTCTTGGTTTGATTAGGGTTCAAGTTATTTTGAATAGCTGTGATTCCTTCATATACTTTCACCTCTTAACGGTAAAGACGAAAAAAAGAAAACTTCAATTCATTACAGCTTTTTTTATAATTAATGCAACTTTTAGTGATGTTTATAAAATACATTGTAAACCTATCATTGCTATCAATCAATGTAATTTGTGAAGTAAGATAAAAATCGTTAAAACTAAACGCACCTATAAATAACTTACCTTTCAGTATCAACATTGACCTTCCCATCCATGGAGGTATTTAGTTTTTGATTACTTCAAGAGCCTCAACATCTTCGGTACTTTGCAGACAATCATGAAAAATATCAAGTTCATGTTGTTCCTCTAAATTCAATTTAGCATCTGTAACAATTAAGGACTCAGCAGTACTTTCCTTTGCGGTTTCCATTTTAGGTTCAGCCAGCTCACTGTTGATGGATCCTTCATTTGTGGTGATATTGGCTTCAGAAACAATCTCCAATTTTCTTTTTTTCCTTTCTTCTATCCTACGTTCTTCACGTTCTTTTTGTCTTTTTTTCTTAGCTTCAAATTCATGCCACTCACCTTCCAGTATACCTTTCTTCAATGGCTCAATACTAGGTTCTTCGCTGAAATATGGGTGATGTAATGCATCCTTAGCTGTGATTCTTCGTTTAGGATCATATTGCAGCAACTGTAGAGATAAGTCATAACATGCTTCCGATAGAACAGTGCCATACAATTCCTTGAATTGAGACGGTTGAAATTTTTGGGGTCTCAGTAGCTCATACCATGCTAGATCTATAATATTTGGCCATTCTTCAAAACTAGGAGTTCCTAGAACTTCAAATATGGAATATATTTGCTGTATTTCATCTTGCGCCTGAAAAATTGCTCTTTTTGTAAATAGTTCAACTAATAGACAACCAATACCCCAAATATCAACTTCCCTTCCATAGTCAGTAGTACCCAGTAATAGCTCTGGTGGTCTATACCATAAAGTGATGACCCTGTTGGTATAGTCTGCAACTTCGTTTGGTTTAGTTGGTTTCATCTTTCTTGCAAGGCCAAAATCAGCAACTTTTAGAATACCATTTTTATCAATCAACAAGTTTGAGCCTTTTATATCACGATGTATGATTCTTCTTGAATGTAAATAATTTATACCCTCTAGCAATTGTTTGAACAAAAACTTTCTATTGCCATCAGTCAAACTAATATCAGGATTCGAAAGTATACCAGTCAAATCATGATCAGCATAGTCAAAAATCATAAATATTTGCTTATTCTCAACCATTATTTCAAACAAGGAAACAATATTAGGATGGTCAAAAGATTGTAATAGTCTTATTTCACGAACAGCCGTTATTGGGAAACCTTCTCTCTCGCTTTCCATTCTTAATCTTTTCAAGGCAACAAAATCTTTTGTGACGATATTTTTCGCCTTGTAAACTTTACCATATGTTCCTTCACCAACCTGAGTAACACGTTCATATATAGTGGAGTCTCTTGAAGTTTTCAGGAATGAAATGCCTGCTTTGGGTGATTTTGGAAGTCTGAAAGACAATTTCTTAGGAGCTTTTGGAAGGTTTTTCAGCTCCAGCGTTTTGGAGACCGTAGGGATATTTCTAGAATCTCTTCCATTGGAAGAAGAACTCTGGGTTGGAAAATTTTGTTGCCTATTTATTTGGGTGTTGTTGGGGTAAATTCTATTATTTTGGCTGTTATTGCTATTATTTCTATGATTTTGAGTATTTCTCTGTTGATGATTGTTGTTGTTACTGTTCAGTCTGTCTGGTCGATATTGTGATCTTTCGTTGTCTTTACGATCATACCTCTTGTAGTTGTCATTTCGTTGATCAGATCTTCCATAGTTGTCTCTCGCTAAATTGTCACGGTTATCTCTTCTGTCTCTTTGATTATCTCTTCCATAATTTCCTCGCTGATTTGTATTGTTGTGATAGTTTTGAGAGCTCTGAGAATTATAGCTACTTCTATCATTAGAATATCTGCCTCTTTTATAATCTCTGTCGTCATTCTGCTGGTAATCATCATTTAATGGTCTGTTATCATTGAAGTCTTGATTTCTCACTTGGCCACTTCTTTCACTACCCAGAGCACGAGTAGAAGGTTTGGACGGCAAAGTTTCGCGTCTCTGGTTTCTGAATCCACTCGGTTCTCTTCCTTGTGAAGCTGGGGGGACTCCATGTTAGTACACAAACTAGAGATGTGTGATGATGGCCTGAAGCATCAATAACCGTACTGCTGGAGGCATCACCGAAATATCGAGAAAAACATACCATCGGACATGATTTTAGCACTGAATTCGAGCGAGAAGTTGTTGTTGTTTCTAATCTGTTTCCTTTCGAGTGCTTTAAAACAAGAATCTGTAAGACTTATTCCAGCTCAATTCGTAGAAGTTTCTGTTCAGTTTTGTTCTGTACTTTATTTTTTTTCCTCGCTTCTGACTGGCATCAAATTGGTTCGCGCATCAAACACTTTCGAGGGCTTATACTTAAGACTTCGCTAACAACAACAACAACAAACAATCAGTGTCACCAACACACAAAAGAATGGCACGAAGCTTGTTTACAATATCAACATATCAATCTCACTCCATGCAGAAACACATAAATTTATATATATATATAGAATAATAAATCATTAACACTTTTTATATGACAGACCTTTCCGTTGCAGCACCAACTTTAATGTCTACCGTTAGTTCTTGTGCGACGTAGCTCGTTTTGTTGTCTTTCCACTTCAGCATCAAAGGCAATGAACTCATCTAGACCTTTACCTGCTGGAACCATTGGCAAGACAGGAACTTTCTTCTCAACAACAACTTCTAATAAAACTGGTCCTTTGGCTGCAAGGAAATCCTTCAAACCTTGCTGTAATTCTTCTTGTTTCTCGATTCTGATACCTTCAAAACCAACAGCATCTGCTAGTTTGATGAAGTCTGGGTTTGCTTGATGAGTATGAGAGTAACGATGTTCGTAAAACAATGATTGCCACTGTGTGACCATACCTTGTTCTTCATTGTTTAAAACTAAGACCTTCACTGGAGCATCAGCTTGAACAGCAGAAATCATTTCCATCAAAGTCATGTTGAAAGAAGCATCACCATCGATATCAATAACAATAGCGTCTGGTTTAGCAACTTGCGCACCAATGGCAGCCGGTAAACCATAACCCATAGTACCTAAACCACCTGACGTGATGAAAGTTCTTGGGTATTTCCACGTCCAATGTTGAGCAGCCCACATTTGATGTTGACCCACCCCCGTGGTGACAATAACTTGTTTATCTTGTTGAGCACATAGTTTGGATAACTCAGAAATTAAAGTTTGAGGTTTAATTTTAGATTCTGGAGTCTCTTTTTGGTAGTCATATGGATATTTGTGTTTCCATTTGTTGATTTGATCGAACCAAGTTGGTCTAGAGCTAACGGCATTAACTAATGGAATGAAGGATTTCAAGTTGGTGGTAACATCACCTTCAACAGCTTCAGTGGCTTGAACAACCTTATTTATGTTCTTTGGAGATATTTCAAAATGTATAATACCACCAGTACCATCTTCAGCAGCCTTTCTAGCAACTGGTGCAAATTTTGGAATGGAACCAGTGACACGATCATCAAATCTAGCACCGAGAGCAATGATTAGATCAGCATTTTGCATGGCTAAGTTAGCAAAAGCAGAACCATGCATACCCAACATATCTAGAGATTTTGGATCTTCTTGATCAAAAGCACCTAACCCTTGTAGAGTGGTAGTGACAGGAATTTGGGCTTTCTCTGCCAATTCTTTTAATAAAAGTGGACCTTCTTCACTGTTTAAAATACCGTTTCCAACATATAAGACTGGTTTCTTAGCTTGGTTCAGTAATTTTGCAGATCTTTTAATGGCAGCTAAAGTGAATTCAGTTGTAGCAGCTTTAGTAATTTGTTCTAAAGCATTTGATGGGATGGTAGATTTGACAGGAATGGCTTGTCTTAGGATAGCAGCGGTGACATCTTTTGGTAGATCGACTAAAACAGGACCGGGTCTACCAGAAGTGGCGATTTCAAAAGCTTCATTGATACGTCTTGGTAATTCTGCAACGTCTTTAACCATCACATTCCATTTGGTACAGGATCTCGATATACCGACAACATCGGCTTCTTGGAAAGCATCGGTACCAATAGCACTGGTAGCAACTTGACCAGTGAAGACGACTAATGGAATACCATCTGCCAAAGCATCTGCCATTGGTGTAACAACATTGGTAGCACCTGGACCAGAAGTGACTAAAACAACACCAGGTTTACCAGAGGCTCTGGCATAACCTTCAGCCATGTGACCAGCACCTTGCTCATGTCTTGGTAGAACGAATTTGAATTTTTCAGAATTATGGATAGCATCGTAAACTGGCAAGATGGCACCACCTGGGTAACCGAAGATGGTGTCAACATTATGTCTAACCATCATTTCATGGAAGATTTGACCACCAGTCAAACCAACAAAAGAGTCATCTAGTTCTAGATTCTGTCTATTCAGAGGAGATAGTTTTTGTGTAGACTCTGCGGCAGCAGCGGTGGAAGTTGAGGTAGCAAAAGATGGGGCTGGTTTTGGTCTTGCTGCTGAACTATTGCAACGAATGAAAACTGATGAAGCAGTGAGTTTTTGGGCAGATTTGGCGGCCCTGCTCGCTATTTTGAAGGACTGGCGACCTGAGGAGGCCTTTATGGAGTTGGATATCATCTTTAACTTATCCCAGATGTGTCTATTCAAGAGCAGAGATCCCAGAAGTTTGACCTTATTTTTGGCTGTGAGGTTGAAGGTTTTTCAGAATTTTTTGTTATTTCTTATGTGTAGAGATTTTCTGATGATTCATTTTTTTCCTTTTCTCGGTTGGAACACGCCGCTCTGCGCAGGTAAAAAAGAAAAAGAATCCCGGTTTTCACTATTTTCGCGGTGTGACACGTGTGCTCCTACCGATTATGGGGAAATGGATGAATGGGGAAATAGTGCTTTGAACTTAAGCTTGAGCTCGAGGTGCTATAGACGGGAATATAAATCAGACATCTTTGGTGAATTACTGATGGTACTGCCTTGCGTGTATATGGTGTGTCAAATTTGTTTCTTGTTTTGGCTATTCTCGGCTATTTTTGGCCGTTTTGTTAGAGGGTTCTGCTTGACTATATTTCACGTGACTTAGATCGCCTGAACCGGGATTGCTTCGAGATCTGGCATCATTAACGGCGAGGAATCATCGTACTACACAAACAAGAGCAGACAGAAGAACACTACATAATGAACGAACAGTCACACTTACTGATTGAGACTCACAGCAGGAAGAGAGTGTGTATCAATGGCTCTCAGTCTCTGCTGCAGTGCGTAGCTACCCCATCGAAGATTGCCGCCCCAGTCGATGTTTAGTCTGCTGTACATTACTTCACCACCACCAAAATCATCCAACCTATATTATCAATCGAAGCACATGAATCATCAACATCATGCCACAAACCGAGTACTGAAGTAACAGTAGCATTGACCCTGCTGGAGCACTAGGTGGGTCTGTAAATGATTTCTGACACTAATCATGTAGATGTACTACCACTGGATGGCTTTTTTTTTTTGTCAATATGACTCACTTATAACCCCAATTAAGATTGCAGGGTGTATGAAAATCCCCCACGATCAGTTCTATCTATCTCAGTTCTAAGTCCCTGAAACTGTAAAAGAACTGGCTGCTATTATTACAGAGGCTTTCTTACCGTGTTTACTAGCATGCAGTGCAGGCCTTATAAATTTAGGGCCCCCATGTAGTGAATCTTTACCCCGGATTTTGTGATAGGCCGGCTACAGAAAAATTCAGTCATTGTTCTGATACATACATGAAAAGATTTTTGGTGTTTAAAGAATAGCGATATGACTATATTACTAACTATGGCTAATTACACAGCTTTTTTTTCTATCTCTCATTAGTTGACCCTCTCATAGAACAATACATAGACATCACTACTGCTCATATGAGTTTGATCCTTCCCACCTAAACTACCATGATTCGTAGCCTTAACAACTTCATCATCAAAATAATACCAGTTCGGGTTGAATAGATCATGTCCAGGATTCTTGTTTGTGATGGAAGTATAATGGCCTGATTTTAACGTACCATAATGGTTCACTATACCATACAACCGATACTTCACTTTTGTGCCATTAAAATCAATCTCTAATAATAATGGGTATTGAACAATAGCATTATCCTTTTGTGAAGTATCATAGAACAAAAATCTTGATAAATGAATAATCAAAACTGGAGGTAGTGACACGAAAGTCAATGATTTGATTGATGAACTATTGTTAGATACGCCACTCAAGTGTTTCTTTGAACCTTTTGACTTTGATGGAGCTGGACTGGAAGAACGGCCACGAAGTCTAAATCCGTTTGTGAAATGCAATCTATGTTTTCTAGGTTCTTTTTCGCTGTTCTCGGTGATGCCAGAAACATTAGTCTTTGATGAGGTCTTTGAGGAACATTTTGGACAATCCCATGCATTATCACCAGTCAATATCTCTTCATTCGTGAACAATTGAATACAGTCTTCTAGCGTAACCCTTTTCAGCCTCTTTCCACTTTGTGAATGCTTGGGTATACCCAAACTTAACATGTAAAAACTCGAATAATTTGATGATTTGAATCCACAATTCATACATTTGACACTGTCTTGTAGTTGACCTTGAAAAATTTTGGAGAGCGGAGAAAACCCTTGCTTTATTAAACCCTCAAACCATTTCTCATAATCCTGGCCTAGTGCTTCATGCTGCATTAATTCTGGATAGTCACTCACAACAACTTCGGAGTTTGATAACTCATCATGTAACTGATCAAGTAAGAACATTAAGAACTCTTGAGTATCTTGCTGCTCATTTGGTATGTTCAAATCTGGTCTTAAACGGACACATGCTTTTAAGAAACCAGAAGGAACGATAGAACAACCACCATTCAAGTACATTTTGTTAAATAACGTAGATAAAGATGGTGACAACCTAGGCTTCTTGAACTTTGAATTGAAATAATCATCATACTTATTATCCAAAAACAAGTTCCTGAACTGGGTGGATGAAAATAAACATTGCACCATACTGTTGATGTAGCAAGTGTTTCTCATGTTACGCAAACCAGTAATTGACATTCGAACAAATGGATGTGTACTTTGTTGGATGGTTGGAATTGCATTGCTATCAATTCTAGGACGTGCTGGTCTATTCATTTGTTGCTTTATTAGCTGCTGTTGATATTGTAGTTGGGATGGTTGATTATATTGGGCTTGGGTATAGTACTGTTGATGTCTGTTAAGAAATTCGTTTGAAGCTATTTGGCTTTGGGGAGCAGGCTCTGGTGGCCTTTGATATGGGACGAAGTGTTGGGGAGGAGGTGGCGGTGGGTATCTGATACTTGAAGACTGCTGTGATCTAACTTGCACCTGTGGTGTCTGTTGTAGTTGTGGATGTGGTTCTTGTTGAAGAAGTTGATATTCAGGTAACATCTTCGAGTAATCATAAGGTGCTGTATTATTGAGGGGTATTGACAGAGGAATAGGTGGAGGAGGAGGAGGAACTGATGGAGGCTCAGATGAAACTCTTGGTAATCTGGTTCTAAAATTTAACGCGTGTCCCGTTATATGGCTTTTTGAAACAAATTTAACCCAAGAATCGAATCCACCTGATAAAGTTTTTGATCTAACACGATTTGAGTCTAACAAAATCGAAAACTTTGAAAGAAAATCTATCTGGTTGTTCAGCATTGTAACATTGTCAGAGTAGGATAGTACTTGATCAAACTTGTCCATGTTCTTGAATATTTGAAATTGTTCATTTGGTAAAGTTCTTAGAGCATCTTCTAGCTCTTGATAATTAGAGCTTTGTATTATAACAGATGGATCAATATTTATCAAATTTCCATATGGGATATGATTGATTTGGTATTTCTCAGATGATCTGAGATCAAAGATCAAATATGAGAGTGCACCCTCAGTCAAGTCTTCATACAACTCTTTGGGTTTCAAAGTCAATAGAACATCTTCATCCTCAGTAGCATAGACGGAGTGATATGAGTCTTTTCTATGTGACACATTTGTGTTAAAATATTCTAATGTCGTATTAGGGTTTTCTTCCTCCTCTTCCTCTTCTATGGGGAACTCATTTCCGATACTATAGCTCTCGACTGAAGGCTTGAAATCTAAAGGAAATGATTTGGCATGATGTAGCCTTGGTGGAGGCGGGGCTGGGTAGTCTGGTAATTCTGGTATCTCGGTAAATTCCCGCAGCACTTCATTGGAGTTGTTGTCGTTCAAAAGCTCCAATTTATCATTTGGTTCAAGGTCGGGGGGTAGGTATAGATCATCTACCAAAGAAGACGTAGCGGAGGTAACAGAGGAGATTGAAGCAGCAGAGGAATGGGAAGATACGGTACTTGATTTCGTTATACTGATAGCTGGTATATTCATTACTCCGTTTAAATCATTTTGAAAAGTGGAAGCAGGTAAAGTTTGAGATCTCTTTGCTCTTATAAAAGGCAGTGACTCTTTTGAAACTCTTTTATCATTAATGTACTTGATGTATTTTATTACTTGAAGTTGGACATTCGACATGTTCGTTTCCCTCTCATATAACTGCTTTAAAGTCAGAAATATCTCATGGTTCTTGTTTCTGATCTGAAACTGGATTGAGTTTGGGATGACATAGTATATGTAGAACAGACCAACAATAAAGTTAGCCAACGCCTTGGTGTTCCTTTGTTCTATCAGTGATTCTTTATACTTCTCTAGGTTATACTGTGCCACTTCTATCAAATCAATGATTTTACTCAGTTTCAGGTCCATGATAACAGGTTTGATCTCATCTTTGTACAGATCAATAACCAAACTCAGGAGCTCGTCAGAGTACTCCGGTGTGTAGGAGGACTTGTCCCAGAGTCGACTGGACATCCTGTTTTGGGAATGTTCAGCTGGTGGCGAGGTGGTCTAAAGGAGTGAATCAGGGGCGTTTTCAGCAGGTACTTGACTCACGATAGTCCTTGGCCAACAACGCCTACTACTTTTCTATTTTTGTGAGAGATCACCAGAATCGGTCTGCGCACAGCGTGATTTCTACGGTTAAGCAGCCCGAGATTTCTGAGGAATTGATTGATAAAGAAGAGTACTAAGCTTACCACTCGAAGGGGTCTTGGGCCTACCGGTAAGAAAAACAACAGGTGGAGCATCCCCAGTATCAAGCGTAGAAGAAGATGTTGCAGTCGTAGTCCATGAAAACGTAATGTTTTCTACAGAAAGCTGTTCTCTTGTTGTTCAATATTTACATCACAGTATACATATCTAATCTGAGTCCGAACCTTCCTCTTCACTTGAAGAGGCTTCGGCAACAACTTTTCCATCTTCTTCTCCGCTATCGTTAGCATCATAATGTGGTAGTTCGATATCCTCTCCTCCAGTAGCAGCAGCACCAGCCAGAGGTAAGTCATCATCATCATCAAATCTAATCTTTTTATTACTTGAAGTGCTAGAATTTGGAACGACAGGCAAAGAGTCGGATTCATTTCCTGGTTTCAATAGGGAACCTTCGACAGAAACAACTCTGCCTGTTTTGTGAATAGCTTTGATGGTGAATGTGAGCTTTCCATCAATTTGTACTTCATTAGCATCGACCCATTGACCAAGGGAGGTGGATGATTTTTTGGTATGATCTAAACCATCATCATCTTCTTCTAGATTTTCGTCAATTTGATTAGGTATGAAAGTCCAATCAGTTGGAATATTGAACTTCTTAATACTGGCATTGAAAGTATCATTTATCAAAAGACCAATATGTGATGGTGATTGCATATAGATATAACCTTCAACAATATCACCCACTAATGGCTTCCATACTAAAAATTCAACATTTATCCATAAAAATGCGAAAGGACTATGTGCGTTGACTTTTGATAAGACATTAGATTGATCTTCTTCAGAATCACTTGATAGTTTAACATCAGAATAACCTATGATGACTCCATTCAGTGGGTGGTAATGTTTCATTATTAATGTATCTAGGTGCTGTGCTTTAACACCTTCTAGTGGTCTATTCAGATATAATGGTGCTAATGAAACGTATAAGGAGGTTCTGATCTTGTGGAAACACTCACTTAGACCAGTTGATGAGTTGATTCTGTTTAGGACTTTGGTCTTTAGTATTTGTGATTTTTTCCTTTTTGATGAATCTTGTGTGTTTTCGCCAGTGGCTGATCTCTTTCTTGTTACCTCTCCCATGGCCTAGATTGAAAATAATGCACTAAAAATGAAAAGATCTTGAAGCCTTCCGACTCTCGATATATTTGTCTTGATGTTTACTGAATTCTTCATAGGAAAAAAATTTTAAATCTCTATAATTCGCGAAACATATAAAATAAAATTATAAAATAAGCGCGAAAATCGATGAGTTCAAGTGCTCCGTAACCTCTTTTCACTTGTTACATGATGGGCTTAAATAATGGCATCAAAGATTGGATGGATACTTTATCGTTTATTTATAGAAGTATGCTAGCAAACCAGTTGTTATACAATGATAAAGGAGAGGAAAGGTAAGAATAATAAATCTCAATAATCTTCTCTTGGACTAGTGTTGGGTAGGCATTGAAGTGGATGGTTTGGCCTCCTCTATTAAGCTAGTCTTCCACAAAGAAGTAATAGTTTTAGGTTGAGTTAGGAAGGTAAAACCAGCTTTCCCATAGAAATTCAAGTCACCATTGAAAGAGCCTTTGTTACCAGTGAAGGAGAAGAAAGGTAAAGGAACTGGAATAGGAACGTTGATACCAACTTGACCTGGTTCAATTTCTTTTGTGAATTTCTTTGCTAAGATACCCGAAGTTGTGAACAAAGCAACACCGTTACCGTATGGGTTGGCGTTAACGAATTCAATAGCTTCATCAAGTGTGTCAACAGTAACAACACTCAAAACCGGGGCAAAAATTTCCTCGGTATACGCAATGTTATCAGGTTTCACGTCCGTTAGAATTGTAGCACCAAAAAAATAACCATCAGGAAATCCATCAACTTTAGCATTTCTACCGTCCAATACAACTTTAGCACCTTGCTTGATACTTTCTTCAATGATATGATGAGTACGTTCTAGAGCTTCCTTCGAGATAAGAGGACCCAAATCACTTGACTTCGAGAAACCTGACCCAGTACTTAAGGCCTTAGAAGCTTCAATCAAGTCTGGTAACCATTCTTTAGATTGACCAACAAAAACTAGGACACTAGCTGCCATGCACCTCTGACCAGCAGCACCGGCATAAGCACCAACAGTTGCATTAATGAATTGAGCCTTATTTGCATCTGGAACGACAACAACATGGTTCTTAGCTGCTAAGTTTGCTTGAACCCTTTTACCGTTTAGAACACCGGTTTTGTAAATGTAATCACCCGCTTTTGAAGAACCAACAAACTGGATGGCTTTGATATGTGGATGGGTCAAAATTTTATTGACAGTTGGAACTTTACCATGTATGATGTTAATTACACCTGGTGGGACACCTGCTTTTTCTAATAACTCAGCTATTATCAAAGAAGCACCAGGTACCCTTTCTGAAGGTTTGATAACACCAGTATTAGAAGAGGCAATAATCATTGGGATACTCCAAAGAGGAATCATGGCAGGAAAGTTAAATGGACATATAGCAGCAATAACACCTAGAGGTTCCCTTACCATTAAGGTGTCCATATCAGTAGCGACTTCAACGTGAACACCTTGTAATTCTGTAGTAACTGCGGTTGCATACTCAGCAACTTGTAACCCTCTTAAAACATCTCCTTTTGCATCTTCAAAAGTTTTACCTTGTTCAGCAACGATAACAGCAGCTAATCTATCATGATTTTCTTTGATTAAACCAACAAATTTAAACAAGATTTGTTGCTTTCTCATTATTGAAACTTTCTTCCAGGATTTAAAAGTATCATGTGCCAATTGGATGGCTTCCTCCAGTTCTTCATCCGTTGTCTGAGGGACTTTTGAGATGATTTGATTTGTAGCTGGATCATGAATATCGTACCAAAGATCTGCCTTAGATTTAACGAATCGATTATTGATAAATAGGGGAGTGAGGTAAGGTTCGGTACCTGGCTTAGTATGTTCCTTAGGGTAATCTTCAGTAGTTGTGTGAAGCTTGATTTCAGACATTGTGGATTTGTGTCTCTTGATTGTAATCAACTGCTTCAGTGTTATGGATGGGAGTTGAGCAAACCTTTTGGGTTTATATAGTTTTAGAGATGAATGAATCAATATATGTGGGGTCATTGTATTATGAGCTAATGAGGGTGACTTCCCAACGAGAACTAGTGAGACTTAGTAAGAGGCAAAAGGGGATTTTATCAGTCGACACGAGTCAATTGGAAAATTTGAAGGAGGGTGTCCTCAATTTAAGGGCCATGCTTTCCTATTGGTTGTAATCAGGGTCAAGTAGTAGGAATTTGTTCGAATTAGTAAATCGCTCACATACTTTTATCTACGTTTCTCCTTCTGTGCCCATCACCTATCAAAAAACACGGAACTGGCCTCCCATCTTTCTAAGATCACCAGAATTCCCATATAATTTGATTAAATTGTAGATAAGGAGACCGGTAGTAATTCACCCTAGACATACCTCTCTTACTTGTTTGGTCACTGAATAAAGATCATCACACAACACAATAGGAGTCCAACTAACGGAATCCCATTTCCATCGAATTACCCTGCCTTTATGTTGCCCTTACTGTCCTTTGCACCACCAATTGTGGGACGGCAAAAACGAAAACCGGCAGTTATTCGGGCGGTTAGTTCAGTGGTAGAATAAGTGCCTTCCAAGCACTAGGCACGGGTTCGATTCCCGTACCGCTCATTTTTTGTTATATAAAATTTTTTTACTGCAAACACATTCTCCAGAATATAATATAAGCCACATAGAAGTAATAGAAGGGAAGAATACAAAAGAAATTGAAAATGATGATGAAGAAGAACAAGAAAATACAATAAAGTAACTGCTACTTGAAAGCTATGCTAGCGCGTGTTTTTCTTATTGCTCCAGATATGGTAAAAGGATGTGCTAACAAGGCATTGAGTAGTTAGACAAAAAAACCGATCAAGGAGAAGAGAGCACTCCAATTTATAACTCTATGCAGACCTGAGTCAACTGGCTCCTTCTGTGTGTGGTATGTGGGTACTTTAAGAGCGGATTGAGCAGGTTCTTGGGCATTGGGCCTTTCTCTTTCTCTTTCTGCACTTCGGCGGTGTTGGCGCTCTGGCTCTTGACGTTTTTTGACAACTCCAAGAATTACCGAGAAGTGCCGTCTTTCTCGGTTGGGCCCGCACAAATGACAAAAAAAAGAAATAAAAGACGAATAAAGAAAAAAGGACGAAGGAAGAAAAAAAAAAAAAGAAACACAATCGAAAACTGAAAGTATTAAAAAAGCTAGAAAGGTATCCACTCCCACACGCGAACCCATTCACCTCACCTTCCTGATTAGATAATAGCAGGGATCAACAGAGATATATTGAAGATAAAAAGAGATGCAGAGCCTTCTAGAAGATCCTGTGTTCTACAACCTGTTGGTCAACAACAACGAGTCCCTCAGAAGCAATTCAACGAGTTCTCAGGATTCTCAGGATTCGCTCAAAGTTAAAAAGACAACTACCACCAGTTCAAACAACAACCCATCCCATGACTGGGACTTCAGTTTCTTGAAGAAATTGTCCTTCCCTGATATGGTCGCTGCGCAGAAAGACCAATCTTCTCACTCGAGCTCTACTGAGTTGAAACGTGCAACAGCTTCCGAGACTGCTACTTCTTACCAAAGCTCGATTTTTTCCTCCAATGATCATCATACTCAAATTGTCCTTGACAATTCTTATGTTGATTCCATCGATGATTTCTTCAATAAGGAGATGTCTTTACAGATAAAATCAGAAATCCAATCCCAATCAACTTCTGAATTGAATCTTGCAGCTCAACAACAAGCCAATATGGACAAGGATTCCATATCATCAAAACAATTCCATAAATTTTACTCAAGTAACAAGATCCCACCTTCTAGAATCGCAAAACCATCACTAGATTCACCAGAGTCACTAACCTCATCCGTCCCAACATATCACAAATGCCCATTCTGTCATCGTCAGTTCAAAATTAAGTCATACCTAGCACGTCATTTGAAAAAACATGATACTGTAAAAGAGTTCAGATGTCCATTCTTCAATGAGAAACATTCGAAATGCCACCATTTGGATGGGGAATTCTCAAGAAAGGATACATACAAGGCTCATTTGAAAAGTATCCATTTTATTTACCCTATTGGAGTCTTCAAATGTGATAGAAATTTAAGCATTGGAAGATGTGCAGGTTGTTTCAAAGAATTTCAGAATAACAATGATTGGCTAATTAATCATATTGACAATGAAGAGTGTCAAGGATTGGCAAAGTTCAGACAGCATGAATAGGCTCTTTGGATTTCTTTAACTCTTTTATTAACGGGGTGTCTCCTTTGAGTGTCATTTTGTGTTTGTACTATTATATTGGAATCAAAATTGATTTTCTTCTTGGTTTTGTTCGTCTTATGGTTTAATGATTAATTTGTTTTGTTGTTGCTTTTAGAATTTTAAAAAGCTTTACAGTCTTGGTTGCTTGGTTTATTGTTATGTGTTTTTTGTTTTGGGTTTTGGCTCTTTTGTGTCAAATATTTATTTATACTGTTGTGTTTATCAAGCTCAGTTTTGCTTGCGTCATTCTTTATATAGATATCTATATATATATTATCAATCGTTCAAAACGTTTAATAGATCGTTTATAAAGTTGTCAATTGTTCTGTTGTAATGCACGTATCATATCTTACAATCATCTTTCTAGATATACATAAAAACTAATCATTAAAAAATCTAAAAGCATAAACCTAATATACAATGACACATGAAATATCTAAGAACCAAGAATAGTAAAAACATGCAAACCACTTATGAGAACCATCCAATCAAATCACCCTGACCAAGAAATCAAAAACGAACTATTTTTTCTTACCAAAATTAGTACTTGAGTTCTTCTTCTTCTTGTTCTTCTTGTACAAATGATGTCTAGCAGTTCTGTAGCCCGAGGTCGATACAGTTTGGACTTCACCATTACCATCACCGTCTATTTTCATATTATCCTCTGGATCAGCAACAAGTTCATCTGATTCTTTCTTCTTCTCTAACTCATCCTTCTTTTGTTTAATCAAGTTCTCTTGCATTTTAGAATGCAGTCTGAGTGTTCTCTCATCGACAGCTTTTTGGAATTCTTTTCCTCTCTTGACGGACTTGGCTTTAAGCTTAGACTTCGAACGTAGGGATTTGGCCATTGTTTCTATGAGTGTGGGTTATGGAAGTACTGTATCTTGTCCTGTAACTCATCCATCTCCTCTCTCTTTTTTCAGGCTTTTCATTTTGAAAATTTTAAACGACACTTCTGCAAGTGGCAGATGAGGAAAAGGGAAAAGGTAGGTCTTGTTGACTGCCCTAATCGTCTCACGTGAGATATGGCGTATATAAGTTCCGGTCAGTTTTCTTCTCCAGTTCCGATCTCCAGCAGTCACACACTTTTTTTTTGAAAAGAATAAAAAACTGACACCCGGACACCACACGCTGTGCGAGTGTTTCCCAAAAACTGTGCGAAAAGTTTGTTGTTTTGGAGCACCAAAAGAGCCAGACAGAATTGGGAGGCGCAACACAGGGAATCCCACACACATCGCACAAACCAAAAAAAAGTTCACGACTGGAATAAACACCACTCTAAGTCAACTTATACATTTGGTGTCCAAGTTAATCAAGCAAAAATGTAAGTGATGATAGCATGGCTGCTGTGGAGATTTAGAGCATGAGGAGAGATGTCCAGCACGTATCAAGCAGGAAAAGAGCAGCTTGTTCACAAGTTCATTCAGATGAGAGTTTTCATATTAAGGAGTTCTTAGTATAAGTCCAGTTCCTTGAAGAATCAGATAATAGAAAAGGCTAAAGGATCAAGTGATCACTATACACATAGAGAGGAGAACGATCGTCATCTTAATAAGTATCAATTTACCACTCCTATTCAATGTTGGGAAAGGACCTTTAGATCAGATTTCCAAGAAGTATTGCCACATCTAAAAGTCATACTTAAAATCTACCCCTTGAACAAACATGATATTGTCATCTCCTACTTGACTAGATACTTGAATAACTTACAACTGAACTCTTCCTCGTTGGCCTATTCTGTCTCACCTCATTTTCAAATCGATATAGCCCAAATTTGCCCACTCTATGCCATATTGATACTAACAATTTTAAATAGGGCTAACCTTCGTACTCAAAAAAGACTTGCCGCTTCTGTTGTTGGTGTCGGTAAAAGAAAAATTTGGTTAGATCCAAATGAAACTTCTGAATTAGCTCAAGCTAAAACCCGTCAAGCCATCAGAAGATTATATAAAAATGGTACCATTGTTAAGAAACCAGCTCGTGTTCACTCCAGATCAAGAGCTAGAGCTTTAGCTGAATCCAAGAGAAACGGTCGTCACACTGGTTACGGTAAAAGAAAAGGTACCAAAGAAGCCCGTTTCCCATCTCAAGTCATCTGGATCAGAAGATTAAGAGTTTTAAGAAGATTGTTGGCTAAATACAGAGATGCTGGTAAAATTGACAAACACTTATACCACGAATTGTACAAATCAGCTAAAGGTAACGCTTTCAAACACAAACGTGCTTTGATTGAACACATCATCGCCAGAAAAGCTGAAGATGCTCGTGAAAAAGCTTTGGCCGCTGAAGCTGAAGCCAGAAGAGCTAAGAACAGATCTGCCAGAGAAAGAAGAGCTCAAAGAATCGCTGAAAAGAAGGATGCTTTGTTCAAAGAAGATGCTTAATTTGGTAAATATTAAGAATGTATGTTTATATAATCTTTTGATAATTGAAACCATTTGTAATGATTTTACAAACGTAGATGGTTGTGCCAGGTTATAGAGATGTATTAATATTTGCATTTGTTCTGTGCAAAAGATATATTGTTAGTCCTCTAAGAATGTGATTAACTGCATCAAAATTTCAGCAGATGTAGAATACATTTACAAGTGTTCCTCTTAGGTGTCATGAGCATATTGGAGTATCCATAAAATGAAGAACTTGTACTCATATTAGTTCTCAAGCGTCTATCTTGATAGGCCATTTTTTAAGATTGAAGAGCTTTACCTCAATCTTTGAACATACATTCAGACTTGACTAAAGAGAATCCTTGACCCCTGCTCCTGGCTATAATTGATCTCCCATCCTCAATTTCTTGAAAGTGATCAAAGATGTGGGCAGAAAATACTGAGCGGTATGATAGAAGTGGTCAATATAACGTTGGTTAGATTAATACATGCATCCCGAAAGGTTAATGGTCTCCAGAGTGATCAATAGTTGATGCGTAATTATGAATCGCCCCAAGCGATAAGTAGCAAGCTGGTATTTTATTGTGACTGGGGAATGCCCGATGTATAATCTTACTAATGATGCTAGAAGTAACTAGTCTGTGTCTAGTGTAGCCACCCTGCCAGGCACTCTACAGGAACACTTTCATAACTTTTTAACCAAGGAGGATTAAACGTTGGACGGACATGTCTTTTAAAATAATACGTCTCGTTTATGCACCTCATATGCTTGTAGACGATTGAGTTCATCTCGGTTTGTCACCGTTTCCGTGAAATTCATATCTCTATATACGTTATTCATTGCACAAGACTCTGTACCATTTCCACTAACTGTATGCTCTGCCGCGTGCTTAAGCTGCTACGTACTCAGTGGTTTATATGATTTAACTCTATGTCTTGACCTTGAAATCTAGTATATCTTGATAAAGAGAGAGTGGGTACTCAAATCTCATGGAGACGCTGAGAGATTGGGCCTCGTTCACCCTCAACCTGCATTTGATATGGGGAAAAAATGACAACCACCTTGCTGTAACCGTTTCTTCTACACTGCGTGGCCCAGTTTGGAAAACGTTTTAGCTATGCACATATCGCATCATGTTTGGGAAAATAAAGAAGGATTTTTCTTTTTTCGGTTTAGAATAGTGTTTTTTCACTTCACTCTGTTGATGTTTGCATTTGAAAGTGATGGTAATGAGAAAAGTGGTGCTATATTTCCACTAAGGAGTAACCAGGGGTACTTCGTTACCACAGTTCGAAAAATAATGTGATCAGGCGATTGTTATCTCGAGCCTTCCATTGGGAAGAGTGCACTAAAGTATAAGCCGGTTTCTGTAGAATCTTGAACTCGAGTTCAAAGCATAAATTCTAAACCAACATGGGCTCATTTTCTTTTGCATATTTGACTAACACCTCTACAAATCCAAAGATAAACGTTTTTGATCCGTTAGTTGTTCATGTTTATTAAAGAGTATCATTATAAGAAAAATATCAGGGTGATTAAAATACTAATGTAATTAAGAATTAAAGACAACAGCTTCTGTGACGCATAAAAGCGAGGGGCAAAAAAAGACAAGACAAGACAGGCAAAATCAAGCTCACCAGGTTGGGAAGATCCCACCATTGAATTCCTGCTCTATCTTTATCGGATTCTGATCAAAGTGAATATATCCAGGATTCAAGCTTGGTACAAAGTTAGAAAAAGGTTGACTGAAACCTTGAAACTCATCGGTATTGAAACCTTCACTACCATTTATAGTAGAAGTTGTACTGGAATGTAAACTTAATTGTGGACTCGTGGAAGCAGTAGCGTTCCAGAAGGTTGAGGGTTCGCTTTGGAATCTTCTCAAATGTGTAGTGGTGATCTGTTGATGGGCGTGGTGAATCACCTGAGGAGGAAAATTAGGAGGATGTTGTGGTGGTAGATAAACAGGAACTGAGTTGTTTCTAAAAGTTGGCGGTTGTGGGATTGAAACAATTTCACTTTCATATTCATCAAACTGTACAGTAGTATTCGCCGATACTGATTCTAAATCTTTCTCATGATCATCATGTTGATTGTCAAGTAGAGCTGTATGATGGATGGTTTGAGACAGTTGTGCCTTTTGGGATGGTGAAGCTGAGACATCACTTCTTTTATCATCAGCAGATTCATTGTCTAACTGCACCACTGGTTCAGATAGCTTAGACAAGAACTTAATCTCAGTACTCTCAGTATTTGGCAGGAACAGTCTTCTAGAAGTAGTTTCAAATGAGTTTTCATTTCTTGTAAATTCCCATAATATTATGCCTCTGATATCATCCTTATCAAAACCAGAATTCCTTTTCTTGTTGAAAATAACTTGTTTCATAGTAATCGCCTTTACCGCAATAGTCTTTTGATTCTCACATTTAACGACATCCTCACTAACGTTCTTCTCAAGACTGTTGAAAAATGCAGTCCAAAAATCTTTGGCGAAATTCAGTTGAAAAGAGAAGTTTCTCAATTCATTAGGGTTTTCAGGGCTTTTAGTTTCCTTTAGAATTATAGCATCGTCATTTAATTTTATGACCTCATTGCCAAAAGAATAAATCATTGTAATACAACCAAACTCTTCATCATTTGGAACATTCTTTAACTCAACATCCAGTACAGTTTCATGTTGACCATTAAAACACCTTGAAGAATGAGGTAGTCTCAGATTTACCAAATTATGTAAGATAGGGATCTGTTCTTCTTGATTGGCAGTTCCATATAAATAGTCATTCAAGTTTGGGAATCTGTTTCGAATGGAAGCATTTGGTTTCAATCTCAGAGGACGTTCGGGTTTGTTGGAAATCATTCTAGTGTAAGTATGTGAGCCTCGTGGGCCTTCAAAATCCATATTCAACATTTCGAATCTTTTGACAGCAAATGAAACATCTTTAACATTTCTTAAGGTTCCCTTTGACTTTTGTACTGGAGCTCTTGGTGTAGTTTTTCTTGAGGTTCTTCTTTTTGTAGCAGGAATGGGTGTTGATGGTTTTGGTGAAGAAATATCAGGAGATGGACCAGCATTACCTAAGGATTTCTTGAATGAGATTTCGCTGAAGACCTGATCAAATTTTTTTAGAGCAGCAGGATCAGATGGGCCATTATTGATCAATTCAATTAAGTCGCTGTTCTTTCTGAGGTTCTTGATAACTTGTATATGACTCGAGACTTGTTTTCTAGTTCTTACCTTTCCTGTTCTTTGGATAATATAATCAGATATAAGCTCATTACGACCGCATGATTTACCACTGATTTTGATCTTAGCCAAGCCGTTCTTCGGAATCATTCTAAGGGCTTCTTCAAAAGCTTCTTCAACATCGTTGCTCCAAATATTAGCATCAGCGTTATCTGATCCCCTGATACTTGGTGAACCGTCCAGTTTGAAGTTGTTTACTTGTTGATCTGGAGTGCCAATATTATCTTGATTCAAGGTGTTTGGTGAAATCGTACCCAGTATCGAGCGTATTGGCGTCGTTCGTTTGTTTCTGGCGAGGTTATCATCTGTGTCATCCTCCTGGATCTTTCTCTTTCGGGAGGAAGTTCTGATAGATGTCCCTTGGACTTTGTAGACCTGTTCACCGTCATCGTTCAGCGTGATGTCAACAATCATAGGCTTAGCCTTGGAGCGCTTGACCGAGCTTGGAGGAGTAACCATCGCGTCGTTGATAGCAGATGGCAGGAGTTGCTTGGACATGATGGGACCACTGTTGATGGGAAATATGTGAGCTGTTAAATATGGATCGGACTGTCTGGTTAAAAATAAGAGATCAAGAGATAAAGAGGACTATAAAACAGGTGGGCAAAGCGTGAGATGTCTCAAAAGTGTTTCAAAGGAGTGTATAGACAGTTAGTGTATGTAGAGTCACAAAAGCAGCTGGAGCTTCAGAGAGGCCTTAGGCGAGCAGTACGTTGGCTAATGGAAATCAGGATATTCTATCTAATTTATATTGACAGAGAAAACAGGGCGCTTAATTGGGGGTTTGTGTTTTTGGTATTCCTGTTGTTATGACGTTTTCCCCTGCGCTCCCAGCCAAATCGAGAGAGTCTGGAATAAAAATGGAACTCAAAACTCAAAACAAACAAGAAAAAAAAAAAAAAAAAAAAAAAAAAAAAAAAAAAAAAAAAAAAAAAGAAATTGAGAAACAAAGCTGTGGTGGAAGAAACTGAAAAGTAAGCACTGCAAGGTTCTACTGTGAACTGCTTGTGTTCGTGAAATAAGTTGGGAGCTGAGGTGGGCGTTACATGAGGGCGGTACGCATGCAGGAAGGAGACTGTGCCAAATTAAGCTGCTGATCGATAGTTTCCCCGGCTGCTATTGTGCATGTTCCCTGGCCAAACCCATGGAAGTATAATTGAGAAACACTGGTGCTGGATGCTGAAAGACGGGCATGACATGGGACTTGGGATTTATGACCTCAGTAAGTCTTCTGCTTTGTTTTTGTTTTTGCCCAGCATCCATTATAGGCCGATTGTTTGAAAAAGGGAACCAAACGCGGTAGGGACAGCAAGACAAGATCGTACAAGGTGGGCATATCCTGATTTTCTCCGTTTCTGTAGATCCCACGAAGCATAATAAGCGTAAGCAGAAGCAGAAGCAGAAGCAGAGGCGTAAGCGTTGACTATAAAAGAGTTGGGAACTGAGTCAAGTTACCAGTATCACTTCTGTTACTGTATATATGCTACACCACTTTGTTGGTACCTTACATCCGTCCTTTTTTTCACTCTTTTAGCGATAGATCAGTTTACTTCCACATCAGGAAGTAAGACATTCTACTGTCTCGAATCGTATCTTGCAAAGAAATACGTATCAACTAAAACTAAACTCGATAAACAGCGTCTGTCTCTCTCTCTTTTCAACTCGTTTTAGTCTCAGAATCTTCGGAATTGTAGTCAGCACTGATTGTCGTTGTCTCGTCAACAAAAGTCTCTTGTGCTCTCGGGTCCTTACCGTCTATGTTTAGGTCGGCGGAGTAATGCAACCTGATGTTACCCCTGTGTACCTATTGTACAGCGACTCGCTTCAGTAGACGTTATCCGAGATTGGACAAGATTGCGGGTAAATGCAGGTCAATATTGGTCCTTTTGGGTAACTGGATCTTATTAGATATCAAATTAATCACTTGTGGAGTTACTTAACTGACTATTCTTGCAACCTACGTAGCCAAGGCCCGGAGCACAGCCCACCCGCTAAATTAATCAGTGACGTGCTTCGATTGGCTATATACCTTGTGCCTTCAAACATTCGAATAATACTCCCAGCTTGTTGGTAATACTTTCGATGAGGCAGCTCTCGTACGATCAAAAAAAATTTGCCTTACCAACTCAGCACTTAGTAACTACAGTTAGAGATCACGACTGGATGCTAATATTCTGCTAATCTCTTTAGCGTCTTTAGTGTCTTTTCTGAAATAGTCTCCCAAACACCCTTCATTTCGTGCATGACTGGCGCTTCTGCCCTACGTGCCTGAGATTTTAACTTATCTACCATTCATTAATTGAGAAAACCCTTTGTTGTGCCGATTCAACTGAAGTATGACTATAACATCTTCATCATACTCAGCTGCGTAGATGTAACGGGCATATTTTTAATGAACTCTTAATTTAGAGCAAAATTTCAACTGCTCCCAGGTGCTGATCTAAGAGATGATCAGACAAGTCATACCTCCTACCGAAAGTGATTACTATTGATGTGAACGAGTACTCAGAGCCTTATACGTTAACCGTTTGTTGTAATCTCAAAAGGCGATCTATCATCAGAAGGTTCGAAAACGTAAAAGTACACAAGGTCTTATACACGTTGGCCCTATACATGTTACTTTTATGGTTCTGAACTTCAGGGACAGCTGTCTCCAGTGAAGAATATTTGAAAACCGTTGCTAAGTACCACCAAATTTTATTCGCCAATGTGCTTAGTTCAGTTTGGTAGCCTAGGACCCCAGTTAGTGATTAACCGCACTGAACATTCAGCATCGAATTTACCAGCTCAGAACTTCTTTGCCTTAGTGGTTGGTTGAGGAGAAGCAGTGAAGTTCAAACAAAATATAGCTACGCTCTATCACATCAAGACGAGTTATCTATGAGTGAAATTTCTGTGGTTAGTTCCTTTTCCAAAGCAAAATAACAGTTTAGTAACATTTTGATCCTATAGTATGGTGGAGTTGATTGTTTGTAACTGATGTTGAGCAATATCAAAAAGCAGAGGATGATCATCAACGTTTATGAGTAGTGACTTGGTACTCTTGAAGCTCAACGAAAGTCATGGTGATCAATCATAGGAATCTCGCAGAACCAATTCATGATACAACACTTGATGACAATTCAAAACTTGACCATAGGTCGTTAAATCTAAAACGAGTCATGAGTAGACTTATCAACATATTCTACTTGCGAACTTTTGATTGAGGTGTTCAAGATCAAGAGAAATCTAAAACTACTATGTTTTACCTGTAGAAACTCTAATTTCTTGATAACCACCTTTCAGTGATATTTCCTTATGTCCAAAACCAACCGCTCAAAGTCTTCATCCGCATGGCTCCTTCGTGATTCGATATATGCGTCCTGTAACCCTGTCTTACTGTCAGGATTCGGGAAACGCCCATTCAGTGCGGAGTAGGAGATTTTAGTGAGCCCATTGACCTGGTACTTGCGATTTTTAAGTGAATCTGTAAAAATCCATTATAGAATGATTGATAACTATAGGTTTTAATTCCAGTGAAAAGACAGACGAATTAAAGAATCACCTCTGATTTCATATATTTGTTGGAAGCGGAATTCGACAATTCATGGCAGACCATCAGATATAACTCAAGTCTGCTTTGTAACTGTCTATTTTGACAACTGTCGATAACCTATCTGAGACATTAATTTAATTTGGTCTGTCTGCGTACAAACGGGTATGACTGTAGGTGCATTGCTTTTAACAATGCATCATCTATGTTGGTCTCTACTACAGTATTATCTCCCTGGTTGTCAATTTCCAGTTGAGACTTCTACTCGTCAGTTTTATTTCTTACTTTTGTCCTTCTCTCGTATTCAAAGCGAGGTGAGCCTGTTGCTTGCTAAACGATCTTGTAACAACCTAGATCTACATCTCTGGTTTCCCCATTTACATTCCTGTAATTCGAGAATATTGAATTCAGTTCGAATCAGCCTTATGATAGCCCTATCAGTTGAATCATTGCCTCTTAGACTAGTTTTTTGATAAAATAGTTATGAACACGCTAGTACTTGCACCGCGAACCCCAGGTCATTTTTTCTGACACGCCCGCCACGCAGAGGGCTTGATCCATGAAATGATATCAAGCTGATAACACCCTGATCTGCCTGTTCAAGCCACCATTACGGTCAACCAATAGGCACTAACTACCCTTTCATCAAATTTCAATTTTTAAGCTTTTCAGGTGGTCGAAATTGAATTTTTTGATTGATGCATATATGTGCAGGACCGTTGAGTCTAATGATTAGCCACTTTCATGCACAGCATTTATGCGGAGCATACGATAACGAAAGTGAATTAGCGAACTTGACCAACTTCAAATAAAGAAAAAAAAAAAAGAATTAAAGATCAATGGAGAGTAGATTCTTGCACTCCAAAGAGAAAAGAGCATCATTGGTTATACTTACTTCCCCAAAGCTCTTGATCATTGAGTCAATTTGGTTGCTAAAATGTTCAGCCAACCACTAGTGTTCTCCGTTTTTATAAGAACTAATGCCTAATGGTTATTGACAAATTCTAGTAAGCAAGAACACCAGAAGCATGATGCAGATCATTTTGTAAAATTGCTTGCCCCTATACATATGCTTAGATGACCACGAAACGTGGCAACTGCAATCGTTAAATACTTTGCCTACAATAACAATGTATTTGTTCGTAGAAGAATATTCAGCACTTAGCTGGCCTAGAAGTCTAGCCCTCAATTTAAGTTTTTTACTGGTTAGCCCTGTCAGCTGAATATCACAGGATCTAATTACTATATAACATGTAAAAAAATGATCTGTCTAGTTTTAGCGAAGTGCATTACTTCCTTTGCAGACAAGACCTCTAAGCTATGTCAGGTTATAGCCTAGTTGGAATGATAAAATATATCACTGAATTAATCAGCAGTCCTAGCCCTTTTAGGTTTTAAAGCAACGGTAGAGCTCTGCACACTACTTGTTGGTGCAATTAGCAGCTAAATGTCACCGATAAGAGTTCCTTGGCTAACTGATCGCAGCGTCATCTGCTGATGATGTTGATATCATCTTAGAAAAATCTACCAATATCACACACCCGCCTGAAACTTAATGAAAAATATGTTCTTCGAGGGCCACAAGTCGGGGGACAGACACCTTTCGCATTCTTATCATGAAGTCATCAACTGGCAAGTAGGCAAATAAAACTTGTCACCTAAAGGTCATTTTACCTTATTCTATCTTTTTTCCCACTTGCCTTTGTCCTTTGTACCGGAGAACCTGATTGGTTCCTGGTTCCTTGCAAACAATATGCACCCCCTCGAAAATCTTCAAAGTTGAAAATTTAACACTATAAATTCTCCATTAGGAAAATCCTATTTCCCAAAGGAGACCACAAAATGGATCATTTAGGAAATCTATGTTTCCAAGGGCACAATAGTATCTGCTGTCCGTTGGATCGTCGGATGCCACTTCAGGTAAACATGACCTTAGCTTATGAAAAACAGTAGGGCTCTCTCATGGTCAATAGAGGTAATGTCCGCAAAAGTATTGAAGCGCTAAGAAACACTACCGAACATGTACAACTGAGCCTGTTACCTAAGTCGACAAGCTCAACAACCCCTCTTTTCATTTGAAAGAAACCAATAGGACAGATAGAGCATAGGAAGAACGACCGCCACTGTGTAGAAATAATTCCAACCATATGAGTCTCATGCGTCACTATTTAATGAAAGACTAGGGGTTCAAGATAAGAATTGAGTCAAACCCACATCAACGTGGAATACACTCATTTATCCCAAATTCTTACTAACAGCAATTTGCCCCTTTAAGCAACTGGAGAAGGGCAGTTTAGGGTAATTCGACCGGCATTTTAAACCTACCAGGAGATTCTGCTCCTGCTGCTGCTTCTCTTTCACAGGTAGTTTTTGTTCTGTAGGAGATGATGTATTAATATGACATCATCGAGCTGTGTTCTTCAAAAGGGGGTTCCTACCAGGCAGGCAAAACTGCAGGTGATGTGTCAAAACTGCTACTGAAGGATAGACAAGGGAGTATAAAAAAAGAACACATATAGATGGGACATATTGGGATATTTTGCTAATCTACATACATGAATTGCAGACCTCGGATTCGACGTGTCAATCCAAATATATGATTGATCCAAAGCTTCGTGCCCCTTTTGGATAATTTCCTGTTTGGGGGTATTTTCCAATAATTTCAAGACATGAGCGAATTCAAAACTAACTGAATACATGACTTTTAGCTGGTGATAACTCTATTTGCTAAGCTAAATTATAGAAGGTCCAGCTTTCTTTCGATGTATTAAAATATAGAATTCTGGGTGGTACTTTTCTAGAATTACTAAATTCTGAAAGCTGGACTAACAATAAATAAAAATGTCAGTACTCCAATTGTACATGATTTAAACTGAAAACATTTGTTCACACCAAATTGTATAAAATTATCATTTCATATATGTAGAAGAGATCTGACCCCTCTATATTAATCACCCACCCCTTTGACTAAGCAGCCGGCCAAATACACAATCAACTACTTTTCTATCCATTTTCTGGTCCTTACAAATTTCCAAGAGCTTTATTACTGCAAATTACCGGGGGGCGGCGTCCAAAATCAGAAATATTCGCGTATAGTCAAAAGTTTTACACCAAAAAAAAAACAACAACCGAAAAATCGAAATTGGAGCACAAACAAAAAACTTCTCCCAAAGAAACGAAAGAAAACAATCTCGGAAAACGATTGGATCAAAGTCATTTACTGTTCAATCGAATAATTATCACTTGATTAACCACGTCCTTTTTAGCCGTTCAATAGCACAGGTTTATTTCTACTCTTATCCTTTTTTGATCTTTTTCTTAAATTTTGGGACTTCAACAGGAAAATGACAACCACAGTTCCTAAGATTTACTCCTTTCCAGAATTCGAAGGTGTTGCTGACGCTGTTGCAAACCTGGTGGTGCAGGCACAAACACAGGCATTAAGCCATACTCATGAATCTTCCGTACTGAATCATTCGAATAACATATCAACCACAAGCATAAAAGCAAGCGGGAAATCAAAATTAGAAAAAAGGTTCAAAATTGCGATAAGTGGTGGTTCTTTAATCAGTGTTTTATCTAATGGATTATTGAAAAGAGATGATGTCTTGTGGGAGAAATGGGATGTTTATTTTGCTGATGAAAGATTAGTTCCTTTTGAATCTCCCGATTCCAATTATGGCTCTGCTAAAAGAGAAATTTTTGATAAATTAGAAGAATTGGACAAACCATTACCAAGAATATATCATATTGATGAATCTTTAATCGATGATCCGCAAGAAGCTGCTGATGAATATGAGAAAGTTTTGATAAAAGGGTTTGCAAGTAAAGATTCTGTCAGATTACCATTATTTGATTTATTTTTATTAGGTTGTGCACCAGATGGTCATATTGCATCGATTTTCCCACAAGATCATGATGTTTTGAGAGAAAAGTTAGCATGGGTTGTTCCTGTTGAAAACGCACCAAGTGGACCACCTAATAGAATCACATTAACCATTCCGGTCATCTGTCATTCTCATAGAGTTAGTTTTGTGGTAGAAGGGGCTGTCAAGGCTTCAATTGTCAAAGTTATTTTGGAAAGACCTGAAAAGGGATTACCAGCATCTGTCGTTAATGAGTTGGCTGCTGGAAGAGTCTCTTGGTTTGTTGATAAAGCAGCATTGACTGAAACTTATCTATAGGGAGAATGTGCGTGTATTTCATTTGTGGCTTTGTTATGTGGTTGAATTTGGGTTGAGAAAGTTGTTTTGGCTATTATGATTTTTACTGTTGTTGATTCTGTTTTCTTGATTGTTCGTTTGTTATTTTTCATCTCTGTCTAATTTCTTTTATAACTTTAGTGGAATAGTATGTATGAGGAGTGGTTTAATTTAGTTGAAAGTTGATCATATTAGTGTCATATAAGATAAATGATATACATACAATATTTGCAAGTTGATGTACTCAATATCTACAATTGTAGCAATGTCTAGGTATATTTATTATAATTAACCACAAGTATCAGTGAGACTATACATTGTCGACCATAAAAGTATTCAGATCTTTATTGATATTGTTGGTACCATGCCCATTTTCATCCTTTTCTCCCATTTACAAACCGTTAGAGTTAGAGAAGAGCTTTATTCTCATGAGTTTTGAGTGAGTGACAGGAAAAACAAAGTCACTGATCTGAATTACCTGGCATTATGAATTTCTTCGAACGTTGCATTTCATCTTCTTTTATAATTGGTATGATGAAGTATCAGAGATTAAAAAGAATGTATGATATAATTCAAGTGTAATTCTAAAATGAAAGGGCATTTATAGCATCATTAATGTGAATTTTAAGTAGCGGTCTAGAATTTAAAATGAAATGAGAATTTTCATCAACCCAAAAGAGCAGCTTGAAGTTTCCCATTTTCAAAGTCATAATCGACAAGATCCATCTTTAAGTCCCTTAGATTGACACAACCCAGATCTAGACACGTATCATTCAATTCCTCATTCAGTTTTTTGATTAATTCTTGATTTCCAACGAAATCAAACTCATATGCGTAATTTGGTAATAATGAAGGTACAAACAGCACTTTTTGATTGAGTTGATCCACAAAAAATGTATTGAACGTCAAAGAAACATATTGTGGTGTTGTTATTAGCTTGACGAATGATTCCAGTGAAGGATTGACTGTCTTTGGAGGGTTCAACTGGATGAAGTTCAAATAGTTTGTTTCTTCTAGTTTGACCAAATCGAATTCTAAATCGTCCATTTTGATAGAGTTTTGTACTGGGTCTCCTGTTTTGGCGGAGGAGATGTTGATTTTGTTGAGAGAGAGTCTGAAGGAGCTCTTCAACGTCATTCTGAGGCAGCTTACTGGTGATGGCGGCTAAATCCTCTTTCTGAAGGGAGTAGATTGAAGAAGAAGATTGGAGTGACACAGAAAAAGAGGGAAAACGCGTTTGTTTTTATATGCAAATGGGGATAACACAAAAAGAGTTAACAAAAACATCAACAAACAAACAAACCGAGTAAGAAGAGCAGCCAGCCAAGTTGGATCCAGAACTTTTTGCCCATTTCTAGCTTCTGACAAACTCCTGAATCGCCTTGTACAAGAATTGGAACTGCTTCATGCTCTGCACCATCGTCATTCTCTGTTTCCTGAGATCCAAGACAGTGTTGTACACAAAATCAACAGAGTCTCCCAGTTCTTTCAATTCTTCCTTTCGTTTCAAATGGAACAGATAGTCCAAAGTGATGAACGTTCCTGTACGGCCAACACCCGCAGAGCAGTGTGTGATGAGGTTCGTATTGTCCGTGTTAAACCCTCTCACCACTGTGCTGATTCTAAAGATAGTTTCCCAGTCCTGTGGACTATCAAAATCTGTCCATTTATCAAAATACAAATGATGAACATTAACATGATCATTCAACTTCAACTTTGTGTAGTTCAATCCTTCAATCCCATCATAATCGTTCTCGAACTCCTCACATAACAACTTCAAATCATCATTCAATCCAAACTCATCCTTATCAAATATGGTATATCTGTTTTTCTCATTTAACCAGTACTTGGAGCATTTCTTCACACCACGTTCCATCAATGGTGTCAACATTAGCACTACTATATCCTTGTACTCTTGTGTCGACTCCTGCAGCACCATCTGCCAGAAGTGTCCCAGCGTGTTCTTTGTAGGACCTTGAGTGGCAATGTAACTTGTTGAGGAGTTTTCCAACTTAATCAAGGAAGCATTGATGTAGTCATTTGATGTGTTTTGAAGTCTTATTCTGTTCTTGTCAAAGGGAAGAATGTTGGTATATCTATTCCGGCGAAGTTCGAAAGCCTTGACACCATCCGACACGCTCCATTCAGACTCGTGTTGAGAGACTATTGCAGTGTGCAGTCGTTCATCCTCAGTTTGTTTGATGTGGTTGAATTTGGAGACAATGGATTTGTTGGTGGAGCCGTTGAAGGGCATTTGAAGTGCGCTGTAGCTGCTGTTACTATTATTGCTATTATTGCTATTATCACTGTTAGTGTTGTTGTGATGGTCTCTGAAGATGAACGATTTTAAGGGTGTCTTCTTGATTGAGTTGTATGTTGATATTGTCTGGGTCGGTACAATCGACTGTTCCAGTTCGAATTCTGTTCTGTTCAGTTTGAGGGAAGAGGTGAGCAGTTTGAGCATGAGACAGTGAGCAGTGAGTGAGCAGTGTTTGGTCTCAGTCAGTGCTACTAAAGATGAGACGGGGGCACTAAACACGCTTTTTATTCCACTGGTTACAACACAAATTTGAGCTGGGTAAAGCGCTTCGGACACTTTCTTTTATGTGCCGATCAGATCAGAGATGGGTTATGTAATCAGTTAATGAGTTAAGGGCTTTGTTAAAGAAGATGAGATTGGAAAGTGGAGATTGGATATTGGTATATCTGTGAACTGGAATCGGAATCAGAAGAAGACTTTGAAATAGTCAAGTCCACTTGGCCCATCGCTTTCTCTCTCTTCGCTTTTATCGCTTCTTCCCTTCTTCCACTGTTTTGTCTGGAGTGGAAGTAGTCGGAAACCCCCCACCGATAAAATTTTGTGTTCCAATTCGAAAAACAAACATCAACAAACCAAACTAACAAACCATACTGAAATCACCTTCATCCACTCACAAAATAGATTATTAACTCCTCTTTCTCTATCCACAAATGCTTCGACAATCCCTCGGCCCACCAACAAGAACCATAAGGTCTAAGAACACCAGACAAATATCCTCCTCAATATCTTATCCCACCGTACAGTATAACAACTCTCCAAATCTGAACCTCTCCAAAGAATCTCTATACCAGCAGCCTGCAAAGTTGAAGATCGACCTCTTAAAGGCACCAGCACACTTTGGACACTGCTCCAACAGAATGATGAGGCGTTACAACGAGGATAGGTTCGCAGTCAATTTCATAGATCTCCCAGTTAAACTGAACGATTATGGCAAGGATAAAGTGCGTTATCAAAATACTTTCATCGCCTCGGTATTTGATGGTCATGGTGGTGATTACTGCTCAGAATATCTCAAAAAGAACCTACACAGTGAAATCGAACGATGTCATGATCCAGAAGATGAAGAAGAGTTTTATGATTTATTAAAGAAATATTATGAAAATATAGGTGGTTACTGGAAAAGAATATATAAGAAAAAGGAAAGCTACTACGATAATCTGATGAGTGGTTCATACGATCATAATCATCAGGTCTCTATAGATGATATCAGTGATGATTTAAACCTGAGGTTGACAAAGACTTATCTCAACCTTGATTATCATCTATTATCCCAAAACAAACAATCATCAGGTTCGACGTCTACGACTTGTCTCATTTACAACCTCAACATCAGAGATACTAAATCTCTTTATTTCCAATCAAACGTTGTTTCGAAACTAATCATTTCCCAAATAGGTGATACAAAAGCCATTCTTTGTGATAGAGATGGTGAAGCACATTCTTTGAATTCGATCCATCATCCTTCTTCATTCATAGAGAGTCAAAGATTAAGCAAGTACAGTGCAGGATTCATGACAGATTCATTTGGCGAAAATAGATTTTTAAACTATGAAAACACTCGAAGTTTTGGAGATCTCACTGCTAAATCAAAAGGAATCACAGCAGAACCTGATATAACATCTTTCGTCATTGGTGATTCTAACTCAATTCAAAACTATGATCTCAAGGACCAGACCGTCGGTAAAAAAGGAGGTGATGAATGTTTCGTTGTGATGGTGACAGATGGAATCACAAATTTTGCAACTGATCAAGAGATTGTGGATTTGGTAATGTCCAAGTATAATACCAGATTGGGACAGCCTCAGGATTGTGCAGACGAAGTGGTTAAATACGTCGAGGCCATAGGAGGAGATGATAATGCCACATGTATCGTTATAAGATTGTCTAATTGGGGCAACTGGCCATCGAAGGATAGAACTGGTGCATTGAGAGAACAGAAGATTAAGAATGGAATTTCAAAGATGGAAAAACGTTGAACACAAAAGAAGAAAAAAAGAAACTTAGAGAACTAAGAGAATGATTATAACGCCGCATTGCATTTAATAAATAGATACGCATTAATTACGACCAACTTTATATATAGTTATATGATATTTATTTACATTAAACAAAAAAAACCAACAAGAAAATGGAGTAACATTTTTGCAATAAAAGACTCTCTTTGAATGAATAATAATATGATAGAATAACAATCGAATGAACCTGGTATGTAGTTAATGTTTCCGACTCTTGTATCATATCAAACTAACCCTCTAACACTATTCAGAGAGTTTCACTTTATCTATGCACTATACCTCCTTCATATTCCTCTAAATCTATGAATGATCTTTTTGTTCTCGAATTTCCTTCTCAAAAGCTCTCCTAACCTTCAGTCTTGCCCTTTCTTATTCTCTATTTATTCTTAGTTTGAGTATAACTAAATCTTTTTCTCGTTGGTGCAAATTCTCCCAATTTTGAACCAACCATATCATCCGTCACCTCAAAAGCAACGTACTCTTTCCCATTATGTACTTGAAATTTCACACCAACAAACTGTGGTAGAATCGTACAACTTCTTGCATTTGTTCTTATTGGCGTATTAGTCTTTATAGCATTGGCAATAGGAAGTGGAACGACATGAGGACCTAGTTAAAAAATGTTAGTATATCTCCTTAAAACCATCGAAATACGCAAAACCATCAAACTCAAACATACCTTTCCAAGCAGAACGGCCCTTGAACAAAACAGAAGAGACTCTCATTGTGAACGGTCAATTATTTTCGATATTCCATCAACTTTTTAAATGGCTTTCTCATGTTGATTTTTCACTTTTTTGTTTAGATTTTTTTTGCAGTAGAGAATATTACGTAATAAACATGAATAGGGCGACCTAATCGGGCAATTACCTTATTTGGAAATAAATGAGCCCATTCAATAAACATAAGCTCAAGTGAGAACCAGATGCAATAATAGCTCACAGTTCTATGCATATAGCCCAGGATGAAGAAGTAGGTTTGACCCCCGTGCTAATGACTACTTTATTGATATACGGAATGTAACAATATAAATATCATCTAAAACTTAAATAAATAAATAAGCACTTACAAATACCAGAACGTCGACCTATACCATAATAGCAAATTACCTCATAAAAACCCAAAACAAATAAAAAACCGGGTGCTCTACACCATGGTGAGATTACCGTTGAAAAAGATCATAACATCATTCAAACTGTTGCGTGGGAATGTAAGCTGACCACCAACAAGAAAGATAACAAAAAAAACACGAGAAAGGTAGGCAATGTAGACTGTAGTGATGCTTAGAAATACTTCAGTTAAATTCTACTTATGCAAATCTGTTGTGATTACTCTGTAAGTGGAAGTAGCCAGTGTTGTTTTGTTCTCATCAGCTTTTTGGTTCAACTGCCATAGAGAGTAAGCTCCCAGAGCGATAGTGGAGAGTGCAGCAATCTGGAGACCTTTTCCTAAAGGAGTTGACATTTTGATTTGGTTGTGGGAGTTGTTTTAGTTTAAGTTGACAGTTAGTTGACAGTAGTTTAACTGATCTCTCATATATGCTCGAGATGTGCAATAAAAAGGAAAAGGTGGATTGTCTCGTGCTTATATACAAGTGGAGGAAAATGATGGGGCTGCAACAGTAGCTTTATTGTATAAAGGCTTTAAAAAAAACACTCCACATTATTTCATGGTGCAGATCTCCCACAAACACATGACAAACGGAAAGAGGTGATCTACTCGGGTGAAAGTGGAATTCCTCTTGGACTCCTTATTTGCCCGTTACTCCCTTATCGTCTACTTCAACTGTATCTCCTTCCTCATATGCACCTTCCTCCATTCTTCCTTGGTTGTTTGTTTCTCTTAATCTAACTCGTATCCGGATTCTCCCATCAAGTGCCCGGCGTTAAGAGGAACAACAGTGTTCGGAATACGGGGTAGGCCGATTACATAATTCATTACATAACATAACTTTGGCACAGTGCTCAAAACCAATTGAATTGAGAATTACAAAATTTTCTATTCCTTAACAAAAAGTTTAAAGCGAGAGCGATGAGATAAAACAGTTACAGATAGGCACAACCACACAACCACAGAGAACGAATAATTATGTTTGCTGCGAGATTTGATCCGAATGCATTCCTGGAAGACGTAAAAGAAGAGTCGGTATCCTCAGTGAAGAGAACTGCCTCTGATGCTGAGCTGAGTGAGGAAGAAAGTGATAGCTCAAGTGCTAGCTCAAGTGACAGTGAAAGTGACAGTGGCAGTGAGGGTGAAATCGAGAGTGAAAAGGAGACTGATAGTGAGAACGAAGCTAAGGAGGAAGATGATGAAGTTGAAGCTACAATTGGAGAGAAGATTAAAGAGCCGGAACATAATGAAATCACCGACAATGATATTGAAATGATAGATGAGCCAACAGAACATAATTCAAAATTCTCCTCAATCATTTCAAGATTCAACAAATCAATAACTAAATCTTCAAAGATAATACCTAATGCATCTGATCTCTCAGAGTCAGACTCTGACGTTGAACAGCACGAATTAATCCCGTTACCACAACCAGAACTTCCTAAAGACGTAAAGCTAACCCGTCAACAATTGAATAACAATTTGAGCTGGTTATCAAAACCTATTTATATCTCACCAACAGATCAAAAACCATTCACTGATTTTGAACTAAACCCTAAAATACTCGATAATTTGCATAATATAAATTTCCAAAATGCCTTTGCTACCCAGATTAAAACCTTGGAATTGTTATTACCTGAAATCAACAATAAACTGAACCCAACTTCGATCAAAGGTGATCTATTGGTCAATGCTTCAACCGGTTCTGGTAAGACTCTGGCTTATACTATACCTATAATTCAGTCTCTGGGCCAAAGACTTGTTCCAAGAGTAAGATGTATCGTTCTTGTCCCTACAAAACCTTTGATCCAACAAGTTTACAAGACATTCATCCAAATGTCCAGAGGATTTGATTTGAACATAGCAACTCTGGGCAAAAATGATTACTCTTTGAATGAAGAGCATTTAAAGTTAGTCAAGAACGTCCCCGATATTATCATAACGACGCCAGGAAGATTGGTTGATCATTTGAATTTAAAAAGTTTCGAATTAGATTCTTTACAATGGTGTGTTATTGATGAGGCTGATAGATTATTGAATCAAAGTTTCCAAGATTGGTCTAATATCTTGATATCAAGGTTGAATAAATTACAAAAAGATACCGATTTGACAAAGGTTTATAAAACACAATTGACAAAGATGGTTTTTTCTGCTACTTTAACAACAGATCCCGGAAAACTAACGAACATGAAGTTTAACAAACCAAGATTGATTATTGTCAATGATCAAGATTCGATCTTGACAAATGATCAAATTTTCACGTTACCTCCAACTTTGAAAGAGTCTGTTTTGAAATTCTCTTCTTCAAAATCTTCAATAAAGCCATTACTATTGATCAAGTTATTGAAACATTTACAATTTCCTTCAAACGTGTTGATCTTCACCAAATCTAATGAGTCAACACTAAGATTATCAAGACTATTGACAATATTAACAAACAACCTTTCCATTAATTTAAAGATAGATAACATCAATTCTCAATTATCACCAAGCGTCAAGTCAAAAACATTAAAAAGATTCTCTAATGGAGATCTTAACGTTCTGATCTCAACAGATTTAATAGCTCGTGGTATTGATATCTCTACCATCAAGCATGTCATAAATTATGATCTTCCAAACTCTTCAAGAGAATACGTTCATAGAGTTGGTAGAACTGCAAGGGCAGGAACTGAAGGTGATGCTTATTCGTTTGTCTTGGGTAAAGGTGAATTGAAATTCTGGGACAGATTTAATTTAGATATTAATAGAAATGGATTAGAGATTAAAGATTTATTAATTGATGATAATGTTGAGGGTTTTGAACAAAAGATCTATGAAGAAAGTTTACAAATACTGGAGAAAGAGGTTTTTAGTAAATAATAGACCCTTAAAAAAATTGCACACTACAACAATTTAAAAACACAATAGTAGTATAATGCATATTTTGTAATGGAGAATAAATAAGAAAAGGAATAAATAATTTGATATCAAAAAGATCACCGGGATACAATGGCCCCAAATCACACATGGTTGATATCTAAGTAGCGTGTGGATCATTAATGACCAACTCATAAGCATCTTTGAAAGTTCTGATCTTGTCAGCTTTCTCATCAGGAATACCAATGCTGAACTCTTCTTCAATGGCCATAACAACTTCAACAACATCCAATGAATCCAAGCCTAAATCCTTGGAGAAGTCAGTCTGTTCTTTGATTTCGTAGTTTGCTGGAACTTTATCATAACCTTCTAAGATCTCTAGTAATCTTTCCTTAACCAATTCTGGTGTTAATTCAGGAGCACTTGAATAAAATCTGATATTGTTATAGTTATTGAAAGGAACGATTAAACGACGAGTATTTTGGCTCAAAACACCAAAATTTCTGGTAGTGAGACGAGCAGAACATCTCATTGAGTACAATTGTGGCAATCTTGTGCTGATTCTTAGCATTCTTGAAGTTTCTGAACGGCCCTCCCTGTGTAGCTCTCACTACAGAATGGGACCCCTTTCACCACTCTTTTTTCTCTCTTTTGGAGGCGAAATCCGAGGCGAAATCACCTGACCAGAAGTTTAAACCCTCGGATATTTACAACTGGCCAAACTTTTGAAGAACGAAAAAACAAAAAAGAATAAAAAACCTGTGATACTCGAGCAGAAGGTAGTCCAAGGAGGTGCTTCTGCTAATTAAATATGGTTGGAATGAGATTCATGTTCAAATCGCTGTTTTCAGCGCCAACCACTGGTTTTTTCCGTTCGCAAATACCTCAAATAAGCACAAAGTTGACTTCTTCAACGTCTCAATCATTGACATCAGTGCTTTCCCAATCATCTCAATCACCAATTAGAATTAGTCAAAGATATGCCACTATAAATCAAATAAAAAGAGGTATGACGAAGCCTCTGAATAAAAGACCCACTAAAGCACCAGATTTAGATAATGCTCCTTTCAAGAAAGGGGTTGTGCTCAGAGTTATGGTTTTAAAACCTAAAAAACCAAATTCAGCTTTAAGAAAGGCATGCAGAGTTAGATTATCAAATGGTAAAGTGGTCAGTGCATATATTCCAGGGGAAGGGCACAATGCGCAAGAACATAGTATTGTCTTGGTTAGAGGTGGAAGATGTCAAGATGTTCCGGGTGTTAAGTATCATGTTATCAGAGGTGCCATGGATTTAAGTGGTGTTGCTAATAGACAGACATCAAGATCCAAGTACGGTGCTAAGAAGCCATCAAAGGATTAAACCCAAAAAGAGGTGCCAAGCTCTTGTACATATTAGAACAGAAAGCTACAGAATGAACATATCATGAGTCTTTAAAGTTTATACAAAACATAGTCAATAGTTTCTCTTTCTTTTTTTTAATCTCTTATCAATTATCTTTCTTGGAAACGTCTTCCGGTGGCTGTCTTTCTTTCAACAGCTTCTTCACTTTCAGGCTTGGCTCTATTCAACACTTTTAGATATTGATCGACTCTCAATCTCATTCTTGAGTGCAAGTAGGCTTTTGAACATTTGATATGATAATGGAAATAGTTTCTAAAGAGTTGAATTTGTGATATCGTGTTGTCTTTCTTTTGATGAGTCAAATGTCTAGGAAATAAGATGAAGGTGATATAGCCCTTCTTGTCATCCAAGTTATACTTAATCAAATCTTTAACTTCTAATGGAGGTTCTCTATGAGAATACAAGACTTGTGGAGCATTCTGGACAGCTCTTCTTCTAGCATCAACAAATTCCTGTAAGAAAACTTTACCAAAAATCTTATCTGTTTCATCTTTGAATACAGTTGAAAAGATAGCGGTGACCCTATCAAAGGAAGGTTTGATATAAATGGATTCTTCATCTCTATAATTTATCTCAATAATATCATTTGAACTTTCTGGTTCAATTCCGGTTTCTTGATATTTCGAAGCTAATGATTCATATTCGTTGAAAGCTACTTCAAAAGGGGCGGCAACCAAATTTCTCTTTAAAAGTGAGATCTGTTGGATCAGTTCCAATTTCTCCTCCTCACTCTTTGAAGCATTAATCTGTTCCAAATCCAAATATATGGAGTAATCATAACCCGGTTCATACGATCCATCTGGAATTTCGTGTTCGCCATAGATCTTGTGCAACTTCTCCAAAGCATTGTACTTGACCAGGTCCTTGAACGCTTTCAAGGTGATGGAAATCAATAGCTTTGTTTTGGATTCAGGTGTTGATAAGTGGTAGGTCGTGTAATCAAAGTCACTGACAATTCTGTCCACCAATTGGGGTGCCTCGAAAAGCTCTATCAACGTTTTCTTGATGAGAAGATTGTCGCTCTGTAAATGCAGCATTTCCGGCAGTTCCTATTACCCGTAAGAGGGGCTACTTGAGTCTGTGTAGGTGTGTTTCTGGCTCTTGTTCTCTGGCTCTTTTCCATTCTAAATTTCCTTCGAAAAAGGAGTGTGTTCCCTAAACATCCGAGGGTAAACAATCTATCATGTGATATACACGTGACTATTCACCCTCGTAGTTCACACCAATTCGTCCACAGAACGAAAATCAACAGAGAAAACAAAAGTGGAAAACCAGTAAAACAGCGAAGAAACTGCCAAAAAGACAACAACACTCGCCGCTATTTCCCCCCGCTTGTTTTTGCTTCCTCACTCTGCTGTTAAAGCATAAAAATGTCCTACAACAGAAACAAAAATGGCAGCGATGCCTTGAAGTTTGAGGATACTTATCTCGGTTACAGCGATGAGGAAGAAGACGCCTTTAACGATGCTACTTTTGGTAACAATATCCCGCTTGGGCAGGACTTCAATTTCGGTGGTCCTGCATCCTCCGCTAACAATGCTCCTCCTGCTCAGACTGTGAACTACGCAGCAGCAGCAGCTACTGCTAATAGCAAACCACAACAACTGAACGACGACTTGCTGATGCCTATGGAGTCTTTATGGGGCGGTTCTTCTAATCCAGGCTCTCAACCATTGTCTCTTGATGAGTTAGAAAACCAATTGACCCACCAGCAATCTTCTGCACCATCTCAACCAGCTCAGCCAGCTCAAGGTGCTCCAATTCCTCAGTTTCAACAGCCTTATCCTCAACCTCCAAACTCTGGTAACTTCTATTATCCACCTCAACAGCAATTACCAGGCCCAGTTCCAACAGCTGCTCCTGGCTTATTTCAACAAGGCCCACCAGGATTTGCTAATTTCCCACCACAGTTTAATTTGAACCAAATTGCTCCGCAACAATTTGCTCAATTACCACCTGAGATTCAACAACAGCTGATTCGTCAACATCAATTCTCTCAACAACAAGGCCAATTCCAGCAATTGCCACCAGCAGTCCCACCCCAGCAACCACAAGGTCAACCTCAAACCGCAACATCGGTGGCTTCTCCTTCTTTGGCTCAACCTCCTTTCCCAGGTCAACCTCAGCCAGCTCCAGTTCAAGAGGTTAGAGAAGACTCTCAACAACATCAGACACAAGAGCCACATCAACAGCCTGTGCGTCATCATTTGCAAGAACAACGTAAACCTGATCTATCACAGTTTCCAGTTCTAGGTTCAGATGAGGCTAATAGCTTAAGGGCATACAACACCCATCATCACCAAGATCAACCACAAAACAGACAACAACAACAACAGCAACATGCTCAACAACAATTCCAACGTCATCCTGACCATCATAACCATCAGAATCAACAGCAACATCAAAATCAGCATCAGTACGAGAACCAACATCAAAACTACAACAACAACAACAACGGCAACAACCGTAATCACCACCATTATGATAATTTCAGGGATCTACCACAAGAAGAACAAGAAAGATTACAGAGACGTCATCAAAAAGTTCAAAGAATTTTGAAATTCAGTGGTATTATGACTCCTCGTGATAAAGATTTTGTTTCAAGAGTTCAACTGTCTCATATCGTTACTGATGATCCATATAATGAAGATTTTTACTTCCAAGTTTTTAGAGTGATCAAGAATGGTGATCATAACGTTAACAATAACTCCATTGCACAAGCCTACTTAGACCATTCTGGTCATAAACTGGGAGGTCGTCACCAAAGAGCTGACTTGGCATTACAAAGAATGCAACAACAAGTTCAAAAAGCGGTGACTGTTGCCAAAGAAAGACCAAGAACCACTCAATTCTCCAAAGAAGGTGCTTTAGGTAAGGTTAGTTTGATTAGTGGTAGATTACCAAGAAAACAGCTGGAAATCGTAGGTAAGAAACCAGAATTACCAGAAATCTCTAAAATGGGTAAAAAATCGTCTTTATTGTTGATCGAGGAGATTTATCAACAAGTTTTATTCTTAGAATCTGAAGAAAGGGAAAACAAAACTTTGAACACGGAACCATTATGGGATTCATTGAAATTATACGATGATTCTCAACATCTGAATCAATTTATTCAAACTTTATCTTATGAAAAAGGTTTGAAGATCTTCCCAAGAATTTTCCATTTTTTGAATAGACAACAAAAATTAACCATTGTCACTTTAATCTTTGCCAATTTATCCTTGATTAAAGTCATCACAAAATCTTCATTCAAAAACCATGAAGGTGATGAGATCCCTGCTGCTATTCAAAAAACCATTGACCTCTTCCAATTGTCAGTGTTGAAAGCTATTATTGTATTCTTATCATATGAAGCACAATTGACTGAAATTATTGGTTTATTATCAATTCTGGTCGAACATAATAACATTTCATTTTTGTCAACTTCCAAGTTAGGTATTTCATTATTAACTATCTTATTATCAAGAGCTGAAATTATCAAACAAGAAAGCGCCGTTTCAAGTGAAGATTTACAACATTGGTCTGAAGCTTATGAAAGTTTGTTTAGTGCTTTAGAAACAAAATTACCATTGATTTTCCCATCTTCAAAACTAAAAATTGATGATTCTTATATCTGGCAATTTTTCGCCAGTTTGGCTTTGAGTGGTAAGATCAATCATCAAAGAATTATCGTTGATGAAATCAGAGACGAAATTTTTGGATCTACTACTAAGGCCAAAGAAAGCGACCCTGAAACTAAGGCTAAAATTCTCAATAACTTGAATCTATTTTTGAATGTTATTGGATTGAATGCTACTGAAGATGAAATTGTTGAATTTAAATAAGTTTTTTATTGTTGTGATATTATTGAAATTGAAATTGAAGAAAATATTAGGAAGAGAAGCTTTAAGGATTGGATCATTATAAAATGCATTATATTTGTTGTTGTTTTATGTGTTTATTATGTTGAACAATTTAGGAAGACTCTTTCAATATTTACAAGTAGACCAACTTTTCATTTTATTACTTCCGAGATGATTGTGGGGTGGTGAATGTTTGAAGAGCACTATCCAGTTTTACAAGTAACTCATCCCATTCCCCTTGAACATCACTCAAGACTGTTATTGCACCACCAGCGCCTATTCTCCATAGATTTGACTCGTAATGATTCTTCAAATCGTTTTTATAGTGGAAAATAGATCTTATAATAACACTCCAATCGGCCTTGTTGTCGATGGACCAATAACCACAAACACCACTGTATAAACCTCTTCTTGAACTTTCCAAATGTTGTAATATCTCAACAGATCTCTTTTTTGGCGCACCAGTCATTGAACCAGGTGGTAAAGACCTTGAAAGGATGTCAATCCCAGTATATTCAGTATTAGAGAATTCACCTTGGATCACCGAAACTAATTGATACAATGTAGAATATTCTTCAACTTGCATCAATTTTGTTACTTCGACGTTTCGCAAGATTTGATGTAAATCATGTCTAATCAAATCAACAATCATTAAATTCTCCCCAATCTCCTTTGGTGTTCTTAATATTGATTCTGCTTTCTCAAATGACATTTCTGCTGATTTCTTAACTGTTCCCTTGATTGGACGAAGTTCACAAATAGTGTTATCCCATTGGAGAAATCTTTCAGGGGATGAACTTATCAAGACACAATCATCAAAATTGAAATAAGCAGAGTATGGAGAAGGATTTTTTGATGTCAGTGTTTTGTAAATATCCCAAGGTTTTATTTGTTGTGGTATATTCAATTCTGTGCAACTTGTTAAGCATAGTTCATAAGAATCACCGTTGGATAAATATTCTTGACATTTGTTGAACTGAGTTTTATAGTGTTCTTCATCTGGTTTTTGAATAGAAATTGTTGGAATTGTTGTTAAAGGTTTCAAATATTCAAGTTTTTTTGAAACTAATGATATTAAATAATCGACATTTTCTGATATTATGAATGTTTCATTTGTTTCGTTATTTCTTAGAATGACGTCTTTTACGAATACTAGTTTCGTATCAGGTATTGAGTCTTTAGTGATCTTAGGTAATTTAAATAAGTTCAAAAAGTGCCCCTCCTCATAAGAGAATATACCCATAAGTCCACCAATGAAAGGAAATTCTTTGAACTCTTCAGAAGCTGAAATGTATGGTTCCATAACTGATGCTAAGTATTCCCAAATTGAGGTAATGCTGAGAGTTGAAGTTTCCCCATTTTTATGTAGAGTGACAATATTATTTGTTTCCGTAGAGTGAGTGATATATAATGAGCTTTCAGAAGGTAATCCAACAATTGACCAAGATCCAGGACTTGAAGCTGAATTCAGCAGAATGAACTCTTTATTTGAAGAGTTTAGCAGATCACAAATCTCCAAGATTGACTTTTCAGTCTCATATTTTTGCAGGTTTATATTCAATCCAGAAGATTTGGTTTTAGATAACAATGGTTTAACATTGACAGATGATAGTAACTGTTGGAACAGCTGTTCATCATCCTTCACAATCGTTGCATTTGTTTTCACTATTTTCAAGAAGTTCTTGATCAGTTGTTCACCATACTCAGAACAAATTGATTCTGGGTGGTACTGAACACCAAACCATGGATTCTTAGTATGTTTGACAGCCATGATAATCTCTTCATTATTGGATTCTCTTGCGTTTGCCAATATCTCTAAATTTGAACCTAAATCAGTTATATGCAGAGAATGGTATCGAACGCTCTTAAAGTTTTGTGGAATCCCTTTGAATAATTCATGACCATTATGCTCTATCTGATAAATTTGACCATGTTTGATTGATTTCAATTTTTCGACTTTAGAGTTCTCAGCAATGGCCAGCGATTGAAACCCCAAGCAGATGCCTAGAATAGGCAGACTTTCCGTCTTTAAAGACCCGTTGAATAGATCCGGGATGATTCCAACGTCTTGAGGATTGGAAGGGTTTCCCGGACCTGGACCAATGACGATGGCTTCAAAGAGATGTAGATACTTGGATAGCTCATCTGCTGTGAACGAGTCGTTCTGAATCGTTACGACTCTTGATTTCGAGGCATTTTCAACGAGACTAGCGAGATTCGCAGTAAAAGAGTCGTACGAATCAATGAGAAGAATCGCCATTGTGCGTTTAACCAAGTGGCCTGAGGCTTTCAGTGGGAGATTTCACTGTGTTTCTATTTCTGTTGAAGTTGTTGTTGATGTTTTTTCTTCTTAGTCATCACACTCAAAATCACATGAAACTAAACGTTGACGGCGAAGAGAGCTCAGTGAAAGTAGATGAAAAGTGGAGATTTGATTTATTGCTTGGTTCTTTTGACTTGCTGATCCATTTACGGTCTTGTTTTATCTTTTTTTGATGATGGAAGATGCGATACTCGTAACTTTATTGTGAAGACAGTGGTACTACTTGAATGCATATAGAATTAACTGAGCACCGCAAAGAATAAGAAACACGTTCTTTTCCTTTTCAAGTTCAGCCCATTGTACCATTGACTTAGTTGCGCCTGAATTCTTATATAATCATCTCTTGCTATACGTATATGGTGCACTACAACTGCGCTTTTACACTTGTTACAGGTTATTATTTGCTGTTAATCTATCTATAGAGAATTGAACACATCCAAATCATCAAACAGCTGGTCGAACCAGTCAAAATCAGGTTGAGAAGGTATGGAAAAAGTCGTGAACACTGAATCAAGACCTCTTGTACTATTATCCATTTCAACTGTTGGTGATGTATGTAAAGCTTCATTTAGCCTTTCATTTTTCTTCAAATTCAGCAGATCCTTACCAGATTTCTGCTCAACCAATGCTTGGAAATCCTTACATAGTTCAAAGGGTTCTTTCAACAGACCTAAACATGTTTTCAAAAACATATCTGACACGTCAATGAAGAAATTCCTGTTGTTCACATTAGTGATACTCCCATCACTCATCACATTCCATTGGTTATAAAGAGTAATCCAGCTTGCTTCTGTTACAACCCTTTTTTTGAATTTCTCTCTTGACTCAGATTCAAAAGATTTCAATTTATCAGTCTCCTCCATGAATCTTATTATAGTCTCAATAGAATGAAACTTATTGGTTCTAAGAGAACTTGAAGCATAAATCGACAAAGCATAGATTTTCAAAGCAGTATAATAATTTGGGGCGATATTCTTCCTATAAACTGATATCACAAAATCAAGCAATTTGTTGAGAAGTTCTGCGAAAGTATCCAGTGTTTCCTTATCAGCTTTAGGCTTAAAACTTTGAGAGTTAGCTAAAGAAAGGGCATGATAAAGCCGCAGTATAGTTATTAAAATCACGGATGAGGCCCTGCAAAGAGTGACATTCAACAAAGGTAGCAATTCAAAATTATAGGAAGAATCAATATATTCATCCAGATCACCATTAAAATAAGCACATCCCAAATCACACGCTTTCAAGATGCTGGATAATAAACTTATAAAATGATCTTTATAAAGATCGAAGTTTAAGTGTGAGTTATTCTCAGAATATGTAGTTATTGAAGAGTTCAACTGGATCAGTAATGAATAATATGCCAAATTATTTGATATGATTTTTATATTTTTGAGTGATACAGCAGCAAAATGCCTGGAGCCTGGAGTTAAATGCTTAAATCTTACCAAAGATTTGATATTATAATGTGTCAACATGTAATTTTGAAGGTCATCTAAAACAGAATATAACTCTTTTAGGTTTGTCTTGGAATTGACATCATTTATTTTCTTAGATATCAAAAGAAACAACTGGTCTAATCCCGATTGTATCTCAAATTCATTGGTCAATGTAATATCAAGAACATCACTTGATATCAATATGGGGAATTTCACATTGACACTTGAAGAATCTGGTAATGCGGATAAAGACCCAGATAGAAGAGTTGTTCTAGCATCGATCTGAACAATCGTATGCCAAAGTCTCCTTCTCAAGTTCGACTTTGGAGCGTCGTTCATTGTTTGTGAATAGTTTTCAGGGTCTCTGTTTAATCCCATTGAAACAGCAGATTGAATAATCATCCCAAATAGAATTTGTGATTGCACCAATCCAGTTGAATCGCTGTCCTCTGGGCAATCCCTATAGTAACATCTTAGAAGGAGTAAACTCTGTAATATTTCAAGAGTCGTCTTTCTTGTTGTTTTATAAAAATTCAAACAAAGCTCAGAACTCGTGATGGCACTAACAGGGATGCAGTTTTGTTTGAGGAGTTCCAAATTCAAGTTATTAGGTTGTTCTTTGATATTCATTAAGCGAACAGCAACTGAAGTGTATCTCAAAATTATTAGATAAGTTGAAATGATAGCAAGGTCTGATCTCTGGCTTAAAGTGATAATAGGTTTGAGAGTTATTTGATCATATGATATTATCTCTGAAATCCTCGATCTAAACTGTTCAATATCTATCAACGGACGTAGTGGCCAAATATATGTTGTAAAGAACTTGAAGAATTCAATTGCAAGAATCTCACTGGGTATCAGACTCGACAATCTTTTCATTAAGATGTCAATATTCTCTCCATAAGATGGATCAACGCTAATCAAATGCGTTATTTTGTTTTTGAACAGCTCCTTTCTATCGCTTATTATTCTGTTAGCATTTGTTTTAAACTGATCATCTTCATTCTCCAAATCAAGAAAAATCATCCATTTACTCATTCCATCAGGATGTCTAGATTTAGACTGCTCGTCATAGAAACTTGGATTTAATCGTAAGTTTAAAAACAGGAAGCACCAAAAAAATGAAAAATAGGGATCCTTTTTATTCAATGACATAACATTGAGTGGTCTATGATCTTCATGACTTCCAGCCTTTATAGAAAGTGAGTTATAAGACTCATAGAAATCGATAATCACTTCTTTCTCATCTTCCTCTCGAGAGTTCTCCTCAAAAGCCAGAACCGGTCCAGATCCCAAAGAGCTCGCACCAGTTCCAGCGTCTTCGCTCTTAGCAGGAGCAACAGAAGTGTATTTGCACTCACTTCTATATCTTTTACACTGAGAGCAAGGCCTTTCGCGATCACACTTGATCTTACGCAGTCGACAAGAAGTGCACACCTTTGTGGCTCGTTGCCTCTTTCTCGTTTCCGGCTTTAACACACTCCTCTCTTCCACATTGGGCGTGTGAGATTGGTGCAAAGGACTCGCCGTTTGGGACATTTGCACTGTCCTTTTTAGTAGTTTCCTTTGTTTACTTTGGTGAGGTTTGGGTCCGATGCGTGCGTTTTGCGTTTGCTTTTGTTTCTTGGGCTGTTGATATATCCGGGTAAGAAGCGTTTGAAGAGAATTAATATATACGAATTGATGGCTGGTTACTGGTTGGTTATTAGGAGCCTTTCACTACAATGCCACAAGGTAAGGCATTTGAAGTTTTCTTCTGATGCTCTTTAACCATGATGGTTTCACTTTAAGAAAACAGAAGATTCGGGACAAAAGTGGAAATAGCGAGAACTCTACCGGTGGAGATTGGAATTTGAGGGACAATATCGAATATGTATATAATACTGCTAGTGTCAGGTCAGAAGTATTTTGAGAAGTCGCAGAGCCCATCGTCATTCTCTAAATGATTCAACAACTCATTAAGATAACTCTCATCCAAAGTGGTCAATGATTCCACGGATTTCAGCTCTTCAGATTGCAAGGATGACGAGTTCTCATAAATTTTCACCAATGACAAAAACTCAGGACAGTGAACATATCTGCCATTCAGGATATCGTTCAATTTCAATATGTAGGAATCGTCAACTTGAGTAATGATGTTTGAATTGTTGATATTAACAATACTGTCACCATCGTTCGTGTTCAACTGCGTCCATTCCTTGTGAACAGACCTGAGACTCGTTTTCCCAACCGATATCAGCGGGATGCCTTCTTTCTGGCTGTTCTTGGTACTATTAGTTGTTTCATTGTTCTCTAAGATCTTGATAACTTTGTTCATTACCTGAAACCTATATTTGTTCAAGGCAGCAATCCCATAGCTGCATGATGAAATGATTCTCAAACCTGAACAATACTTCTTTCCGATTCTTGCCTTAAAAACGCTCATCACATACTGTGAGTGTGACGTTAAAGATTGTATGAAGGAATCAAGGTTCTCCATATTGATTTTTTGCTCAACTACAGAGCTCTGGAAAAGATCCACGGAGTGGTATAACCTCAATAGGACTGCTATTGATATAGTGAAAGTTCTGAATAAAGCAGCACTAATCAATGGAAATATCTCAAAGTTAAAAGAAGGGGCGATATACTTTTGCAGATTACCTTGAAGATAAGCCATAGTCAAATCATAAACCTTTTGGATGCATTTGAATAATTCTTCCAAATGAGTTTTGTACAAGTCAATGTTTAGATGTGAGTCTGTTTCGAAATAATTGACAATTGATGAATGTATCTGGAGTTCTAATGTCCATTGAATCAAATGCTTCGTGAATATCTTCAGGTTTTTGTAAGAAACATGCAAGGATGGCCCTGTACCACGATTGAGTCCTTCAGTAGAGCTCATTTTACCATAATTTGCTTCAACGTAGCTCCTAGATTTATGTAGAAGCCACATCAGCTCTCCTAGACTCGTCTTCTGTTTCAAGTCATTAACCAGACTTGAGATATCAGTATAAAGTCCGTTCAAATAATGCTCCTTAACAATATTATCTCTCTGTATCCGTTCAAGTGAATCTATCGATTGGACAACTGGATAGCCAACATTAACAGAAAACTTTTTAGGCAACAAAGTAATGCTTCCAGCAAGTATTGTTGTTCTATTATCTATCTCTAATATGGAGTACCATATCCTTCTTCTCAGGTTAGATTCATGTATATCATTAGATGTTTGAGTATAATTGACTGGGTCTCTATTAAGTCCCATCGAAATAGCACTCTGAACAATAAACCCCATCAAATTTTGTGACTGTGTTAAGTTTAAACCGTCAACATCTTCAGGAGAGTCTCTATAATAGCATCTCAAGAACAGCAAAGCTTGTAACATCTCCAGTGTGGTTTTTCTAGCTATTTTATAAAATGATAGGCATAACTGTGCAGTTGTTATTGCTTCAATTGGGATAGTTTTGCTTCTGATATCTTTAAGAGTGTCTGGAGGATACTCAACAAGCTGAAAACTAACTGATGTATATCTTAAGATGATCAGAAAAATCGAGATGAAAGCTAAATCTGACCTATGAGCTAACAATAAAGTTGGCTTTTGTGTAATTTCATCGTAAGTGACAATTCTTGCCATATTTTCCTTGAATTTTGTCTCATCGATAAATGGTCTTAAAGGCCATATGTAATAGAAAAAGAGTCTCAGAAGCCTCTCTGATACGGCCTTTTGTGGTAAAACTTGTTCAATCTGTCTCTTCAAATATTCTATGTTATCATCATTTGAATCTTGCAGGTTAAGAAAAGGAAACATGTTGACCTTGAACAGTACAGACCTCTCATTAAGAAGTTGTTTTGTGTGTTGATCATCCTGGAAGTCTATCGAACTCATCCACTTCGATACACTCTCTGAATGCTCTGTTTTATGGGTCTTGTTTTCAGGGTTCATTCTTAGCGTCAAAATCAAACAAAAGCTGAAAAGTCTCCAGTAGGGGTCTTTTTGAACAATTGATAAAACATTTAGTGGCTTGTGATCTTCAAGGTTTGAAGATAATTCTAATGACGATGAATTATAAGACTCATAGAGATCTATAATCACATCATTTACCTCATTATCTGTGACTCTATTGACATATCTTGTACGATGAGCTGAATTATCAGTCCTCGTCACTTCATCGAAACTCATATTGTCCTTAAGTCTTTTAATTTCTCTATGCAACTCCTCTTTACTCTTGTCTCCCCAGTTGGTATCTTTATCCGTACTATTGTTAATCCATCGTAGTGGAGAGTAGCTACATTTGATCCCAAATTTCCAACAATTGGAACAAGCCGGCTTCTCTTTGTCACATCCAATCTTTCTTTTCTTACAATTCTGACAAACTAGCGATAATCTAGCTCTTTGTTTGAGATGATTTTGGTCTTTGTAACTCATTTTGAGGTGGAAATTGGTGTTGTGGTAGGCCTAAGTCCTTGTAATTTGGTGGAAAAACTTTAAGATTTGATAAAAGGAGGTCCCAAACACTTTTCTACCTGAACCGAGTGTATTTCATGCCTTTCAAAGTGCTCCTTTCTGTGTTTTGAAAGGGTTCACCGTGGTGGCCGGGGATTCCACCCGTCAAACGTAAATCAAAAAAAGCTTGAAAAGTCGGCTTTTTCTTCATTGGGAACACTTTAAGCTCCTCTGACGTAACTTATTATTCATCGGTGGATAAGAGAGTGAAGTTATCTACATCAGTGTGCTCTTGGTGGGTTTTCTTCCTCTATTGATCTATTTGTATATCTAACCGACAAAGAATCCATTGAACTCATCGCTCTCCGGGTCGCTATTCATGAAATTGATATTGAAATTGAAAACCTCATTGAAAAACTCATTGTCAATCTCCAGGCCTGTCAAAGGGTCCAACGTTTTATAGTCTATTTCGTAATCTTTGCTTTTGATTCCCCTTATCACATTTGACACGAGATCAGAATGTGCTAAAGATAAGGGATCTGGTGGTGAGGAGTGCATGATTCGAAGAAAATCAGGACAATGTACATATGGTGATTCAATCGTGGAGATGCAATCTTGGATATATGATTTTGAGACTTTTGAAAACATGTTGGTATTATTAATGTTCACTATTGTTAAACCGTTCTCCACCTGAGACCATTCTTTATACATCTTTAGAGTTGATGCCTCATTTTGCAACTTCTTGATAACCTCTTCTTTCTTATAGGGCGTCAAATCCTCATCTTCATATTCAGTCTCTAAAAATTTGATGATTTTGTTCATGGCTTGGAATCTACAAGTTTTGAGAGTCGCCAGGCCATATTTGTAACATGCAAATGTCTTCAAACTGGAGTAATACCTTTTGGACAGATTAGTTTTGTGTAAACTCATCAGTAGCTCTTGAGGTTCAATGATCGAATTGATGAAAGCCTCAATAATTTCAGCATTTAGTTCTCCATCATAGATGGGCGTTTTCATTAAATCCAGCAAATGATAGAGTCTTAACAAACTAGTAGTCGCACTCGTAAAGTACCTCAACAGTGCCATGTTTATCAGTGGCAAGATCTCGTAGCTATAGCATGGATCAATAAATCCATCCAGGTACCCTAAAAAGTATGAAGTTGAGAGATCAGAAATTTTCCTCGAACAATCAGTCATTGCTAGATAGTGCTTCTTATAAAGCTCAAGGTTTAAGTGTGAGTTATATTCAGCATAAGTATAGATTGAAACGTGTATCTGATGCTCTAATGAAATTTGCATGAAATTAATGCTCAACATTTTGATATTTCTGAATGCAACAGATTTATAATATAATGAATTATGGTCTAAGCCTTTCAAGGAAATCATATTCTTCAAATCATAATGTACCATGATGTAATCATTTGATTTACCCAATAATTTCATCAATTTATGCAAGCTAGTCTTGCCATTGATATCATTAATTATATCAGAAATCTCATGATAAATCTTTTGCAAAGGTAATTGTTTCGAGAGTTCCTCCTTTTGAGTCTTTGTAAAATGATCATCCTCCAAATAGATAACAGGTGGCCTCACATTACAAAGATTCTCTGTAGGTAATGCACTCAAAACACCTGATATAATCATCGATCTACAGTCAACATCAGCAAGAGCATACCAAAAATTTCGTTTGAAATCAGAATCTGTACCATTTCTCACTGGATCTATGTTAAATCCCAAACCCAATGCACCTTGAATGATAAATCCAAAAGAATTTTGTGATTGAGACGAACTTGAGCCATCACCATCTTCAGGAGAGTCTCTGAAGTAGCATCTTAATAAAATAGAATATTGTAATAACTGCATCTTATTGATTGTTGGGTTGCAAAGTGAGATGGCATATTTTGCAACAGTTATGGCATCTATTGGAATCGGGCTCTCTCTTAAACTTGTCCAGTAACCGTAATTATTGGTTAATTGAACGGCACAGCTTGAAAACCTTAGGATTATTAAAAGAATACCCAGATCCGGTAAGTCATTTAAAGAAGTCAACCTCAACATAGGCTGTGTTGTTATTTCATCATATTCTATCATATTATCTAACTTCTTCTTGAAAACATCTTTATCAATAAACGACCTCAATGGCCAGATGTAACCGATGTAAAATTCCCAATAGTCCATTAATGCCTTCTTAGTTTTTGGCAATAATGAGTTTGCTTTTCTAGCTAAACTTCTTAGCTTATCCTCCTCTGAACTCTTGTGTAATTTCAATACAGGCAGGATATTTGTCCTTGAAAGCTGCGATCTATCCTTAACAATATGTCTTATAGCATCTTTAAGATCCGAGTCCTCATTTTTAGTATCTAGCAAGATCATCCATTTGGAAGCGCCATCTGCATGTTTTGATTTCCAATGCTCTTCGAACAGATTTGAGTTCAATCTCAAAGTCAATGCCATATAACTAAAGAAAAAAGAAAAGTAGACATCTTTCTTATATGTAGATGTTATATTCAATGGCTTATGATCTTCATGACTGGAAGTCTTCATTGACAAAGAGTTATAACTCTCATAAAAATCAATGATCAAATCATCGTTATCTTTCTCATCCTGATTGTCAGTCTCACCCATGAGATCCACACTTAGAGAATTAGATCGCGTCAACCTCTCCAATTCCAACAGAAGACTTTCTCTCTCTTGCTCGTGCTTGGTATTAACCTCTTTGTTATGTTCCTTGACCCATTCTGGAGAACTATAAACACATGCAATTCCCAGTTTTAGACAGAGAGAGCAGCTCGGCTTCTGTTTATCACAGCCAATCTTTCGTTTACGGCAGTACTGACACGCGAAGGAGATTCTCTGTCGTTTAGGCTTTGGTGGTTGGGGCATTTATACATCGCACTGTTTTGGGCTCACTTTCTGGTAGGAGGAAAGGGTTCTTCTTTGTTTACCTTTTTCTATAGATTGTATTACATAATATGTGTGTTAACTTGTGTTAACTTCATTATATATCGATTAAAGGCTAGACAATTTACCAACTGATAGAGCATATCGTCTGTCTCTCTTTACGAAGACTGTGAGACTTCAAACATCACCTTAAAATTATAAGATCATCTCATCCAGAAGGGGTAGCCATACTTTATCCCTGCAAACTGATGATTATACTCCAGAATATATAAGTTCTTATCACTGAAGTAGTTCAGGGCATTGCTGACTCTTAATACTGGCTTGTCTAAAATCCTGTCAATCCCTTCAAGGTACCGGTCATCCATCGATAAATACATTTTTGTAACTTTGACAGTGATAAAAGGTTCGCGTAATTTCCCCTTGATATCTTGTGAAGATAGTTGGTGATACATAGGAGCCGATCCTTCAAGACTCCTGTGGAAACTTTTTCACACTAAATCTGATTGCTAGTTCGTTCGGTTCTCTATTGGATGTTGAATTTTTTTCGACCCTAAAAAAACTCTTCAAAGTATTACCAAGAAGAGAAGCAATAGTATAATCTCAATCCCTGGATATCAGCAACAAAAAAGTTGAGCAGAACAAACAGAGACATCTTTTTTTTTGAATTGCGAATGAGGTTAAAGGCTTACGATCTTCACAACTGGAATCTTTGAAGCTCAAAGGAGAATAGTGTTCATATAGATGCATTATCCACAAATCCACCACCAGTTGAGCCATACCCTGGATTTGAAGTGATTAAATTTTGGAGTTTAAGATACTCTTGTATTAATTCCTCTTTTGACAATTTCTCAAGTTCGTCTTTTGACTTGTTATGTGCATCCACTGTGAGATTTGATTCTTTGATACCAGGACCACTCAAGAACTCTGCCTGAAGTTTATAAGGAGCATGACTTAGCGGCTTATAGATACACTGCGAGCCTGTTTTTCTGCAGGTGGTGCATGTTGGCTTCAAACGATCACACTTGACTTTTCTTCTTTTACAAGTCTGACATACCAGTGTTAGTCTGTTCCTCTTAATGGAGTTGGACTCAGATTTGTCAATGACATTGGGATTCCCATTAGATTTTTTTTGAGGAGCTTTAGCATTGGGAATTTCACTAGCTGGGATACTGCCCGTTACACTTTCAAGATTGCCACTGGTCTCCCGCTTCACCTCCTTCTCTCTGGTGTTTGGAGTGTGTTCGTTGTTATTGTGCAGGTCGGCGATTTCGGCATTACTTCCCTTCTGCCCTGTTGGGACGAGAGTCATAGCTGAAAAAGAGAGAAAAAATGGAGCTAAGAGTAAATAATAACCAATAGAATCAATGAGCTAACCAATACTACCAGGTGAGCCTCTTTTCCCTCAAATCGTTGTTGATTTGCTTGTTGATGTTTTTGTTTTTTTAAAATGGCGATTTCGGTGAAAACTGGAAAATCGATATCTCCCCACAAACATTACCCGGACTTCAGATAACAAGCATTTTAGCAAATTAACGAATAGAGAATTAACAAGTAACAAGTAACACAATTATTCATCGCCTTAACTGAAGGTAATAATTACAATGGGACTTCTCAAACAGCTGATAAACCACCACTCGTCACCTGTGTTCTGTGCTCCTGCAGCGCCAACAGGCAAGCCTCCCACCAGGAAAGCAATCATCCAGAACAGAGCAAACTTTGGTGTGAATTTCGGCTCTTTATTCGTCCAAGAACGTTTCATTTATCATAAATTCTTTGAATTCACCAATGAGAATAACGAATTCGATGCCATAACTAGCTATATCAATAACAAAGGCGCCGAACAAACCACAGAGGACCTCATTGAACATTATAGGCAGTACGCCACTGATGATGATTGGGAATGGTTGAAACAACATGGAGTCACAGGGATTAGAATCCCCGTAGGTTATTGGCATGTTGATAATGGCAAATTCACAAAAGGCACACCATTCGAGTCCATTAGTCAGGTTTACAAAGAATCATGGACCGTTCTGAAAGAGATCATCGATAAGGCTAACCAATACGATATTGGCGTGCTTGTGGATTTACACGCCTTACCAGGAGGTGCTAATACAGGTGATCATAGTGGTGTAAAATTGAGTAATGCTCAGTTTTGGGATAAGTTGAATAAGTTCAAACCATTAGCTTTGGACGTGTTGGATTTTATTTCGAAAGATTTGGCCAATAAGGAAAATATCATTGGTATACAAATCGTTAATGAATCTGTTTTTGATAATGAGGGCAAAAATCAGAAAAAATATTATGTTGATGCTATCAATAAGATTAGATCGAATGATCCAGTTGTCCCTATCATTATATCAGATGGTTGGTGGACTGATCAATGGGTGAAATGGATTAAATCAAAAGAAGACGATTTCCAATCCTTAGGCATTGTCATTGATGCTCATGTTTACCGTTGTTTTTCAGATAACGATAAGGGGAAATCACCAGAACAGATCATTGACTCATTGAAAGATGACGTGTTGACAAACTTGTCACATTCTGCAGACATCATTATTGGTGAATACTCAAATGTATTGGATGAACAATCATGGAATAAGAAAAATCATGAAAAACGGGAACTCGTCAAGAATTATGGCCATAAACAACTGGAATTATTTAATCAACGTTCGAATGCTGGATCATACTTCTGGTCTTTCAAGTTTCAAAGTGGTAATGGTGGTGAATGGGATTTCAAAGTCCAAGCCAATGAGGGAAACATTCCAATTCGTCCACCACAAGCTAATAAGTTTCCAAATGAGAATGATTTCAATAATGTACTGAACCAAGAATTCGAATCACACGTGAATTATTGGAGTCAACAGAGCCCTTCAGAGAAATTCGAACATGGGAGATATAAGGAAGGTTTTGTAACGGGATGGTTTGATGCTGTTGAATTTGGGAAATTCAATGGTTCAAGGATTGGAAGGAAAGTTGCATGGACAAATTCAAGAAGACTGGAACATTTAAGTAATAGAGGGAAGTCCAAGTACTTATGGGAATGGGATCAAGGTTTTGATAAAGGGATTGAAAAGGCTGAAGAGTACTTGTTTACTTAGTTTATACAGAATAGGTCCAAGGTAAAACATTCAAGATATCTTTCGGTTTTTTGTACGATTTCGATTGCAATATGGAATACTATGTATAGTTCGTTTAAGACCATAGGTATGTAAATTACGCTAATTGAGCATAAAACTAAAGAACAATTCAAATTCAATTCAACACTAAACAATATAATAATTTTTCTTTTTTTATTTCAATAAACATAACGGAAGTTGACATTTTGGACATCAGTCATATCTTCAAAAGCGTGTCTCAAACCAACATCAGCTTGTGCATGACCTTCTGCAATCAAACGATCTTTTCTCTTGTTTTCCTTGATTAGCCAGAATCTTAAGAACAAAAGGAGTAGGATCAACGCAGCATAACAACCCAAATGAGTACTGAATGCAGTCAAGTATCTTGGACTTTCAGTAGATTTGAAAACCTGTGGACCAACGATGTTCCCCACGGCCCAACCTACGAAATTTGAAGTGGTGACGATGGATTTCTTGGATTGTCCACCAATGTTTCTTGATAACATCGATAGTCCAAGATTAGCAACACCCCAGAAGGATAAAGTTAAGTAATAACAGAAAAGTAGGACACCACTTCTCATCTTATAAGTGTATGAGCTCTTTGGATATTCGGTATAAGTTAAAGTCATCAAAACAATAGTACCGATGATAGAAGGAATGACATAACAGATCATTAAAAGCACATTTTGTTGGAATCTCTTGGAAAGATAAGCAGAACTTAATAGTAAGAAGATTAAATAACCACCTAGGACCATCGCCAATAATTGGGTTTGCAGAGTTGAGAAACCGAATCCGTGGATGATAATGTTTGCAAAAGCACCTAATCCGGAAGTTGGTAATGAGGTTAAGAACTGAATTAGGAAATAACAATAAGTTTGAGGATCCTTAAAAGCATCAATGATATGTTGTTTCTTGATTCTTCTATTTTGTAAACCAGTTTGATTTGAGCGAACTCTTTCAACCATCAATTTTCTATCTTCTTCACTGAAACATTTAGCAGTCATTGGAGTATCTGGAGTATACCAGAAGATAAAAACACCCCAAACAACAGTGATACAGGCATAAGTCAAGAACAACACTTCCCAATTCTTCAAAGCAGCACCTTCGATCAAAGTGAAGCAATAAGACAATAACCCACCAACTATCTGTTGACCCCCGTTCATCATGTACCATAACGAGACAATAAGAGCCTGTTCTTCTCTCTTGAACCACATGGAGGACATCATGATCAAACAAGGTTGAGCAGAGACTTCCAGCGCACCAAGAAGAGTTCTAACAACGACCAAGATAGTAAAACTTTTACCAAAGGCATGACAACCTAACACAACACCCCATAGAACAACGTTAACAGACAGGTATTTCGCAACAGGAACTTTTTGGATGATCAAATTGGTTGGAAGTTCAAAGACAAGGACAGCTATGTAAGTACAAGTAGTTAACCACGCGTATTGCTGACCGACCAAGTGTGCATCTTCCTTGATGCCCATGATTGAAGAGAAGGCCAAAGTTCCCTTATCCAAAGCCTGTAGGAAGTAAGTACCAATCATACATGGTAAGATTCTCCAGTATATCTGTTTAAGAAGCCTTTTGTTAGTCTCTTCGTCGATCTCGACGGCCTCTTCCTCGATCAAGTTCTTGATCTGGCCATCCACTTCGTGCTCAGGGATCTCTTCTAGTTCGTATAGCCCATCGTCTCTCTTCGTGCCATTGTTGATGTTCTCAACATGGGAGACTGTGTCCTTCGAGTCAAGGTCCAGGGAGGCAGAGCGAGTGCTGTAAGTCATTTTGTTACAATCCAACGATCCAATAGTTGTACACTATTCTGTATCAAGATCTGATCGGATATGCTGTAGCTGAGTGGTGATTTCACCTGTCATTTATACACTTTTCTGTACCCCAGTTTTGCGTTGGGCTAAGAAGAGAGTGTTTGGTGATGATTAGACAGTGATTGGTGATTCAACGAGAGGGAGTCACATAAACTCCAAGAGAAAAGTGTTCTGCGTATTGATGGTGCAGGCGGAAGAATGCTTGTCCAGATCGAGGGCCGGAACATCTTTGCATCTTCTTCCAGCAAGGGCACTTTACTTTTTTACTTGTTTTGCTTGTTTACATTATTTCCATGCGGAGAGAACAGATCTCAAATATCGAGAATCTTTACGGGGAAGTCACTTTAAAAAAGCGGGCATTTTCTGGAGCATCTTTAAGCCTTTTGAAGGGTTCCATTGTTTTGGTTATAAAAGGGATTAAATCATTCGTTCTACGTGTGTTTATCATAGTCATGTAGTGTTACAGTATCACAGAGTACATTATGTCACATAAATCATCAGAAACCCTCACTCTGAACAACAGCACAAAAATCCCTGCTTTGGGACTGGGAACATGGCAGTCCCATCCTGACGATGTCTATAACGCTGTCCTTGTCGCTTTGAAAGCCGGCTACAGACACATCGACACTGCTGCTCTCTACAACAACGAAGAAGCCATCGGTAGAGCCATCAAAGACTCTCAAATCCCACGGTCTGAGCTGTTTGTCACCACCAAGCTATGGTCAACAGGTCATACAAACCCTCTTGAACATCTAAACATCTCATTGGAGAAATTAGGACTGGACTATGTTGATTTATACTTGATTCATTGGCCTGTCGCACTGAATCCTAAAGGGAATGATCCAAACATCCCAACTCTACCAAATGGGTATCGTGATATCATCTTTGAAGGGTGGGGACTTGATGATACATGGGAACAATTACAAGAATTGGTCAAATTGGGCAAAACGAGATCCATCGGTGTTTCAAACTTCACTATTACAAATTTGAACAAGATCCTCAAGTCTCCAAAGACCACAATCGTCCCTGCAGTTAATCAGGTCGAATTACATCCTTACTTACCTCAACATAAGTTATTGGAATTTGCGAAGAAAAATGGGATTCTATTACAAGCTTATTCTCCGTTGGGTTCTACGGATTCACCGGTCTTAAAAGATAAAGTTGTCACTTCGATTGCTGAGAAATATGATGTTTCACCAGCGACCTTACTAATATCATGGGCTCTTTGGAGAGGGACAGTTGTGTTGCCTAAATCTGTGACTCCACAGAGAATCATTGATAATTTGCAAGTTATTGAGTTGAAAGATGAGGATGGTGAGGCTCTGAATGCGATTGCACAAAATAGAGGCGGTCCAGAGAGATTGATTACACAGAACTGGCATCCTGTTGTTGTCTTTGACAGTGATGAGTGAATAGTTTGACTTATAAGAGACAGTCGTTTATTTGTGTTTCCTGGAAGAAGTGTATAACCTAAAGTATGGCCCATAAAGATAAATCTAATCAAGGCAATTTGAACATAATATACAGACAGCCATTCTAATTAGTTTTTCTCTTTGCCTCAGTAATGTTCAACCGAGAATCTCTCCAGTGGACAGGGGTTGCAGGTTTAATTCAAAAGGGTGGGTTACATTGAAGGGAATACATCATATCAACATTTTTTTTTTCCAGTTGACTCAACATTACATAATTACTTACATAAAACACCATCGCGACTTACCTAATAAGTTACCTAATCGAATTATGTTACCTAAGCACTTACCTAATACTAGAATGGCCTACTCCGCTTTTTTGTTTTTACCGAGGCACCGAGAAACAATATCAACAGCAAAAGCATCATTTCGCTCGCTTTTCCAAGGTTTCGCAGGGCCCATTCTTCTCCACAAACGAGCACTGGCAGAGTTTTCGAGTATAAAAATGGTGGTGAGAAGAATTTTCGACTCCTGTTTACCTTTCTTCTTTCTTCAAGTAATCAAAGTGATCAATTGTTGATCGTGTTGTTCGTTAGCTAAAAGATCCAACATGTCCAGCTCTCCAAAGTCTCTTTCGCAGCTACTCAGCCAGGACTCCTTCACCAACGATGATGGCTCCATAGACTACAGAAAACTGTACTCTCAATTGCCCCTCGAGAGATTTCTTCCAGGGGAGCCTCAATCAGAGAGAATCCCAAACACTTTTATCCCGAACAAGTACTCTTCCACTTACAGATCCTCGAGATCACCACACCATCTCATCGATTCTGTCACTCCAGAATTGGCATCGCTCCATGATCATTTCGAGAAGGCTGTTGAGCTCAACCCTGATTATGGCTGTCTCGGTACAAGACTATCCAAGAACGGCGTGTTGGACCCGGATTACACGTTTGAATCTTTCAAACAAGTCCAGGAAAGAAGAAACCATATCGGTTCAGGAATCAGAAACTTGGTTGGTGGTGTTGATCATTATATCGTTTCCCTTTTCAGTTCCAATAGAGCAGAATGGGTCATTTCATCTTTAGCTGTCCAGGCTTTTGGGTTGACAAGCACAGCTCTATACGATACATTGGGTCCAGGTGCTTCTAAATACATTTTAAACTTGACAGAATCACCAATCTTGATTGCAACCTATCCAAAACTATTAAAAATCATCCAATTGAAAAGGGATGAAGGTTTACCATTCTTGAAATTCTTAGTCTCAATGGATGATTTGAATTTTGAGAAAGATTATGGATTGGTAACTCTTGCTTCTGAAGTTGGTTTGAAATTGATTGATTTCAAACAATTGGAATCTTTAGGAAAACTAAATCCTGTTGCTCTTGCGCCTCCAAATGACCTGTTTTGTATTTCATTCACAAGTGGAACAACAGGAAACCCAAAAGGTGTCCAGGTGACACAAAGGATGGCCGTTGCAGGCTTAGCGTTTGTTTTTGGCCATGTCGATACACCAGTTCTGAAACCAAATGAACTACAAACAAGATACTATTGTTTTTTACCATTGGCACATATTTATGAATTGATGAATATTTATATGGCCCTTAGTGCAAATTATAAAATTTATTTTCCCTTCGATCCTTCGCCTTTAAAACTAGTTGATCATTTCAAATTAATCAAACCTCATTATGTCACTTTAGTTCCAAGGGTTTATACAAAATTTGAAAGTGTGCTAAAGACAGCACTAGGTGGAAGTTTTGTTGGTCGTCAAATCATTTCTAAAATAGTTGAATATAAACAAAACAAGAACTTGAGCAATGAAAATAGTGACCTGGTTCTCTTGGATTCTTTGATTATATCCAAGATTAGAAACAAATTAGGATTTGATTCTGTTCAATTCTGTGTCAGTGGCTCTGCTCCAATATCAAAAGAGACGGCACAATTCTTGAGAGCTGCATTAAACGTTGGGTTCAAACAGGGCTATGGTTTAACAGAATCATTCTCCGGGATCTCTACTTCTCATGGTTATGAAAATGAAATCAGTTCGGGTCCAATTGGAATAACGACTGAAATAAGATTGAAAGATGTTCCAGAGATGAACTACACCAGTATTGATCCAATCACTGGATTGGAAAGAGAAGAACCACAAGGGGAATTACAGCTGAGAGGTCCACAGATCTTTGAAGGCTATTTTAAAAATGAAGCAGCCTCAAAAGAGGTCATCGATGAGGACGGTTGGTTTAGTACGGGTGATATTGCCTCTGTTGATAAATTGGGAAGAATCAACATCGTTGACCGTGTGAAAAACTTCTTCAAATTAGCCCAGGGAGAATATGTCACTCCTGAAAGGATTGAGAATGTCTATTTGAGTGCATGTTCTTCTATTCTATCCCAATGTTTTGTCCATGGTGATTCTTTACAGACTTACTTGGTCGGTATCTTAGGTATTGATCCTATTGCAATCCGTAATCTTTTGAAAAAAAAATACAGTGGAATAGTTGGACTCAGTGATGAGGAATTGTTGAAGAAGATCAATGGAGACTACGAGATTAAGAAGTATTTATTGACTTTTATGAATAAGTTTATCAAAGAAGAAGGTCTACAAGGATTTGAACTATTACACAATATTAAAGTGAAGATCGACCCTTTGAGATTGGAAGATGAGGTGATTACACCAACTTTGAAGATCAAGAGAAGTAATGCTACAAAGTTCTTCAGACGAGAGTTAGATGAGTTGTATTCTGAGGGAAGCTTGTTGAGAAATGGTAATCTTTGATTGTCTTGACATATACATCGAGTAAGCCATCATAATACCTCGTGTAATCACTTAAGCAGAAGCTTTATGAAACTTCTTCAATTACCAGTGGCACCTATACAAATTACATCTGACTCTTTCAATGAAACATCTAGTATTCATTTTTTAAGTTGTTTATATACAATATATGATAGGAAGATTAAAACGTTCAAATATGTAATCCCTTTCTTCTTAACGTTTAACCCATGTTGGTGATTTTCTAGCCTTAACCTTACCTGGTTTCTTTCTTTCAACATGACGGTGATCTCTAGTCATACAACCAGCTTTATACAATCTTTTCTTTAGTAATGGATTGAAAATGACTAAATTCTTAGCAAGAGCATTAGCAATAGCACCTGATTGACCGGTAACACCGCCACCAATGACTTTAGCAAAGACGTTATATTCACCTTCTGCTTCGACAACTTTTAAAGGATAGATTGCATCTAATCTGTGTTTCAATTCAGGGAAATAATTATCAAGTGTCTTACCATTAACCAAGAATTCACCTGTACCTTTTGTTAAATATACAGAAGCAGATGATGATTTACGACCACCTTTTGACTTGGCTCTACCAAATTCATCCAATGTTTTCAATATCTTAGAAGAGGAATTCGTATCTGACGAGCTAGAATACCTCGTTAGAGTTTGTGTCAATTCAACAGGTTTCAATTGTTGATCTATGGCATTCAACTTGTTTAGTAAAGTTATCAAATGTTTATGCTGGGAAGGTTTCAATCTCTCACCACCTGCAGATGGGGAGTATTGTTGTAATGAGATCCATTTGGCAGAATTTTTGGCTGTTTCAGTGGAGGTTGGTAGGTGCTGATACTTTCTATAGAGGGCTTCTAATTCCTTGATGTTGTTCTCATGATCAGAGTTTCTGAAATAAAATGTGTTATTCTTCGGGACAATTCTCTTGATGTCGAGACGGGGGTGCGAGAGCGTTGACTGGAGTCTCTTCTGTATGAGCTGGAACATTTCCACACAGCACTGGTCGGTTGGAACTGATGCTTTTGGCTACTTTTCAGTTCGTTTTTTTCTGTTGATGTTTCGAGGTTTTCATGAAAAGTTTTTAGGAAAGGTTGACTTCCGAATGCGGAAATACAAGGTTGACTACTGAGTTTTGGAGTATAAGTCAGAAAGTTTGAAAGTGCTGCAAAACTTGCTGTGTATTGTATAGATGGGACAGATTGGGATTTTTTGCCAATCTACATCCGTGGATTGGGACCCTTGGATTGGATTGAACAAGTGAATTCGAGTCCATCCGCAGGTTTTGGCCCTTTTTGGACAATTTCCTATTTGGGGTTTTTAAAATTATTTTCATTCTAAATTGGAACAAAGTCTTGGACGTGCTTACGAAGAAAGTGAATTGAGTGATGGTGAAATATTGGAGGATTTTGAGTATTTAGACAGTTTTTGACTATATATTTTGAAACTAATTAGATGTTGAATTAGACGTGAATTACTCTATCTCGGAGGTAGAGAGAGATCAGGCATCTCGCTCGGAGAAGCCTACTGAAATCCAAAACATTAATATGAATATTGTTCCAAAATTTGTATTAACAACTTCGAATATTATTTGTTCATTCTACTGAGAGACATTTCAGCTTTTCAAAGAAGTAATGAAATCTAATAATTTCAATAAAAATATTTCACAGAAAGGTAGAAGATGAAAGCTGCACTAACAACACACAAACCCTAATGGTCCCAGTCGATTCGTTGGTTGATTCAATAAGGCGCGTTAGAAGCTGTTATGAAGCACCTTTTTATGGTGCACGCCGAAAAAGTCACTGTATATTGGTGTTTGACAACACTACTTTATTTGTGCTTCGATAAGTTCAATTTTTCATTCCCACAATCAAATCGGCTCTAACAGTTTCAGAGAAAGTACACTAAAACAAACTGGGTGTCTAATATCTTATTTCAAATTATACTCGTTGTTCTTCTTTTCCTCCGTTATAGCACATCCATTTTACATTTCATAACTTGCTTTATACCCATATACCCTTATATGAGCACAGACATCCCTATTGATACCTTTTCTCTATAACCTCTTTACCTTGTTACTTATTGGCCGATCCTCCATGGCAAATAATCCGACATCACCTGAATCACTATTCAAATACTCTGTTACGTTTGCAGAAGACCAAAAACTCTGAGACTCAGAACCAAATGAGCGCTGATAAAATGACTCATCAGCTGCTAGATTGATGATTATTTCTGGACCAACATTCCGATGTATATCTTCAACAATAGCTAGACCTGGACCTGTTCTGGCTGTTGTGTTAAGAGGTGTGTGCTCATTTCCAACAAGGGTGAAGCCAGAATTGTAGTTGTAGACCAAATTGATGGTCCCAGTGCTGTCGTGGTTAGAAATAATCTCCTTGATTTGGTCATAAATCCGTGGAAGGTCCTGTCTGGAGAAGGTTGCCGATGCAAGTGCAATAGTTGATAATTGAAGAAGTATGGAACGAATTGATAACTGCATTGTACTTGTTTGGACTGTTAGTGTTACTGATGACTCGTTGCAATGCTCTCATGAAAGCAAGAGCAATATGTAAATTGAAAATTGGATGTTTCTCAAGCTTTTTATAAACCACAAGTAGATAATTATCAGTTTCAACTTCCGCCGCATCCGTCAGGTTTATAGTTATTGAGTCATAAAATCATGATTAGCGGTATTGATTTGCTATCAATAAACACACCTGAAAATATCTGTACTGTTTTATTGAGCTTGATTCATTGTAATTCCGAATATGACTCCTGTTACATTATGGCCAATCATTGGTATCTGCAGTGCCATTGAAAACACACAGACTAGTCTAGCTTGCAGTAACACTTTGCACTGATAACGGATAACAGCGTAAACAGCTCTTCAAAGTTCATTTTAGCTGGTTCTACGCTTTATCAAATACAGTGTTTCACTCGAAGAGGGCTCCAAAGTAAAATACTATTGATATAAACGCTATTTTTCTGGTTGACTTTGTAAGGACGACATTCACTATATATAACTGCAGTACCGAGGTGTAGTAGTGATATTATCATGTAGAGATAGCGTATTATTTTGGTTTCATTTTGAGCAGCCGAAACAACGATTGACAAGATTTACACACCAGCAAAACCACTTTCATCCTTTGTTGAATTCACAGATAACTCGGCAAGATCAAGCTTCAAATGTGCCCAAAGACACATTTATGTATGAGTATATCGCCTGAGCGTAACTGTCGGAACGGATCTCCATACTTAACAAACTTTCGTTGTGCGTAAATCTTAGACCTAATTAATAAAATTTTCAGGTATAGCGAAAAGAGAAAACGAAAAATAAACAAAATAATAGGCCAAAAGCCAGTTAAAACTGAGTGCAAAATCAGAAGAAGAAGCTCTCGTTTAGGCAGAAGGAGCAGTCCAAAGATCTCGTTCTCAAATCACATAAAAAACTCATAAAAATGGATCAAGAAAACGACAGAGAAGTGTCCAGATTATGGAGAGCATTCAGAACAGTTAAAGAAATGGTCAAAGACCGTGGTTACAACATCTCGGATGAGGAGTTGAATCTAAGTCTCGAGGACTTTAGATCACGAGTCTGTGACACGATGGGCAGACCGCAGAGAAAGCTGATGTCGTTCCAGACAGGACCAAGCACTGAGTTCCTGAACAAGTTCCCAGAAACAGGAACTTTATGGGTCGAGTTCTGTGATGAGCCTTCTGTTGGTATCAAAACAATGAAGAATTTCATCATCCATATCAGTGAGAAGAACTTTTCCACAGGTCTGTTCATCTACCAAAACAGTATCACCTCGAGTGCCAATAAACTGATCCCAACAGTTGCACCAGCCACCATCGAAATCTTTCAAGAGCTTGACTTGATCGTCAACATCACTCATCATGAATTAGTTCCAAAACACATATTATTATCTAATGATGAGAAACTCGAGCTGTTGGAGAGATATAGATTAAAAGAATCACAATTACCTAGAATCCAAAGAGAAGATCCTGTTGCCAGATATTTGGGATTGAAAAGAGGCCAAGTTGTGAAGATTATAAGAAGAAGTGAAACAAGTGGTCGTTACGCCAGCTATAGAATATGTTTATAAAAAAGTCTTTTGATAAATGGTTGTGTATTAGTGCTAATAATAATTAAAGAATAGTCAGTAAAAATGCTGTAGGTGTTGTTATTCTGAATGATGATTACCCTCAACACTCTGAGAGTCTAAGGTTAATCTGAAAGGCATTGCTGAATTTAGTATGCTATAAAAATAATTCTATTCACATATAGTACAATGATATACATGTTTCTCTATTTCCATCTCAGTTCTTTGAACACAAACTTTTGTTCTCCAAAATCATCATATCCATCATTAAAAACCTCACGTACGACCTTCAATCCATAATCCTCAATTAATTTCCAAAGAAGTTCTCTTTCTTTCTCAAAATTCCGCCTTATAGGAAGTTGTAATAACACCCTAGCCTCATCACTCTTCCTCAGGAACTGCCTAATCATATTGGCAACCCAATAAGGATGCATTGAAGAATATATAGGATCAGAGATCACGATAGTGTTATAGTTCTCCTCTCCGTCTGGTGATACAAACTCTTCTGGCTTTGTCCAATCCAATACAACACATTCAGCATTAACAACATCATTAATCTCCTTATTCACTATCAAGTTCGGTAATATCTCAGGAAGGTCCGTCAGGACAATAGAAAATCCCAGGAGTGCTATAGTGATCCCCACAAGTCCTGTTCCTGCACCTAGTTCCAATATAGGTTTTTGCAAAAGATCCTGATGCTGCACGATATATTCACTAAGAATCAGAGAGGACCCCCATGTCTTCAATCCCAAACTATCAGACGTTAAAGCTGGTTCATTCAAAAAGATCGGTTTCGAGAGGTCCTTAACAATGATTTTTCTCTGGAAATTAGGACGTGCAGTTCTTCCACTATTTTCTGAGATTCGAAGACTTGTTAGTTTTATAATCTCATCATCGTCTTGAAAGAATGGAGAAGAAAGGATCTTGTTGAGATAATTGAAGAAATCTGGTGTGAATGAGATAAAAAGAAGGGTCTTGGACAGCTTTAAATAGCCATTTTGACTCAACCATGTTTGTACATTATTGAATACTTCGGGATCTATGCATTTAGTGTTGAGCACTTCTTCTTTACTCGGCTGTTCGTTCTTGAAGTTATTCATACCTCCGAAATTCGTCTCTTGGTCTAGTTGAAGCAGTTTTAGCATCACTAGCACAACGTCCCTTGGCGTTTTTTTATTCAAGACGGGCAAATCTAGGACGTGGATAAAGCCATCAATCTCATCATCATCTACTTCCTGAAGTACTGTCTCTTCTATTTTGTGCTCCACTAGCCCATTTGTTGTCCAAATTGGCCCGTCTTTGCTTGATTTGGTCTCTTCTTGTGCACTGAAGAAACTCAATGGATCGAACTCCATATTTTCAAAAATGCACAGAGCTCAAAAGGGAGTTTCCCAGCACTCTGAAGTTCTTTTTGGTCTTTTTCATTTTGCTTAATGAGTAAAAAGATTCGCGAAGAGCTTTGGAGATGAGCCAACTCTTATCAAAAACATCCAAACAAAGGGAAGTTCTACATGGGAATTAGTTTAATATGAGAGTATATCGAGTTTGTAGAGTATATATTATATAATAACGCGCTCACAGATCCTTCCAGACACATTTTTCCAAAACATCTCTTCTCTTCTTATTATAAGCACCTAAGTATCCCATCCAAACCAGTTCCTCACATTTTTGATAGAACCATGCCAGTGAAACTACATCCCATAAATCGTCATTATCACCCTGTTCCTTTTCTTCAGCATTATCAGTCTTCCCACCTTTGTTGAAGAACCAGTACAGGAACCCGAATCTCTCGTCATCTTTCAAATACGCCTCAAAACTATTAGACTCAACAAGCATCTTCAACAACTTCATAACTTTTTCATGTTCGATACTCATCTTGAAAACATTGTAATAATCAAAGATGTTCAAATATAACGAGGTCTCTCTCTGGATTTGATACATTGTCGATAACAATGGGTCCACCAACGTGTTCAATTCATCTAGGATTTCATCATCTGATAAAGAAGAACAGTCAGTTCTGTTCGAAGGTGGATTTGTTGGTATGTACCGTTCACTATTTATAAGCGAGTCTATCAGTGTATTTCTGTAATCAGGTACAATGTTTTTCTCTATGGTTTTGGAATCGTCCAATAAAAGAAGTTCATGAAATAAGTTAACTTGCCAGTTGAAGATGTTGATTCTGTTTGGATCAAAGTTTGGATCAAGGTAGAACTCAAAGAAAGAATCATTGGATTTAATATTCATCTTTAGAAATCCTGTAATGATCTCGATGAATGATTCTTTCAATTTCCGAAACTCGATATCGTAATGAAGTTTATTAGGAGTATTGGTGATCGGGATGAAGTTCAATTGTTTTAGACTGAAGTTCAATCTTATGAAAGAATCATTAACTTCGTTTAACAACAGAGTGATACTGCAGATTTCTTTCAAATGGTCAAGTTCTAATAAATTATTCTTTATCGATACTATTATCTCATTTATGAACAATGATCTTTGAAGTTCATCAGGGTGTGATAATCTATGGTAGGCATCAAGATTGTTCAATTTGATGCTCAAAATAGAGCAAATTTTAGTTATCAGTTGATAGATGCCTTTAAACTTTGCTAATGATACTTTGTATATCTTGATTGAAATTTTTAATAGTTGGACTAGTTCATCTTTATCATTCAACAATTTGAGAATCTTGAGCTTATTCCCTTTCGAATGAGTTAGGTTCATAAGGAATGATTTGAAGGAAGGCAACGTCCTCAAACAGTGTATATGAGCATCATCCAAATTATCTTGATCATCATATACGGTACTGAGCATATTTCCATAAAAAAAACACATCTTTGAGTATTTAACAATTCTCAAAAATTCGTCAACATTTTTAATATTATCTTCAAATCTCTTCAATATGAAGCTTGTCAATTGATGACTCATTTGCAATTCATTCTCTAGAAGTCCATCCACTAGCTCATTCAGGATCAAATCTGTCTGCTCTATTTCAAATTGTGTGATCTTCAAATCATGACCCGCATCCAGCTTCATTAGAAAGCTTTTCAAACTAATTTCGATATTGAACAGCATCTTCACAGTGAATTTTTCCTTGTAGCAGTTTAACAACCGTACCAATCGATTGAGCAGATCTATATTGAATGAGTCAATATCCTCAAAGACCAATACGATTCTAAGATCAGTATTCTTCACAGAATCCACAATCAGATCCAAATCGAACGATAATCTCTTATCAAACGCTACCTCTTCTTCGTTCCTCACCACAGAGTCCACTATCGTCTTAACTATTGCCCTCATCGTTGTATCCTCTTTGGAACTCAAGTATATGAATCTCACATCCTCATCACCAACCATCTTCTCCAACTGTGCGATGAAGTTCCTCGATGTTGAGATGGACGCATTGGGCAGAAGCACCACGGAATCGATCTGCCCCTCGTTCGGTTTCTGGATTAATGCAGCACACTCAGACAGGTTCCTGATGTTGATATCGTCTTTGATCTTCCTAGCAATGGTCTCCTGCTGGAACAAGGCGTTTTTGTATAGATTGTGTCGTCTGAGCTTCATCTTTGGTTCTTCATGTGGAAGTAATTCGAAGGGAATCCCATTGTTAACTAAGGAAAGTTTCCTCTTGAGAGTGTACACGGTCTTCTGCGACTCGGTGTACTTTATGTCCATTCCCTCGGTTTGTGTATAACAGGATTCAATTGAATATATTCCTCAATGCGAAAGGTAAACAAATATGCCTTAGAGTTTTTCACGTTGATGGCATTATCTATTGTGTTCTGATATATACGCACTGCCCTCGCTCCAATTCGTTTATTCTTTAGCAGACTAGTCTCATAATTACGCAGTAGGCTTTTTTATTGTGGGCCTCTAGAAACCAACGAAGGTGTTAATATTGCTACTTATGTTAGAGACCTTTGTCACTAGGTGTCAGTTATTTGAGTAAAAGATGTGTGTATTAAAATAAAGGAAAGGTAAAAGGGATCTATAAAGGACTACCCTCCATTTATATAAGAATGGAAGAATAGGATGTCCATAGACAGGAATGTAGAAAGACAGGAATGTAGAAGAAGGTGGGAATGTATACGCTCGAAGAGCGGGTAAGTGTAATAGTCCCAAAGAGGTAATTATCCTAATAAGGGTACAAACACTAACATTCTCCCCCTCCAAAAGAAAGATAGAACGTCCCTGTTCTATTCAAAAAACTCAGTGAGGAAAAAATAATAGAACTAGGAGTTGTCATAAAACAAAAATAAAACAAAACAAAAAGAAAGATAAAAAGAAGTCAATTGTCATACTGTGCATATGTTTGGTTGTACCTGTTAACCAGACTAGTGACCTTGGTTCTTCCCAAGACCGAGAGATCTTCAAACGGTATCTGAACAGAATCTGAAATATCTGAACCTTCAAAGGTTACTGTTACAGTCTTTCTGTCATCTGAAAAGTCCACGATGGAATGAATTCGTTCTAATGGTTGAGTGCTAGCTGGTTGATAATAATGAGGATCCTTAGAGGTATACTCCTTTAGCATGCGGATATTGATAATTCGAGACTTCTTGAACGAAGGTGGAAAGTCTAACTCGTAAGCGTTTGGATTCACAACTCTGATGACCTTAAATGGTCCATAAAATTGAGGTTTAAGCTTTTGTTCAGGAGCATCGGAAAGGTAAACATTCTTGTGTACCAAGACCAGATCACCAATTTCAAACTCTTTTGGTTCTAAACGTTTGTTCATTCTAATGGACATATCATTTTGGTAAT